>JAECWI010000047.1:6160000-6639417 GCA_018150345.1 Drosophila equinoxialis
TTGTTTTCCTCGTCCAGTAGCCATAAATAATAGATAAATGCTGTTTGGTGCAACCCACACGCAATCCCATATCACATATTTTTTTGGTTTGGAGTTGGGCATAGTCGATCGATTGATGTTGATGGAGACAAAGGCGGAGTTGGAGACGGAGACGGAGATGGATGCCGGCTGAAGTGGGCGTGTGGTAAATTGGTAACTGTTTTTTGTGTCTCTCTGTTTCCCAAGCGGAGGGGTCAACGCATATGGGCATTAATGTCATCATTAACGGGTACTTCACCGTAAACCATTCATTGTATTGTCTTTTTTAGCTGTTATTTTGGTGGCATGCGTCGATAATTATGTACACGATTATAGAGACACAAAACTAGTCAAAGTTGTATAAAACTTGAATTCAGCTTGAAAGCAAAATCCTATTTTAAGTAGCAGAAACACAAAAACTTTAAAAATCATAGGCAGTTTTTAATTTCAAAGTCATTACATATAATATAGTACTCTGATAATTCAATAATTCAAGAAATTGGCATTTCTGTTAATAAACATTTTAAAAATAGGAAACGGTGAAAGTCCCTAAGTCTCAAACAAGAAAAATATGCAAATTGAATATTCTTTTGTTTCAATTCCAATTTAAAATTTACATAAGATATTCTATTCGACGAGTAATCATCTATACTTTCTTATGTAGTAACAATAAACGAGGACCTCAAAACAAATAATTGATTTTAAATTGAAATTTAAAAGAAAAAAATTTAAAATTTTAATAATTAAGCAAGTTAAAAATGTTAATAATCGGGTAAAACACTTTTACTTCACTCAAAATCAAAATTAACTAAATAAAATAACTTTAACTAAATAACTTTATGCAACAAAGAAAAAACTGTCTAATCTATTAATCAAAAGATTTACTCCATTTTACTTTTAAACGAAATATTTAAAGCGGAAATGTGAAGTTATTTCTTATGAGTTTTCTCACAGATCTTTCGATTGTTTCTATAATTATTTAGCAGACATTCGCAAGTTCTTCATAGGAATCTGTTCGTTTAAAAATAAATTACATTATAGTCATTAAATACATTTAATGGCTTTACTTTTTATCCGCTTTCTCAATGTTTACCGCGATGTATCCATAAAAGTACTTTTGGTTAGTAGCTTGAGGGCAAACAGCACTTGGCGATATATGCTAAACGAGACTTTTGAAGTGTCTGATGATAATTTAAAGTATATAGACGACACGATTTACAATTCTCCGATGTGTATACTCTTTGGGTATCTATATCTGTGTGTGTGTGTGTGTGTGTGTGTGTGTGAGTGACATGTTAATTTATTTGACTTTTTGCTTAGAACAATATTCGTATACAAAATAATTAAAAGCACTCAAGCAAAAGCAAAACAATGCAAACAAATTAAAATAACAAAAGTGAGCAAAAGATTTAACAATTGTTAAGTATTTTTTTCTCTTCATAATGAAAACTTAAAGGCATGAAATGATATAAGAAAGAAAGAGAATCAATAGAATAAACTAAAGCAAAGGTAGGAACAACTCTATATTGAAAAGTTATGGCGGTAGTTCTACATTTTTGTTTTGTTTTTATACCTATACACCCATAGGGTGAAATGGTATATTAAAGTCGCCAAAATGTATGTAACAGGCAGAAGGAAGCTTTTCCGACCCCATAAAGTATATATATTCTTGATTCAGTATCAACAGGGCCAAGAGTCGATATAGAACGGCAAGCGTCCGTAACGTTCTTTTCGTCCTTCCGTCCGGTATCTGACCGTCCGTCCGTCCGTCCGTCAACGTCCGTAACTTTGCTGTTCGTATGAACAAGTAGATCTCAGAGACTTTAAGATGCTAGAGTCACCAAATTTGGTACGTAGATTCGTGTATTACCTAAGGAGGATAAGTTTATTTCACATTTTTGCCACGCCCCCTTTCCCCTCACGAAATTTAAACAAATTTGAGTTTTCTTAAAGACTATAATAGCTGAAAGACATCAAATTTAGGTATGATTACATCCTTTAGTTTATGCGCCCACAAATTTGTTGCAAAAAATTTTGCTACGCCCACTCCGCGCACGAAATTTAAAGCCAAATGGCTTGATTTCTCTTAAAGACTATAATAGCTAAGAGACACCAAATTTTGTATGTGTATTTCAAGTTTAATAAATAGCGCATATATTAGTATATGACAACGATTTTGCCACGCCCCTTTCCGAGAAACCCGTCAATTTGGCAAAACTCGCATTATCTCACGTAGATTTTTTAAACCTTAAAATGTAATTAAATAAATTGCTGCAAACTTGAAATTTGATAATTAAATTACACCCAAGCAAGAACACCGCAAATTTGATCAAAAAGTCGGACAAAAAAAACAACGAAGGTTATGCATGTAAACGTTTTTCCTTAAGGCCGTAGTTGAATGTCGTTGGCAAGTGGGGAAGGCGTGTCATTTAGCTTGATTGGCGTAATTCTAAGATATGCTTTTAATATAAAAGCAGCGTGAAATATGCATTTGTTTACACCTACACATTTAACACTATTTGCTTATCTGGTGTTTGGCTATACTCTCAAGCTCGGCGAGACGTCTTACTCTCTCTCTTTTTTCATATGTTAAGACAATTTTATTAACTTTCGGCTGGGTAGCTCATTGTTGCCAATAATGGCTTTCAAAAGCTAAAGTCTAATGAATTTGGCTAAACAAAACTATACAAGTTCAAATAGCAATATTTAATTTCATTTCAGAACGAGCAAGAGTTTTTACAAGTGCTTTCCTTTTAAATAGGGTGTATGTTCAAGGTATATTGAACAAGTCATAGTATAAAATTTGCTATTCACAATAAGAAATGTCTGATTTTTTAAATGTTTTCAGCTTATTTCTCAATAGCTTCTTATCTAGAGATCATCTAGGACAAAAAGGTCAAACAGGTAACATACACGCCTTTATGAGATAAAGAAAAACACTTTTTTTAGCACTCTTATATTCACTCTATGAAAGTTACCAAATGTTAGGTTTGTATAAATACATCATTTAGCTTTATGTGACACCAGAAACGTTTGACTCTTTTTTGTTAAGCCAAATCAGCGAAGAGAAAAAAAATTAAAGGCCATAATGGCTCTGGCTTACTCTGGGTTGGTAGTGTGGAGAGGCTAAAGAAGACAGAACAAGTTTAGAATTTCAAGAAAGAAATAACCCAACATTAGTTATGACAACACAAATCAGAGAAAGATGTCAAGGTGGCAAAACTGAGAAGCAAAAACAGTAGATTTTTTTAAGCTATTAAAATTAATTAAATAAAATGCTGTAAAAGAAACTGTAATTAAATTACAACACAAGAAGTATTAAAGGTGCCGGCGGAAGAGACACAGAAAAGACGAACAAAAAAAACAACAAACGGTGAGCGGTAATTTTATAAGGCGTGTGAAATGTAATTAGCAAGAAGGCGTGTCATTTAGCTTGATATGGCGTAACAAAAACAGCAATTAAATGTTCGCAGAGCGATCAAATATGATCAATATTACTCATACGCCACCGATCACCACTGAACACCATTCGCTCATCTTTTGGCTTTCTCTCAATCTCCCACTCTGTCCCCCTCTCTCTCTTTTTTCATTTTTTTAGAACAAATTCTAAAAGCTGAGCTCATTGTTGCCATAAATGGCTTAAAAGTAAATAAAAAATATGTAAACAAAACTAAACAAAAATAGAAATATTTTAATTTCATTTCAAACTTGCAGAGAATGACGCCAACTGATGATCCTCCTCCATTGTTGTTCTTATTGAATATAGTATAAAATTTGTAGTCCAGATCGGACAGATGGGATGAGCATGTGCTGTCAAGGTTAACTGTAAAAGGCTTTATATCTACCATGACATCTACGCCCACAAGTTCAAACAGGTGGCTAGATATATTAGATCCCATATGTATATGAGCATTTGTATATTACATACTTGATATTAGTATTTATGTAAATTTGCCTCCATTTTGTTTTTTTTGTTTTAACTGTCCATATTTTGTTTCACAATTGAAATTGTTGAAATTGTGTAACACTTTGTGAGAAACGAACTTTAGCTGCGCAATGAGCAAATAGTTAATAAAAAGAAAAAGAGAATCCATTGCAACCGTCCTAGTACTCTAGTAGACTGTTCCCTATTCATCTTTCTTCTACGAATAGCCAATGCTGGGTGACAGTTTATCAAGGAAGAAATTGACTTTCCTCGCTTTTAAATCTTACTCCCTTTGGATCTAATCACTAATTTCCAAAACTTGAAATTTTTGTACTAATAAGCCTTGAATGGGCTTCAATAGGTCATTTACTTTGTTTTTAAATCTTCTTTGCTTCGTAATCAGCTCAGAGTTTTGTCTTTTCCTACTCAATAGTTTAGAGTCAAAACCTATATCTGTATGAGTCTAATACGAATAATTTCAAACCCTTTTTCCGTCTAATCTATTATTGTATACCTTTTAAAGAATTTAACGCCTTATATTAATAAAGTTATATTCCTTATTATTTATTTAATTTATATGAAGTTATTCTTTATGCTTATGAAATTTGTAAGAACTGTTGTCTGTTAAGAAAAGTTCAAAACTTTTTTGAAATATAATAAAGCGCCTCAAGAATGCAGAAGTAATTACATGTATTCCAGATGAAGTCTTTGATCTCCTTATTTTACTTTTCTTGTATTCAAGAAATAATAAACAAAAACATTATTCTTTGTTTTTTTTTTTTTTTGTTATTTTTCTGGTCTTATTCATAATGAGTTCACAATTATACAGTTAACGATTCAAAAATTCTAAACTCAAAAACATTTATCTTCATTAATAAAGTAAATATGTATTATTAATTTCTTAATTATGAGCGAAAGTGATTAATACAATAAGTTAACATGAACCTATTCCATTTGTAAAAACATTTGTTGAAATTATTTCTTAAATTTTCAAAAGCAGACGTTTGTTTTCCAACGAATGGAAAACAATGACTAATCTAAGTTAAGTGAACCATTTTAAAATATTTACTATGCGTCAGTGAAATATCAATATAATAATATATTATATGTGGACAATTTCTATTTACAGAAAAATGTAAGTTACTAGAACATTTTATAAACACAAAATATGAAGAGGAAATCGCTTAAATTTAGCTGCGATAAAAACCAATGAAAGGCTTTAAAGCAGCACCGAAAATAATTTTCATGTACATTTTGGACTTCTGAAGCTACACATGTTTCTTTACACACAGTATTCACTTACTACAAACCCCAAAAACCTCAACCAAAATTAGACCCATGAGGCATACAGTGACGCAAAACATTCTTTGCCTATAATCACAAACAAACCAATCCAAGTACCACAACTTTTTTAATAAAACAGATTGATTATTAATTTGTAGAACTTATTTTCTCTAGTAATTTAACAAAAAAGATACCATAAATGCCGCCAAGACAAAACTAAATTCCATTACCAAACAATTTCATCACGTTGTCATCATCTTCATCAACAAAAGTTCTCTCTTCCACTTTCGCATTTTGAAATGGCAATGCTTTTGCGATACTACAAAATATTGTCTGTACCTACACGATGGTACGAGGCTCTTATCACTTTTCATGAACACAGTCGCCGGCTGGCGATAGAACCTACTAAAATAAAAGTCAAAAATAACAACAGCAACAACAATAAAATGAAACAAAAATATTCGTTGCTGATAAAATACCATTAACAAAAACAAAAGCCATACACAGTATTTGCCATGGCTAAAAACTGTTTATACAGTTGTTATGGCCATAGTAGGTAGGACAGCAGGTAACTATGTATATAGATAGACCTCAAGAAACGTGGCCAATAAGCACGCTAAAAAAATTAACTACACAACTTACATGCATAAATATATAATATATAGTACAATAACAACAACAATTGAAAAGAAAGCAACAAACGAGGAAATAGCGTTAGAAAGTTTAACCACAGAAAACAATTTGCATAAAGTGTTAGCCAAAAGTAAAACGAATTGTTTTTTTTTTTTTTTTTTTGGCTTTAAGACATCAATATACAAACACACACACTCACACACACACACACATGCGAAAATTGCGCAAACTTATGCAAATGTTGTTTATGATTATTTTATTGAGATACATTTTAAAACGGCTTCTCTTTGCCTGTGAAAGCCATCACATTTTGGTCTGCATCTCAATCGAAATTGGCAACGAGCATACAAAAAAAAAAAACAGTCAGATAAGATATTAATCAATAACAATACCAAATTTTTATACCTAATTAGCGGTTAACCGCAAACTTCAATATGCTTTTACTTGAACATGTGTCCATGTGTCGTGTGCGTGTGTGTGTTTGTGCGGCAACAAAACTTTGTTGTAGTTTTGAATTCAATTTTATTTTCAATGTATCCAATAAGGTTAAGATACTTTTGATCTCAATGTAATTCAACGTTTTTGGCCTATTTAAAATGCTCATAATTGACTCAATTTAAAAAGCATTAAACAGTCTAATTAGGTAATCAAAATAATATATGATTAATAAGCAATTTTCAGCTTTTAGCAATAATATGAATATACAATTTTATACCTGTTCGCAAAGGTCCTAAACTCAAAAAAGAGTTTTAGTTGTTGTTCGACCGATGACCAAGATTTGGCCAAAACGAATTTTTAAGAAAAATGTCGACTAACATACAATTGATTTTTATTTTAATATCTATTTTTTTTTACTGAAACATTGAAAATAGTCGATATAAAGCTGTCAAAGTTTTTTTTAGACTTTAATTTATTACTTGTTAGTTAGTTACAGTTTAATAGTTTTTCAAAATTGCGAGCCATTAAATGCATCGACAAGATCAAGTCAATGGTTAAGATTTCTTTTATTACTTAAACCCATTCAGCTTGCTCGCTAAATATTTTCGTATGGAAACCAAATTTTTGGCAGATTTTTAGTCCATAATTCAACTTAAAAGTCTACAAATCAGGTTCTCATTAATTTTTAAAGTATTGCAAGTTAACTTTTGATCATTTTTACCTACAAAATTTCATCCATTGTGACTTAGAAATTTGGGCTTAAGAATAAAATCTTGCAAAAATCATCGAAAACACTTGAAAAAAAAAAATTTAAATTATCCCATTTTATCATTTTTTTCTGGTCTTTTTGTTTAAATTAAACGTCTGAGTTTATTGGAATAGAGTTAAGAATTTATAAATTTAAATTAAATTTTTTGCAGACGAAGCATATTAATTAAGTTAATTCGTCCCTGGGTTATTACTCTATATTCTGGTTGTAAATTTGTTATCTTTAAACAATCTTTTAATAATAATAAGCAGTGTTTACTCATTTGCCCACGAGTGCCATATTAAAGTATACAAAACTGATTTATCAAGATAACTTTAGCTTCAAAGAAGTTGAATTTGAGATTCTCGGCTACAGGTACATATGTAAATACTTTACTGATATGGTAAATGTTTTGATATTATCAGATAATCTAATTATAGCTTCCATACTTAGAAAAAAGTCCAGACAGTCTTGAGAGAAAAAGTCCGTAAAGGCAAAGTCAAAACTATTTCTAGAATTAGATGTTTAAATTCATTAAACATTTTTTTCTTTTTGTTTTTATACAAGTTACATTGCTCAGATAAGACAAATTAAAGTAAATAAATGTATGTTAATGATCTTGTTAAATAGCCAAAAATAAATAGATTTAGAACTCTCATTAAACTGATAATAATGGTCTATAAAAACAAAGATGACATCAGCGTTCTAAGGTAACTTTTATCTTTAACAAATGTTCGTCAAAACATTTTTGATCATTCTTCAACGTAAAAGGTTTTTTTTTTTTTTAGTTTGCTCTGAATTGTGCCCACTGAATACGAAAAATATTTTCAAAGAGAACGCAATAGAAATGCTAATCGATATGTAAATTGTGCGAAATTGTTGGAACTCGATTGAAACGAGCCTGAAAAATCAATTGAAACTAAGTGCCGGTCAGTGGCCCAAGTTTTTTCAGAAATTATTAAAATAAAAACAAATTTGTTGAGTTCTAAAATAATTCGTATGAAGTTTCCCCAAAATCGAGTGGAAACTTCTTTACGAACTTCTATAAAAATGTGAATGAAATTTATACTTGACGTTCCATTACAAGTTCAACGTGTAAGTTACGATAATGAGTTCGAACATATAGAAAATTTCTGATTCATTTCGGGAGTTGAGTTACGTTTTAAAACGTAAAACGTCAATTTAAATCAAATGAATAATGGAAAAATCTTAACCACCTAAAAGTAATAAAACATAAAATTTTGTGGCCATTAAAATGTGGCAAGCCTAAAAATCAAAAGTTTTGCCAACAAAATGATAAGGAAAAATAGAGTAATGGATATCTTATCAACAGTAATTTAATAAAAACCCAGAAAAATAACAAAACCCATAAACACTTTAAGGTCGCTTGACTATTTATAATGTGGGTACTTTATCTTATTCAAGAAGAAACAATTCAACAGGTCAAGGTCAAAAATGTTGATAAACTTTGCCTGAGAATTCGTAACAAATGTGTAAAAATTTTCATTTTTTCCATAAAATTATGCACCATCACAAATAACAAACAAGAAAAATGCCCATTTTTGGGCCACAACGAGGACAGCAACATGAACATGGCCAACATCAAGAAGGGCCAAATGGCAACTTTTACTTTTTGCAATACAGTCTCTCATATTTTTTTGATTGTTCTTATGAATTATTTATTTTTTTCACCTTTTGTTTGGGTTTTTTTTATTCGTTACAAATCAGTTAAATTTTGGCGCAAAGAAATTGCTTGGTTGTGCGTTTTATTTTTGGTTTTGGTGGATCTTATAAAGCCATCTGATCTTTTATATGGAATTTCGTTGAGAAACTTCACGCGCCAAACACGTCCGCTTCGCGCAAAGTCGTTGGAGTAACTAACAAATGGAAAATCTCTGGCGACAAGCTTTGCCGAAAGAGAGAGAGAGAGAAACGAGAGTCATAGAGCTTAAGCCAAAGTCTTTGTTGACTAGTGTAAAGCGAGCTGCCGTGTGAGGCATTGCCTCATTTTACTCTGCGTTTTTTATTGAATAAACGACAACACAAAACAAGGCAGAAAATAAAAAACCGTAAAAAAAAACCTTATGGGGTACTCGTTTTTTTTATATTTTTTTAGTTAATAATTTTTTTTTTTTCGGCATCAAGATGCAAAGTTGAAAAACATTGCCCCACACTCACACACAAGAGAAAATGATTCTGATTTTTCTTGCTTACTTGTTTTTGTGCGAAATTAATTTTCAAGTACTTTTTCGATATCTCGAATATTGGCATATGGGTGCGGTGCATTCGAATAATGATTGATGGACTTGGCGCCCCTATGTATATACTTATATACAATATGTCGGAATGGTTTTTGGCTTTTAGCATTTTAACACTTATCTTCTGCTACAGCAACATGACGCCAAATGGTCAGAAACTTCTACAAAGATTTCATATTTTCATATTTTTATACCATACACCCATAGGGTGAAATGGTATATTAAAGTCGCCAAAATGTATGTAACAGGCAGAAGGAAGCTTCTCCGACCCCATAAAGTATATATATTCTTGATCAGTATCAATAGCCGAGTCGATTTAGCCATGTCCGTCTGTCCGTCCGTCTGTCCGTCCGTATGAACGCCTAGTTCTCGGAGACTATAAGAGATAGAGCCACCAAATTTGGAATGCAGGCTCGTGTAGTATGTATGTAGAGTGATCAAGTTTGTTTCAAATTTTTGCCACGCCCCTTTCCGCCCCCGCAATTCAAAAAAAACGTTTATCTCAAAAACTATTGCAGCTAGAGACACCAAATTTGGTATGTATATTTGCATAGTAAATGCGCACATTTTGTATGTATATAAAGTTTTTGCCACGCCCCCTTCCGCCCCCGAAATTTGAAAAACTCGATTATCTCCCGTAATTTTTTATCTTGACAAAAAATAGCTGAGTTATGCATATAAACGTTTTTCCATAAGGCCGGTGAGGGCGCTAGGGTGCTTATATGCATAAGTGCGCGAGATACTGACATATGCTTGTAAAAGGCAAGTGAAGAGCATTTTTTAAAATAGGTAAATGCATTAGTTATCACAAATTTGAAATATTTGTTTTACTGGTGTATGGTATACCCAAGTCGGCGAGACGACTTACTTACTTCATTAGTATTGAAATGTTCTCATGAGACGTTTTTGTTTTCATTTTTCCCATACGCCAATAAAAAATTAATGCAAACAAATATTGAAAGGGGGATTAAATTTGTTAGGTTTGCATTAATTTTTGTTTTTGATGTTCATTTATTAGAAAAAATATTACAAATTTGTAGTAAGCTTCTAAAATGTCATTTTGAAAAGATCATTTGACTCACTTTACAGAGTTCAGTTTGTTTAAAGAACAGATATATAAACTAAAGTCACATTATTGTGTTTATTAAAAATCCGTACTAGAAATGAAGTAAGTAAATCATCTCGCCGACTTTTGATCAAATATCGTACGTTGTTGGATATTAATAACAAATTAAAGCATTTCAAATTTGCATAAGGTTGAAAATTATGGAAGATAATCGAGATTTTTCAAATTACAGAGGCGGAATGGGGCGTTAATTAAGCGAGTATACATACCAAATATGATGATTCTAGCTAGAATACTCTTTGAGAAAAACACTTTTTACATACTCCACGACTCTATAAAACAAATCTGGTACTTCTGGCGTTTATAGTCTCCGAGATCTAGGTGTTCATACGGACGGACAAGGGTAAATCGACTGGGCTGTTGATGCTGATCACGAATACAATATGGGGTCGGAAATGCTTCCTCCTGTCTGTTACATACATTTTGGTGACTTGAATATACCATTTCACCATTTATAAAAATTCAAAAAAATTTGAATTAGATATTGTTTATGTGCAGGATTCGAACCTGCATTTCAAGATTTTTCCCAAATTAGATTAGAATATAATAAATTTTCAATCTGGTAGGTCGATTTGACGACGACCACTTGAAAATGATATTGAAAATAAATTTTCAAAAAGTATTCAACTTTGTTTCCATTTATAACTTCAAACAAAATCTTTTTGCTTTTCTTTCCAAATAATTCCCCAATTCCCTCTCTAAAATAGCAAAAGTTTACAAATACAATAGATTTCGACCCACTATAGCTATAAAGTTCGAAATTTGACTCAAGTAACCTATTTTGAACCTTTACTGATACTATGAACTCAAGTAAATGTAATTGAAAACTTAATGGATGATAAGGAAAATATCAAGTCTATTGAAAATCAAATTTAAAGTGATAATTACACATGTATACATACATATCTATACTACATTTATATATTTACAAGCCAAACGATAAATGTAAACTTGGCAACACGGTAATCCGGCTTTAGAGAATCTCTCTTTTGCTCTTGGCTTAAATGATGCCTATCTTAAGTCTCCCAGACAAATGAGCTTTTCAATTTTTATTCCTCTACCATTTCCGATGAGAATCAATAAGAAATAAATGACATAAGCTTGTCCACAAGCAAAAAACGGAACAACAAAACGGAGCATCAACAAATGCGCAGTGCAAAAATCTAACAAAATTCTATATAGAACAATAACAACAACGAATCTCACTGTCATCATTAAAACAAATTGAATTATGAGGTGGATGACAGAAAGGGAGAGAAAGTGCGAGTGAGTGAGTACAAATGATCTGTTGCCGGCCGGTCCGGGGTATGTGTGACATTGAAAATACGCTTGGGTACATATAGATAGATAGATAGATAGATAGAGATACTTTTCTATGTACTACAAGTGAGTATCACGCTCAGGTGATTCACTTTTTATATCTCTTTTTAAACATTGCGGTTGGTTACATTGACTGTCAATTAGATGGAGCTCCACCTCCCCTAGAAAAACCCCCAAAAAAACCGATCAATTGTCAATATATAGGCTAATGGGTCGGTCGTTGTTGAACGTGCCTGAAATTGTATTACAAAAATCGACTTTATATTTTCAAGTCAATTATTTAATTTGCAATCTCTTTATAAGTAAATTATGAATGAAAAGAAATCCAAACATGTCTCAATGTCTGTGTGTTTGTGTGTGTGGGAGTTAAACAATTTTAAAGCATTGTTTATTTATCTGGCTCTGGCAAACATTTGTTGTTGCTTAGTTAAACAAAAACCGTTTGTTTACACATAAAACAGTTAAAGTGCCAATTATTGAGTTGGTCATCGTTTCTCTATCTCTCACACAGTTTGCAATATGCGTGAATTATTATTGTTTTTCCGATCTACTTGTAGGGGGACGAATTGCATCATCGCTTCCAATTAGAAACGTTGCACGAAACGAATAGATGCATAGCTCTGTATCCATGAATATGTAAATGGTTATGGCATAGCTGCATTCAAAACTGGTATCGTTTGACTTTGTTTGACTACAATTGAATATGACAGTTTGGACGAGTTAATCTATTTTAAGTTCAAGAGTTATCGATCGAATGGCAACGAATCGTGATCGTTTATTTAGACAAACTATCAATTTCAGTTGGACTCTTAATACTGCCGGACAGTCTGTTGATTTGAACTTTTTATCAACTGCAATAAAAAGTAATAAACTGTCAACAATTTTTAATGGTCTATAAAGGAGTTAAGTATATAAAGCACAATGAATTCAATGAAAATATTAAAATGAGGTAAAAAATAACCCATTAGGGGGAAAAAAATACCCTTAAGGGGATGGTGGGTCTCTTAGGCTTAGTCTTCAAGTCTCGCCGACGCACTCTATAATGAGATTTTTTTAACACAACTTGGAAATATTACAATATTTAGTTATTTGTTTGATGAATGCAATTTTCACTAATGCAATTTAGTCGCCTATTGAGAGTATCGTCCTAAAAGTTTTTTTTAAATTCGAAATACATTAGACAATGGTTTAGTCATTTTAAGTAAATTTCACACTTTAAACTTGTTTATCTCAAAATCACGTTTTTTTCTTTTTTAAATTGGTGGAAAGATACAACTCTTAATTCTGAACCGATTTAATTCAAACAAAGTGCATTCGACACCATTCTGGTCCTAACCACATTCAGAATTTTAGGATTTTGTATACAAAATGGACCAAAAGAAGTCATCCGATGTTATTTAGCTTACATTTTTTTCTGAATAAAAAAACTTTGATTCTGTTTTTAAGGTGAGAATGACATTTTTGGCCCATCTTTTACTATTTTTTTTACACTAAACTAAAACAAGAGACTTTTTAGGTTACTTTTACTGAATCTAATGTGCTTGAACTTTAATTTCAGACGATCCTGCATTGAGTTATCCTTGCCGCCAGCAGTATGCCTTATTTCATTATTTACCTTTGGAGGCAGAAAACCTTTTGAGTTCTTGTTCAGAGCAAAACAGATTGTTCAGATTGTTTTCAATAAGAAACAGTTTTTTTTACGAATTACAAAGGTTTTCGATTTACCGGGTGTTCCATTCCAACGAAGTTTTTTCAAGGGATCAGCAGTTTCTTAAAAAAATTATGTTTTAGATTTAGCGGGTTAAGAGTTATTGAGACTCGACTGTAACAATTTTTCCAAAACGGCTCAAAAAACAGGCTCAGATGAATGGAGCAATTAAAGGCTATTAAGGAAGAATATGAACAGCAACAAAGGTGGAAAGAGTCGTCTCAGTTTTTACTCATTTAGTTGATTTCATGAACTTCTAAGGACTGAAAGAAACACTAATTTTCTTAGGCCCCAAACGAGACTTTCTCCTCCCGCACTTTACTACAGTGAAAACACAACGAATGCAGAGCAATTTTTGTCTGTTTTATGAGGAACAAATTGTACGTCCAAGGCGGCCGCAATTATTCCTGATTTTAAACAAAAAGGACTTAACAATAACTTAGCTTAAAAGAAGGAGTATACGAATATTTTTGACTGTAACTCACCTCTGGGTGGGGGACCCGCTTTCGGCGTAGTCTGATTGCAACATGGTCGTCCGATTTTCGACACAGAATTCGTTGAGCCAAAATTTGATGGTGCCTTTAGCCTACTCGCGGGTATCCCGGTCACTGATGATGCTGGCGTTGGAATATTGGACACTGGCGTTGGTATATTGGACACTGGCGTTGGTATATTGGAGCGACTGCTGGACATTGGCTTTGTGGTGGTTTCTGGTTCCGTAGCTGTAGTTGATTCGCCAGGAACTGCAGCTGCTGCTGCTTCTGGATTTGTTTCACTCATTTTTGCACTTTTCTTTTATACACTTTCTTTAATATTTATCTTTTTTTTTTAAACACACGCGTAATAAAAGAGTGACAATTTAAAAATCAATTTTTTGTTTTAACAACAACTTTTGTTAACAACAAAAAACAATTTAAATAAAACTAAAAGCTTTCTACTTACCTGGACTATAATTTTACTAATTGATTTTAGAACTGTTTTTTTTTTTTTTATTTACAAATATTTGAAGCTGAATTTGATTAGGCATGGACACACTGTGCCATCATTTGTGGCATTTGTTTTTGGCGCGAGCACAGGCTATCTCACTCACACTAACAGCGGGCTATTGTCAATCAGCTGATTCTCTTCTCTTTTTTTTGTGGTTGGTGTCGTTGCTTGCGGAGGTAAATAACAATGTTGAATTCTTTGCTTTTTGTTGCTGGATCTCTGCTCTCGGTTGAACACCTTGAATTAATTATGCATAAACACTATTTATATAGATGACTTAATTTGCTTTTTTATTTTTGGGTTAGCGACTGCATTCAATTGATTTAAATTGGGCTAAATTGGGATTGCACTATAATTTTCTTATCAATTTCACTGCATTTCACATTTGATTGGCTTGCCTCTCTCTCTCATTCCGCTGACTTGGATTTTGACACACTTTCGTACACTCACTCCGATATAAGGGGATTGGTGATCGGGTTAAGATAAAGAACTCCACGGCTATGATAAGATAAGCTTGCGTACGACCGCGTTAACACGGATACGGTTTGAAGTAGCTACGCGATTTACGAATTTTTTAACTAAATTAACTATGCTTGTGCTTTTCGTTGGCGTTAAAAATGTAGTTCTAATAGGGATGGTACAAACACCACGGCTATCGATAAGTTTGGAATTGATGCCAAGCTGGCGTCGCGTTGTCCTAGAATCATTTGATTCCGACGTTAGCTTGTCTTCTTCCTCTTTGTTTGGCAAACAGCTGATTTGTCGGTGTTTTTTTTCCATCAACATATTCTGAAGCTGTTTACAATTATCTAATCATAAATCAAAACAAAAATCAATGTCCTGGCTAACAAACACATTTCAAAAGGTTTGCAACGCTGCTTTATTGGCGACGCGTAGCAAACCTCTGGACCTAATTGGATCGGCGACGGGGGCGGTGCGTCAACTATCCCATGCCGAGCGTAGAGCACGCGGTCCCACTGTACGACGCTATGGCTACAAGGATAAGATTTTCAAGAGCGGTCTACTGCCACATGTTGACAATGGCCAAAAGCTACCCATGCCCGTGTATCGGCCCAAAAATGCCTGGAGTCAGAAGAGGGCGTTGTTTGGACAAAACGATTACATCGATATACTAGGCAATGATCGGCTACATCCCACACGAGTGCTTTACTCAGTGCCCTCGTGGTTACGCGGCGTCTCTGGCAACGAGTATCAGGTATTGCTACGCAAACGTCGTCTAATGGAGAAGACCAAATATCCTTTGGCTCGCCCGACTAAATGGAGGGATATGGAAAAACGCATCTTATACCTGTACAGATTCCTTAATCGTAAGACCAAAACAGGCTACTCAAAGCAGTAATAATAAGCTAAGCTTGA
This sequence comes from Drosophila equinoxialis, assembly GCA_018150345.1. NCBI lineage: Eukaryota > Metazoa > Arthropoda > Insecta > Diptera > Drosophilidae > Drosophila > Drosophila equinoxialis. The sequence goes on from JAECWI010000047.1 coordinate 6,175,823, forward strand.
GAAGCGGATAATAATAAAGATATGTTTTGTTTTTTGATTAAAAACATTTTGTGGCTTTAATTTAGGGAATCTTATTCTAGGATTATGCGCGCTTCTTCTCCACCAATCATAATCTTCTGGCCATTATATAGACAAAATTGTCGTTTAACCTGAGCAAACAGCAAATCCGTAATGAGGAATATCTGACCCGTGCAGAATGCTAAAGTGGCACCAAAATAGAAATTGGCATTCGCTGAGCCCGCATAGATCCATAAATGCCACAAAGCCCCCATCATGGACAGACTGATGAGGAAGAAAGCAAATACCACAAAACCGTGGGCCATATCTATGGGATAAAAAATTACAAAATGTATAACGAGTCCTGTCTATTCTTTTCTTATATACTCACATTTCCAACAGCGTTTCCACATTGGCATTAAGGCCAAATAGAAGCCTACATCACCGAGGCTTGGATATGCACGAAATACAGACATTAGAGCTACTAATACTGTGGCCAAAAGTAGGGGTTCCTTTCGTAATTTTATCGATAATGGCACCAAATACAAGACGGTGGCATTTAATTGGAATGTTATAAGGAACATTGTACGGAAATGTTCAAACATTTCCGTAAAGAAATACCAAAAAAGCCCAATATTAGGCTGGAGATCACGAAAATAAAATCTGCAGAATGTATACACTTAAAAACCAATGATCTATAAAGGGCCGATCGATATTTACTTACATAAATCCCAGTGTACCATCCAAAAAGTTCCAACTATTCATAACCAAATAGTTGGCTGCCATTATAGCCATGCAAGCTGCAGCAAATAACACGCCTATGCAGAATCCTCTCCAATATGAACGACGTGCAAAGACCAACAAAAGGGGAGCAATCAACACAATCGGATAAAAACTACGCACCGACTCAAAGGCCAATAGGACCAGGCAAGGTAGCAAATATCCTTTGACTAGGGCAAAGAAGAACAGAGCCAAAAATAGATTGCTAAACACTGTCGAAGTGAGGCCAACGCAGCTCATCACGGTCAACGGATTAAACAGATAGGCTATTAGCACTAATTCAGGTATATCATGGTTGTCCTCATTATGATATTGAAGCTCCTCCGTATCCTTGGCATATTGTTTACGTTCCAAGCGCTGTTCTTGCAACTTGTGTTTGACAAACCAGTGACTCATGATGCACAACAAGCCGGCCGTCAATAGATCGAGCAATATATACACGAGTGGTAAGTAGGATGCATAATTGAGGAAAATCCAGGAGAGTCCTTTCAGGACTAGGGGCGATTCATGCACCAAGTCACCGCTATATGGATCAATGTCATGTTCAAGCAGAAAGACACCCTCTTGCACTGAAAAATTGCATAAAATATACATAAATGCTAACACTGAATATGTAAATAAATTAACTTACTTCGTTTATATGAATTTAAAGGTGTTGCAAATTCAACGCGATTTCCTATCAATGAAGCCAACGGCGTGCGGCTAAAATATAGACGCACAGCTCCACCTAGTATAAGGAGTTTAAAGCTTTTTGCATCCATAGTTATTTATTTATTGCTTGGCCGGTTTAACATAATTTTCGACAACTTTTAACTTTAACAAAATTTCGTCAAGGCGGATGCCGCAAAACAACAGCTGTTTGTTGTCATAGTGATGGGAGATTTTTTGGAACTATAAATGCGTTCTTTTCGATTTTTTGGTATTTTTTTTTAACTACATAAAATACCAGAAAGACACATACCAAAAAATATTTGTTGTTGAATTGCACCTTGCTGCTTTTCGTTAATTTTAATTGTTAAATTCTATTAAATTAAATAAAAATTATACAGAAACAATGATTGGGTCGAATAAAAAAACCAAGAGGCCCAATGTTTTTAAAGAAATAGCAGAGAATTTTGATATCCTCACACAGCATCCGGAACGTTTTCTCAAGTAAGTGGCTTGCACGTGTTTTATTCTAAACCGAAATCAGAAATTGTATTTGTAATTTGTACAGACCGCAGCCGGAAAAGATTGATGCCATTCAACAGTTGATACAACAAACGTATGCGGTAAGCATCAGTGGAGATGTGGAAAATAAGAGTGAATTGTTGCCGGAACTCATTCTGGAGGATATGGATGAAGAGCAAATCTGGCAGCAAATGGAAATACGCAATGAATTGTTGCTACAGCAGTTGATAAAACAAACAGCTCAATTTACAGCCATGAGGGAGCAGCATTTGGGAATAGAGCTAGATGATGACGATGATGAAGAGGAAGAACCGGAGGAGGACCAACAAGAAGAGGAACATCAAGAAGAGGAGCAAGAGCAGGATTCAGATTCCAGTGAGGATGATCTACCTGCCCCCAAATCAAAAACGAAATCCCAAAAACCAGTCAAATCAAAGCGCATTCGAAAGTCTGTGGTAGATGATACCTTCTTCAAATTAGATGAAATGAAAGAGTTCTTGGAACAGGAAGATGCCAAGGAGATGCGAAAATATAAAAATAAACATCGCAATGAGAATGAGGAAGATCTAATAGATCATTTTGCTGAAGATTTTGGTTTAGGCATCGAAGATGATGATGAGGATGATGAAGATGAAGTTAATGCAAACTATGCGGATTTCTTTGATATGGATGAGGAATTGGAACAGTTAAAGACCAGTAAGCAGAAGGATTTTTTTAATGAACAGGAGAGTGATGAAGAGAAGCAAGAGGATGAAGAACAGCAAGAGGATCAAGAAGAAGATGAAGAGGAAGCGTTTGAGGAAGATCATCAGCAGCAGCAGCACGAGGATGTACCTAGTGAAATAGATGAAACTGAATTTGTAGGCAAAGGTGGTGGTTTAGAGCCCGCAAGCGACTCGGATTCAGATGGTGATGGCGATGGAAAACAGCCAGATGATAATGACAGCGATGAGGAAACTCTACAGGTTGATCCTGCAACGCAATCTTCTAATGAGTTACGCGAGGCTCGTCTTTTGCAACGCATTCGGGACTATGAAGACATAGTTTTGGGCGATAAACCTTGGCAGCTTAAGGGTGAAGTTCAATCGTCGCATCGTCCACAAAATTCTCTGCTTGAGGAAATTCTCGAATTTGACTCCACAACCCGACCCTCGGTAGCCATAACAGAGGAGGATAATCGCAGCATTGAGGACATTATTAAGCAGCGCATTCGCGATAAAGCCTGGGATGATGTCGTGCGTTCTGTGCGTCCAAATCTAACTCCTCAGGAATACCGCAAGCAATTGGTTCTCGATCAAGAGAAATCCAAACAGTCTCTTGCCCAAATATATGAGCAGCAATATCAACGAGAATTGGACAAAATTGATCCCAATCGTGGTGATGGCGATGACAGTTCCGCCCCTGCGCCGAAAGAGCATCAGGAGATTCGTCGTGCCATGCACTCGCTGTTCCTTAAATTGGATGCCCTATCCAATTTCCATTTCACACCGAAGCCAGTTGCTCCAGAACTCAAGATTGTGACCAATACACCAGCTGTAAATATGGAAGAGGTAGCTCCAGTTGCTGTAAGCGATGCCAAATTATTGGCACCAGAAGAAGTCTTCCGTGGACCCAAGCATGCTCCATTGGGCAAAACAGAACGCACAAGCACCGACAAAAAGCGAGAGCGACGAAAGAAGAAGCAAAAGCAACGAGCCGTAAATTCAGCTCTGGAGGCCAGAGATCTGCAGCGAGCCAAGGAGGGTAAGGCACCCACAAAACGCGAGGCGGATGCCAAACTCCTGAAATCAATCACTAAGAGCCGCAATGTTCAAAAGGTTTGTGCAGAAAAAGCATTCATTTTTAAAAATAAGGATTAACAACAACTTTTTATCATTTCACAGATCACCAGCAGCAACGATCAGAGCGCTCTGAAATCATCGAAGGCATTCTTTAACAAGTTGCAGGATACAACAACGATATCCTCCTCCACGACGAACAAGAAGCGTCCCAAACAGGACAATGCCAAGGCGAATGCAAAGAAGCTAAAACTTTAATGCAAATAATATTAAGACTTTTCCCCAATGTTAATTATATAATCCTAGAACACTGACGTCAGTAACTAAAGAGAAAACCAAGTCACGTGCCCTCAAATGGCTAACACACACAAACCCCTCATACCGGCATACTACGTGGTTACAAGGATCTTTTGAATTGAATGCGACAAATTTCCTAAGAAAATTTCACATGGAGCCCCATGGGAGCCGCCACGCGTCCCAGTGTGTCATCTTTACAATGTGCGTGTGACGGTGTGTGTCTGCAAGGACATTCGATGGTCTGCTTTGGCCATTAGACACGCGTGGAGCAACACAATTGGATTATTTTTAGAATATATTTACTTAAAATAAACTATGTGCTATTTAAATAGCAAAATTATTAAAATTCACGGGAACTATTTTATGGGAAAATTAACCATTTTTAAAGATATATGAGCAATGCCTTTTGAAAACATTTCAAGTTATTTTGTTTTCAGTTATTTTCTTAAATTGGACAATTTTAAATAGAAACGGGTTGTTTTGAAAATATTAAAGTACTGGTTATCTATTTCAGGGATGTCTTTCATTCACAATCGGCATTTACATTTCTAATATAATATATTATATATATATTAAACATCCCTTAACTCTATAATTCCTTACTGCAAACTGTAATTTGCTACATTTTTTTTTTCCATAACATTGTATTTTTTAAAAATTTCAAAATTGTTATCGACTGGGAATGCATCGATAGTAACACCACTCGATAAAAGCGATAAAAATAACGATAAGATCAATAATGCCATCGATGGAATTCCCATCTCTATACCGACTTGCACGTGTTTTAAAATATTGTTTAAATTTGTAAGAGGCATATAATAATTTAAACAAAATGGTAAAGGTGCAGAAACCGCAAGCAAAAACCCTCAGCAAGGGGCCTGGCAAAGAGGCCGGTGGTGTTACCAAAAAGGCAAAGGTGGATAAAAGCAAAAAGTTAAACAAAACAGAAGCCATTAAAACCGCTGCTGCCACCTTGGAAAAGAAGGAACAGAAGCCTGCAACGAAAACCAACAAGCCGGAAAAGAAAGTGCAGGAAAAGCAACCAAAAGCCAGTAAGAAACCATTAATATTGGCTCCTGCGGTGTCGCCGACTCCGGAGAAAAAATCCAAGAAGAGCAAATTAGCTGCGGATCCTGCTTCTGTTCCTGTTGCTAAGAGGCCATTGAAATTAACCACAGTTCTGCCCGAAGTAGAGAAAAAGGATGAAACAAAAAAGCAAAAGAAGACTGCAGAAAAGTCTAAAAAGCCGGCGAAGGAAGAGATTCCAGCCACGACTGCTGCGCCAGTAAAAAAAACAGCTGAAAAGTCTAAGAAACCAACCAAGGAAGAGGCACCAGCAAAAAAGTCTTTGAAAACAGCTCCAGCTGAGGCAGCGGTTGAGAAAAAGAATGAGTCAAAGAAACAAAAAAAACCAAATGAGACAGAGACACCAGCTGTTGTTAAAGCACCAGCAAAGAAAGCTGCCGATAAGCCCAAAAAGGTGGCGAAAGCTGTTGCTTCCGTTCCAGAGTCAACGGCTACTACAGCAGTGAAGAAACCCGGTGATAAAGCAAAGAAGCCTGCCCAGGCTGCAGCACCTGCTCCAAGTGCAGTAAAAAAGGTTGAAGATAAAAAAGACAAGAAGCAGGAGAAACCGGTAGCTGTTGCTTCCGCTGTTGCGGCAGATAAAAAGAAGTCAATCAAACCCGAGGCCAACGCCAAGCCGCAAAAGATTTCCAAGTCCATAACACCAGGACAATCTCCGGTCAAAAAGGCTGGCAAGCCGAAACCCAAATCAATTGACACCAAGAAAGCCAAGAAGAGTAAACCTAAAAAAAACCGAACCTCTCGAATTGAAATTTGAATTAAAGCCCTACGATGAGCAGAATTTCCAGGACATTGTAAGCGAATCGAATGTCCTAAAGGTGTGCGAGGCTCTTAAGACTCAAGTGGAAATGGAGGTTAAGAACCAAAAGACGACTTCTATCTTTAGTGACTATCGGTATATATTACAAGTGACTAGCTACAAGATTCCCAGTTGCCCTAAGCGTATGGTCAGGCTGGACTTGAAGCATTCCATGGTTGGCAGTGATGATGATGTTGCCATTATTGTCCCCGATTTGCAGCGTGGTGCCAAATTTGAGACTGAGCCAACAGTTCAGTACTATGAGGATTTGCTACGAGAAGTTGGCGTGGAGCAACGTCTTACTGTGGTGCCATTCAATCAGCTACGCAATGAAATGGGCACCTTTGAGGCGAAACGAAAGTTCCTGAACACTTACGACTATTTCCTCTGCGATGGCAGACTCTCTGGACAAGCAAACGCATTTCTGGGCAAGGTAATGACTTATATTATTCTAAATGAAAATGGACTAAATTTGTTTTATTTCAGTTTACGCAAAAGCCTCGCAATGTGCTGCATCCCGTTCGTCTGAGCTTAAACAAGAACGCTTTGCAAAAGGAGATTTCCCGTGCTCTTCACCGTACTGCCTACAGGCAGCTTAATAAAGGAGATCTGATTGCCATTCCGGTTGCCAATCATAAGCACAGTACACAGCAATTGGCTGATAATATTCGTATGGTTTTCCAGAAACTACAGTCCCAATATCCAGGTGGTCTGGCCAATGTGCGTTCAATTTTTATAAAAATTGATATACCAGGAACGTCGGCACTGCCTTTATATTACAGTACGTGTGCCGCTCCAGCTGATACTCCCTATGTGGTGGGTCCTCGTGAACAGCGTATGCTGAAGCTAAAGAAACAGGCCAACGAGGTGTTGACCAGGTTTGCTCTGACCAAGGATGCAGATTTTATCAAATTGACGCCGGATCAAGTGAAACATAAGGCCGAAGTACGTGCAAAGCGTGCAGCTGTGCTCGCTGGTGAAGCGGCGCCCGAGGAAGATGCTGAAGTGCCAGCCAAAAAGGCACGAAAGGATTCCTCAAATGAAGCTAAGGAAGAGGTAGATTCAGATGAAGAGGAATTGGTGGAAGAAGACGATGAGGATGAGGGAGATAATGAAGAAGGCGACGATGATGATGAGGAAGATGACGAGGAAGACGATGATGAAGATGAGGAAGACGACGATGATGAAGAGTAGAATATACTCCTTTGATTTTTTTCTTAAAATAAGTTAAAGTTTTTTGATATGCTTACGACAAATTGTTTTCAGTTTTTTATTTTGAAACAGTTTTAAGTAATAAAACAAATGGTTTAAGCATGAAATTCTTATGCAATTATGTGAATAACAATTTCATACATAAGTAATTGGTCGCTTATCGGAACACCCATTGAAAAATTAACCACTTTAACCACCACTTCCATTATTATAATGAAATGATAAAACAATAGCTTTGTGTCAATAAATCTTATACATTATTCAAATATAGATCATTCATATTATATTAAAACTCCATTCAGTGCCTAGGGTTTGGGCACAACCTTTAAAAACTTTAAATGTTTTCATTTTTGTGCAACATGGAGGATTTATTTTGAACTTCAAAAACTTGATTAGCCCTCGATCTAAACCACTAACTTCTTTTGGATTCAAAATTACCAATTCTTAAGTTTTCCCTCAATGCAAATATTCTTTTAAATTTTATATTTGTTTTCATTTGAGCTAATCTTATTAATCCATTTTCAAACAAATTTGTATTACGGTTTGCTCTAAAAGGAAAAAATAATTCCAAAATAACTTTATTTCTTCTTTAATAGGGTCCTATAGCTAAGTTTTTTCTACCGCTAAGGGTTTGCCACTCAAAAAATCACACAAAAATATTCATTCCATTAAACAAGCGAAAAGCAATTAAAGTTATTGCATTTAATTGTAGTTATAGGTATCTAATATCAATTTTTGTTACTCATTAATTTCTCCATTCAACTGAAGAAACTATTAAATCGAATGGATATATTCATTGCCTAATGGTCTGTATATATGTAGGTGTACACTATTTTAATTTTATATTATTTTGCAATATGTGAGAATTTACTTGTACGTCAACAGCTCCAAGTGAATGGCAACAACCTTTGAAATGCTTTTGTGGATTCAGGATCCCACTCCAAACATAAAATTCAAATGCTCGTTTGTATGCATTATCGTATCGAGTATATATGCATGTTTATATGTATATGGTATATAGAAAATTATGCTATACGTTTCTTGCCCAGCGGGTGACTTGGCATCAACAAAGTGAAAATGCATTCTATGGACATTCAAGTCAATTTTTTCATCATATTAATAAATTAAGCAGCATCCCCAAGTGTTTACACTGAAATGCTTCCAGACCACACGTGTAAATGGTCTTTGAAGTTTCTCTGTTTTATGATGGATACCATTCTAGTTAGATAAAAAGGTCAAAGCATATTTATGCATGAGTCTTAGGCAAAAAAAAAAAAGTTAACATTTGCTTGCGTAAGTCCTTTCTAATTAACTTTATGGATTGCCTCAAAAAAACTTTGACAGTTGTACCCATAAGCGGCCTCATATGTATCTATCTATAGCTACTTATAATACATATATGTATACATATGTATGTGGGCAGAACATTCCGCTCCAAAGATTAGAAGTATCACGTTTTAGCTGGACACGCCGCTGGGCCAACAAAATTGTTCATGCCCCCACTCCTTGGAAAAAAAATCCCAACTGAAAAAAAAAACATTGTAAAGCTTTTATCAGTCCACATTATCATTAGCGGGGTCGCCGGCAATGTCTCCATAAAACCAGAAAATTCGTCCATTTGTTTGTTCGTCTGTTTGTACGTTTGCGTCTAACAATAAGTATACGTTTTTACGGATTTCCTGCATACGCAATTGTCTATTCCACAACTCTGACCATGACATTTTGCTATCAAATAGCAAAAAAAAAAAAAAAAAGAAATGTTTGCGTTAGGCCAGCTTTTTTATAGGGTAACATTTTTGAGACTGATGTTCTGCAGCACTACGAATTGTATATGCTCTTCACCTTTCACCTTGAGAAAGTATACAAATCTAAATGGCTTAAGGTTTTCTCTCCATAATCCCAGAGAATTCCAAACAAAATTTTAAAAGACATCCGTGACCACATATCTTCTCAGGTTTCAAGCAAACGAACTTACATACACCTATTGATTTTTATATACTTTTTTAAAGCATTGTAAATACTTATATGTATAAGTTTTTTTTAAAGCTTAAAACAAATTTGTATAATAGTTAATAATAATTGTTTGATTGGAATGGAACTATTGAATGAATGTGATTGCCAAATATTTACATCATTGGTATGTTTTTGGTATATTGTGTTAGGGTTAAATAGTTGAGTGGGAGATCTAGAGAGCTAGAAAAGTAGTGTAAAGTTGAAAATCTTCAATGGCCTGAATTTGAGTGGCTTTAATTAGAATTTGATTTGACCTAAATTTAAGTGATTTATAGTACATAAAAATTTGATTCGTCTGCTTATTTCTCATCGATAATCTTTATACAGAGCTTCAGATAAATCGTCAAATAGGGAGTTTGATATTTTTGAAACGTCACAGGAGATCTTTCCACAACTAGAATTGGTAACTGATTGTTGATTAAGTCCTTTGCGTAGGGGTAACAGAAAGTTTGTATACGAATTTGACACAAGCGGATAGTTTGCAATAATCTCATAAACGGTTTTGAAAAGCGGTTGTGGATCGAAGTGAAAATTATTGTCTGTTACCATGCAACCAGAAAAGTATATTAATGAGATCGTGATCTCCAAACTCAATATGTGATTATAACGATTATACCAGCCAGTATTGTCAATCTCGTGTTCTGGGCGGGCCGCTATTTGAGTTTCATTGAATTTCTTAAAGAATGTCCATATAGAAGGAAAAATAAAAAAAAAAAAAAAAAAAAAAAAAAAAAAAAAAAAAAAAAAAAAAAAAAAAAAAAATTTAAAAAAAAAAAAAAAAAAAAAAAAAAATTTAAAAAAAAAAAAAAAAAAAAACATAGGAACGATCGGTGGAAAACAGTGACTTTGATCAAAAATTTCCGTTATTTCCTATGAAGATTGTAGGCCGTTCTTTCGCAAACATTAGCCTTTTTAGATGAAACGTTTTTTCCTTTGATGGCTTTAGGTAAGGAAAGAGTTACCAAAAAAGTTGCCAGTGTATACAAACTTTGACGCGGTCGAGATTAGCCCCGGCCCTCTGGTTTTTGTTTGTTTTCAACGCCTGGGTTATGGTAATTATGATCAGGCCCTTGCTTTCAGCCATTATAGAGTCGTCATGACTTTAATATAAAAACTTTCTCAGCTCATGGTTCTTTGAACATTTATTTATTTATTTCTTCAACGAAAAAAGCTGGCTGCGACAGGTGATGCCGGTTTTGTATACAAAAAATAAAAGGAATTGAAATCCTTCAAAGGTTTTTCATGTTCATAAATATTATGCTGCAAGAGAAATATGCCTTAATCATTCATTAAAGCTGCTGACATCTGAACATTTCTACAGAAAGGTCAACCACATCAAACTCCATAATACGTAACAAATTTATATAATATAAATAAATTTTAAAATTATTCATGACACACTTTTTATTGCTAAATGCAAAGTCTAAAAAGTAAAAATGTTTTGGTTTGCCGCTTCTATTGATCGTTTTAATTACTAACTAGGATAGAATATACAGAACATACTAATTAATGTAAAACTAGTCACAATTAATACTTAATACATACAAAATTTAAACCAGAAGTCATTAGACCAAATACTCAACTTTCTTATAATTTCATAAATTTTCTCTTAGCCCTAATATGGGGGATTAGTTTTACATATACCAAATGTATTAACTTTAGTTATAGGTTAAAAAGAAATTATTAATTCTACATTGGGTATAGCACATGCTAATACTACAAGTAAAAAGTTCATATTATTGTGAAGAAAATCATTTGGGTCAAGTCTATTTCCAAACTATTAAAGTGGATTTAACAATTAACATTTGTTATTCCCGACAAAATGTGATATAAACATAATCTAGCATATTTCTCATTCGATTTTTGTTTATCTATATCTAATGTTATTATAATCATTATGACTTTGTATAAAATTATCGATTCTGGCCTGACTCATATAATCTCAATGTTTGGTCATGGAAATGCCGTGAAATTTCATAAAAATATTGTGTAATACCAATTAGATAACGGGGTTAATACCCAAAAGAATTAATAAGCTTTAGTATTTATGGTATATGAGGATTTATATTAGGTTTTTGGGGGCTTTGACAGCTGCCAAAGGTGCAGCTAATTGAAAATAATCTTCATGCTGATTAGTATAATATAGTAGGTCCCTACTATGATATGATAAGATGATAAGTGAGCGATAATTGTGCGTAATTGATGATTGATAAACAGATAAAATCCAATCTAAATACATATATACATAGAACAAAAGTTCCCAAAAACCAAAAAATGTTGCCCTTTTGTAGCTACTTTTTATGTGTGTTGCTGTTCAGTCCTTGCCACGTGTTGCGTATTGCTCATACGCCTTGTGGTACGAGGTGATGGTAGAACCACAGTGATGACTGCGCAAAATCTGCCACTATAAGCATCGTGTAGGCGTTCGGCTGAAATCATCGTTTCACCAGTCGGCATTAAGTTGCCTACTGCCCGTTGAAATCTTTTGAATCCTCGTCAAAATGTTGATACGAACTGAAAGTTCGTGTTTGTATAAATCCCGTGCGCCTTTAGCTGCCGATTCCACTTACGTTTTTGTTTCAAAGCGGTGAACTTCAACCAGCAGACAGCAACAGCTACAAATCCAACGGTGATTTTTTCCAAAAAATTAAATATATTTTTCAAAATTCCTAACTTGGTGTTGAACAAGGTTTTTAAAATCTATTTAATTCTGTGTACTTTTCAGTGATTAATTAACAATATTTTGAACAATTTGTGCAATCAAAAAGAGAACTCTTAATATTTTCCATTGTTTGTGCTTCTGTAAAGAAAGGTGTGTTTTGTTACTTTAAAATTAAAAAAAAAAAAAAAAAAAATTTTAAATTGTTTTAGTGTGTTTATGTGAAATATTCTAATTTTGAGCGATAGCTGAACAATATGTTCTATTTGGGGTATGCTGATATTACACACATTTTGCTAGGATAGTTTTTTAATAAATATAAAGATTTTTTGTGCAAAATGTTGCTGTCTATTTTGAAAAGCTTCTTAAACATGTTTCAAATTATGTTACAAAACAGAACAACAATGATTTATTCAATTCAATTCATTATTTGCTTTATTGCTCTTTGATAATACAATGGTCTTAAAGCTATATGTGATAGGAAGATTTTACAGAGTTATAGCGATGGTTTTTCAGCTGGGTTAATTTTTGTATACATAGTTATACAAGTTTGATGGATGATAATATAATGTGGCAAGTAAAAATGAGCGAAAACCTTTAAAATATAAACAAAGATTTAAATTTACTGGAAATTGGAATAAATTAATTTTAAAACAACCGCTTTTGTTTTTATTTAAAAATGTAGTTCAAATTAACCTTTTCACGTCAATTTTTTTCTAAATAAATTGTTTGTGTATCATCTGATTATTATTATTATTTATATTTAGATATCTAAAACATACTATTTTTAGTTAAATTTTATTTCTTATCGGTATGATTTCTTTTTTACTTTAATGGGATTACAAGCAAATTTTGCCAGTCAAACTAGAATTGCAAAATAATATAGATAAATTCACTTAATTTAGACATGACAATTGGTTGAATACAATTTATCTGCATTAATATTGATAGATTGATTGATTATTATTATTACCACTCAATCAATTTGTCAAAACGTTAAGACTTGATACTAAGATCTACGCATTAAAATATTATGAGTTTCAAGTTTTTAAGAGTAACTTAGAGGCTTTTGACGTCTTGAGCTATTAATGTGTGAGATAATTTCTTAGTGCAGTAATTTGGAAGATTTGTAGGCAGCTTTTGAAATATCAATAACAGAATTATCAAAATTGGTATATGCAGCGAAGACTTTCAAGCCCATAAACTATATTTTATTTTAAAATTTGTTTACCCTTGAGAGTAATTAAAACAAATGAAAACGAATGTCCATGTTTCCCTTGTTTTTACTCAAGTATTTCAAATAAATAACACAAAGATTGGAAAACTCACACAAATTCAATATTTAATCGTTTTAATAATTTTAAATTACGCCAAAGTTATAAACGTCTTCGTGATGTGTTTACACTGAAATTTTTTATAAAAGTGTCTAGACAACATATTTGGTGGTTTAACTTTATATTTACCTACAATATGGGTACACAGATTGCCACAGATTCTGTATTGAATGTTTTCCTTATACGACTTAATGAAGTCTCTGGCCGCTTAAAATCCCATATATTCATAATTCCCCTAAATGCCATACACAACCTTTTCTTTCATATTTCTTGTTCTTGTTGCTGTTTTTGAGGAAATTGCTTCATAACTGGTCCTAAGCCATAAAATCAACAGTGAACCAAATCAGCGAACATCAGCCATTGTGCTCCTTGTCATCGTTCTCGAATGGACGATGTTTGTGTGTTGTGAGTGTGTGTGTGTGTGTGTTATGTGCTTAGCTTTAGCTTAGCCTAGGCCAGGACATTTGTTGCTTCGTCTTGTCCTTTGGTTTGGCCTCTTTCTTGGCCAGAGTGACCTTTTTCTTCTTTTGCTTGGTATCTATAGAGAATCTTCCATTTTATTTTATGATGTCAAATTGAAGTTGAAGTTTGCTTGGTTTCTCTACCTTTTGCCTTTGCTAGGATAACCTATAGGATTTACACAATGATTTCTAGCTTTATGTTGGCCTTCAAATAATCTTACAATATACATAGTAATTATTTGATTTTTAATAGTTTCAATATGAAATATTTCATTTTGGCTCTCAAATCCATGGCCATTAATATTTCATGAGTACAAACTTTAACTTTAATAAAACAAAGTGAAGCTCCTTGAGTCCTTGGGGAGGAATAATTAGTTATTTCACTGCTCAGTGGTTCGCATGAATCAATTCCTGTTCTTGGAACTTTAAATCAACAACACGAAGTGTACACTGGGCAATTGGGCCAATTTCAATTGCCAAAGCAGTTTAGACATTTGTTTGCCCAAAGAGGCATGAAAATTTTGTACATTTTGTCTTGGGCCCCCAAAAAAGGGGATCTCTGTGTGGCATTTTTGGTTTTTTCTTATATAAATTAATATGTGTATGTGTGTGTGTAATTACATATTTATTAATAAAATTTAAGGTCTATGGTCTCAGTTAATTAAAGCGGGGGGAAAACACTTAATTGAAAAATAATGTATATTAAAAATGCATTTATGTGAGGCATAGCGCAAAATCCGCTTAGTAAGAGCAACTGGTTAAGTGCTGGTGAGGAAAAAGTAAAAAAGAGTGTCTGAAAAAAAACTTATTTAATCTTAGTTTTTTTCCCCCCCATGTGTGTATAGGGTGTCCTTAAACTGAGGTATTTACCAAAATAAATAAAGAACACGAAAAGTTTTACAAAATTTTAATTGATTCAAGTAACAACTCATGCGTTTGTTGATTTTTCTCACATGTAAAAACCAAAACATAAAAAAAAATAAATAAATTTAATCTTTGGATTATTTCTATGGGAATAAAAACAAATGAAAGAGCAATGAAAATTCAGTTGATTTTCCGGCAATTTCTTGTAGTTTAAAAAAAGAAGCAAAATTGTTCCACAAATTTTGTGAAATTTTTCTTTTTTTTCGTAAAAAGATTAACAGTTTTGAAACTTTATTAGATTTCAATGAATAAGAAGAACGAAACTATAATCAAATTGAATATGACAACTAACAACAAACTTGAAAACTTTTGATTTATATCTAAAATGTGAAGAATAAAGTATATGAATGGAAAGAAATTGATGAAATGTCAACCCCGAATTCGAGTAATTCTAATAACAATTTAACACGACCATCCAGAGTGCTGATAATTAATTATCTGTTTGGAAATATTATTGTAACTATAAATATACTCTACTCTGTGATTTTATTCTTGGGGTTTATAATCCTCCTTTTATAATCCTTTTTCCTGAGCAATAACTGGGCTCTTTGCATTGCTCTCGTACTCCACTTTTGTATAGCTTACTCTTTTCTAGCGCTAGGAAAGTATCCCAACTTAATGGTGTTAGACACAATTCGTTAGAATATTCAAATAAAATTATACATTTTCTTGCACGAATAGAAAAGCAAATATAAAATTAATTTAAATACAAAATAAATAATAATTCATCTGCTCTTTTGAATATACCCAAATTCTCAAATTAAATCGTTTCGCTTAACTTATTTACTCAAAACTTATCTATTGAAGCAAAAAATTGTTCAGAATTATACACAAAATTTACAACAAAGACAATTTTTTTTATTTTCAAATAATTCATTAGGTTATGTAACTATTAACGGAAACACACCCTCTTCTTTTTAGACATGAACAAAAATCTTGTCCACTGTTTTAGAGCCAACGGCAACTTGGCCATTTATCGTTGCCTACTTATTCGGGCAAGCCCAAGGTGTGGGAACCTTTGCACAGGTGTTTTTTCTCTCCGCAGCTTTTCATGTTTCTGACCTCAAACAAAAAACGAAAAAAAATAAACAGAAAAGCACAAAAACTACTTCATTTAATGCTTTCGCTTCAGACTTGTTTTTTTAATGCCCCTGAATTGCGACAAATTGTTGAGGTTTTCCTTTTTTTCCTGGTTCTGTTTCTTGTAAATTTATATTCTTGTTTGCTTTAAATTTCCTGAGGGAAAACATAAAGAAAACCAAATAAAATGAGCAGTTGGCTTAAAACTGGATACTTTTTTCTTCATATTTTTTTGTTTTTTAGGTTTTTGTTTTTGCGTTTTTGCCTACGCAATTAATTCTATGTAAAAATGCCATAAAAGTTTACCTGAACATCAATTAAAAAATGTTTAGAGGGAAACTCTTAGGAATCCAAGGCTTCAACAGAAGCTTTGAAATGTGGCCAAAACGATGGGAAAAGTCGCAACAAAAAAAAAAAAAAATGGGGTTTTTCCATAATGAAACTACTCAAAGCACTCAAATGGATTAAGCATTTTAGGGATAAAATTGTTTATAGTACGTCCACCCGCCCGGACCCGCATCTTTACCGTTGACTCTTCGGTTGCTTAGCTCTTTAGCTGCGGACTTTTGGGTTTGTTCTACTAATTAAATTTGCATATTTTTATTAATTAAATTGTTTTTGGCAATGTTTACCCGCAAAAACTTGGTACATCTCCGTTGGCTGGCTTCTGCCCTCGTCAGCTTCGTTCTCGTGGTTGCAGTACTCGACACTTGGCATACATATGCATGTTAATCACCATAGAGCTCTAAATCCCAGAAAAATAACAAGGAGAAGGGAGTGAGTGAGTGGTATATGGATTAAATACCACCTAAATACCTTCTATACCCTAGAATTTCGTCTTCGAATTGATTCAACTCTATTTTTCTACATATAATTTGCATAGCCCTTCAAAACAGCAAGAGACTGAATACAATGACGCCTCTTGTCAGGATTAAAAGAGAGAAGAGAAGACTAAATGAAGACTATTTTAATATACCCATCTACAAGGGTATCAAAAATTAACATACCCCTAGCCAAATTTAACCAAAAGTAAACAGAAAGTGAAAGGCAATTGGTGTAATTTTGTTTTGTTTTTTATGCCTGCCACGCTTGAGTTCTGGTCACAGTATCCTCTTTGTTAAAACATCTGCTCATTTCTTTGTTTATTAGGCTTTTAATAATTTTTTATTTTTTTAAATTATTGTGTCTCACATTGTATTCCCAGAGCAATTCTAATTGGGCACGATTTTCGGACCAAAAAAGTTTATGTTCAATTAGTTAAGTTTATGCATTTTGTAAATGGACAACAAAACAAAAAAAAAAAAAGAAAAAAAGTTTTGCAAAGAGTACAAAATTTCAACATATTCTGTTACATGTGCAGGCAAAGTAAAATTTGCATATAAAACCAGAATGCATATTTATTTAGAGAGTTGGAAAATGTTTTAGTTTGTGAAACATTTGAGCTGAAACATCATGATAGAAGCATATAAATAAGATACTATTCAAAATTAGAAATTAAAATGTGGAATTAATTCATTCCAACTTACCCCTCAGTACAAGTTTTACCTACAATAGTATCGGATTAGCAAATGTTAACAAAAATATAATTTAGCAAATTCTGGAAAATTTATACACTTTGCCAATCTGTAATTTTGCCAAATTTCAGCCGATTCTTGAAAGTGATATATTACATTCATTCTTTGAAATTAAATTTTGAATTAGAATCATATTTATTTTCCCCATCAAGACGAAAATTACCAAATTGCAAGGTAATGAACCTTTAATGAACCTCTTATTTAGTAAACTTTTTGAGTATTTGAAAAATTCAAGTCTTTATTTTCAAGATAGATTAAAGTCTTTTAATATGTATTTAAAACTGAAGAATTAAATTTTTTGCCAATTTCGCGAAATATTAAAATGTGTACTTTATGATTTTTTTCAAAAATCAAATCGAAATTAATTTTTTTTTAATATTTAAGTGCTGAATGCAAAATTGCGATTGAATTTATAAGTAGAAATACGACGAATTTTAAACGATAATGACTTTCCAAAACACACCATAAGGACTTTACTAAAATCTCACAATAAGAAAACCAATAAAGAGGTTTCGACAAAACGCTTTATGTCCGTCACAATGAAGAAAACTGTGATAAATATGTATATATAGGGAACCAAATCGAGGCTAAAAACTAAACTATCACAACATTGATCTGACTATAAACTTCGTCAACACTCCAGTAAACATAATAGACCAAGAACAACATTACAACAAACGTTACACTTTAGAGATGTTGCACATAATAAATACCCCGACAAATATAAGACTTCATTATAAGATAGATACAGACAACTGTGCGCATTGATATAGGCATTTATTAGGGACAAGTCAGTGTGTAGCTCCACGTCACAGTGTGTGCGGACGTCATTTCGAAATTGATGAAAATTAACTTTTTTTTTTCCATTCATATTTCAACTATAAGTTCTTATTTAGATTATGACCCCGAAAACATATATTTCAACCCCGCTGACTCAGGTACTGGCCGCTCCTTTTTTTTTTTTGTTAAATCCTTAAACAAAAAGTAAGTCCATTTAAATATGAATTTTTCTATAAATATCTGTTTTTTTGGTTATAATGATCACATATTTTGGCTTTTAGATGAAGTTAAAAAATGACTCGACGTTTTAGAGTTGTATTTCAAAGTGACTATAATTTTTGAGTGTATGAACTTCCATTCAACTCAACAAAGAGTCAAATATCGACGACACCCTTTATTGGCAACTAAACTGAAGATTAGAAGAAGGCAGCTTAGCTAGAAACTAAACAGATAGAAGAGGGTTGTTGCCAATAGGTTTCAGTCTAGCTACTAGTCAATAAAATGATTCTTGAGCCAGCTACAACTAAACATTTTAATTAAAAGGTCTTGAGGGCCTTGAACTTACACATCGGAGATTCAGAATAAGCATCAGTCTAAGTTTGTTTACTTCTTATCAGAAGGAATGTGAGAGTAATACATATATTACAATTTTAACCCCACCGAAGGATGATATCAATAACAACTAAGTTGTTAAGCCAGAAACAAAAGGGTTTTATTTAATAAGTAAAAGGTTTTAGCGAAATTATTATGTGTTTATATGGGCCTTTTGTTAAGATGAAATTTTCAATTCGCATTTTTATTTGCTTTTCGTTCTGCCCCTTTTTTTTTTTTTTTTTTCTTGTTTCTTGTGTGCTCCGATTCTTGTTACCTTTATAATATTTTCTTACTCATTCCATACAAATATTTATACGCATTTAAAAAGTATTTTATGTTGCATTTACCATAAGCATTTCTTGTCCGCCATCCGCCACGTAAACTCTTGTGTGTAAGAAGATTCCATTCCATTCGTATACTCCCTCTGTGATAAGACATGCATTCGTCTCGTCTTGTCCCGCCCCATCTCGTCCTGTGCCGTCTCTGTCCTGGCTTGTATGTGCCCTTTCAGTTGGCGTTGCTTTTTATGTGAACTCCGCCTTGATGTTTACTTAAGCTTCCGCCTCTGCTTTTGGCTTGCCGCTCCTCAAATTGTTTATATGACAAAGTTTGCATTTTGTAATAAATTCGCTTTAAAAAATATTTGAACATTTATGGCCGGCATTTAAATTAAATACTCGCCCATATGCGGGCAATTTATGAAAAGAGAGAGAGAGTGAGGGAGAGAGAGAGAGAGAGAGGGGAAAGTAGCAGAACCAGCAGAACTCTTTGTAATAAGCAGCAAACGAATAAAATATCATTCAAAATGGTCCAAAAAGCAATTTTCTCCACATATGAATATAATATTTGTTCTTCTTCTTTAAGATTAATAAACAATGAGCTGATTAACAAAGTGAATTCAAGTTACATGACATTACATTGTAATGGGATGAAAAGGGAAAGTACTAACTAAGGCAACTGTCATTAAAGTCAAATTTTTATAAGCCCTTCAACATTTTGTAGTGTTTTTCTAGTAATTTCAACAAACTTTATCCTTTCAATAGAACCTTTATCAAGAAATAATTAATATACGACAAAATTTGTTGTTCGTGTCCACTTTTAGATCTCATAAACTGACAGAGAAATAAATAAATAGATAGAAAAGTATCTACCATTTTCAATACCTAAAAGATATGGTTTTTATTGCCGACTATATCAGATAAAGGATACAATTAAGTTGCTTTGACAGTTGATAAATACTTTGTTAACTTAAATTTGAAATAATCATTTTTTAGATGCTATCCCTATAAATATCTAAGATGCAGAATATTATACATAAATTCAACTATTGAAGAATCGAAAAAAAAGAGACATCATCAATAATTCTTGATTCATCTCCGATTTGAAAAACTCTTCTTAATAAACTTTTCCTTTATAGTTGTACAAAACAAATCGGATACTCCCTAGTATTTTGTAAGATTTATCACTTCAAATATTTTAAGACGAAGTGGCAAAAGTTTTGAGGCATAAAGTATTCGTTTTTTAATTTTAAATTGGAATAAGGCAATTCTATTTAAAATCGTATATATAAAAGAGCTCATAAGTTATATATTTCTTCTAGGATAGATACTGCTATATTCCTTACCATTTTAGATAAATCGAACTATATATTTTTAAAATTAATGAACACTCAACTAGATTCGTGATCTAATTTAAAGCGTAGTTGTTAATATTCGCAATAAAAAATGCGATAATTTCTTGATAAAGATATTGAAATTGATTCATTGACTAATTCACTTTTTCTAACACAATGTAAACAGAAATTACGATAAATAATAAATATGGTAATATATGTTAAGCTTATGTGACTCAAATACTTGAAGAGAACCTTGACTAATATATCATGCCCTTCTTGATATGAATATCATAAGTATTCTTTGTATAATATTTAAATACGAAGCCAATTGCATGCATGAAACCTTTTATGAACAAGTTTAAGAAACTTGGCAAATACTTTTCCACTTTGAAGTACTCTGAAAGTAAGAACGAGATGCTACTTAATAAAGTTTTCACACGTCACAAAAACCACGTAACTCATACGCCAAAGAGCGAGCAACTGCGTCATTGGGCCAACACAAAAGTGGCAAAAATATTCAAATGGCAGTAAAGCCGGCAAAAAACTATGCTTTAGGGAGATGGTAATAAAAATACTGAAAATACAGAAAAACGAAAACTTGTGGTAAACTTTTGCACTAAATGCTCCCCAAAATGTTTTGCACTCTTTTGTCATTGTGGAATTTATACAGCAAATAGAAAGAGAGAGAAGAAAAAAAGAAAACTGTGGACCACATCTCATCTGCCAAGATGAATCCCAATCCGAATTGTCATGATGGCAATGCAGCATCAGTCATCTGACTCATGTGTTTGAATGTCAGTGGTTTCAATGTTGCCATTGCTCGTTCACTTTCACTTCATTGCATTGTCAGCTTTCCTATTCCCTTCATCTCTCCTCCATCCTCTAAAAACACCTCTCTGGTGGTATATAGTCCTTTTCTTTGCCTGATAAACTGCCAGGCTCCATTGACATTTGGTTGTTTATGTTTTATGAGCATTGTTACCGCAACTTTTGCTCAACTCAAACAGAAACAAAAACAGAAATAGAGAGAGAGAGAGAGAGAAAGAGAGAGAGAGAAAAGCCAGAAGGCCCCACGTGGCACATTCATCTACCAGGCTCGTTAACATGTTTGCATTGAATTTCTCCTTTTTCTCCTTCTTTTTTTTATCCATTTTAAAATGTAAATGTTTTTCTATTACACAAAAACGAACTTTTTGAGTTTGCCTTTTTACGATTTGCCTTTTGCCCTCTCTTTCTCTCTCTCTTTCTCAGCCTCTCTGATTTCAGTTCATTGTGCTAAATAGTTTCGTTGTCAACTTTGTAAGCATTGAAGTGAAAGGTTGCGAAGGATTTACCAAGGACCTTTTAAATGCTCTATAGTAATTGCCTCTCAAAAGGTGTTTAATGGCAGAATATTTTTATTTAATTTTGTAATTGTCGGCGACATTTTATTAGGAAATCCTTCAATAACATTCTTGGATTTCCTTAATGAAACGAAACAAGGTATATATTTCTCTGAATACTTTATATAAAAACATAACGAATATTCTTAGAATAATAAAAACTTTATGCAAACTTAAACTTTTATATATTTAAAAATGAATCAATTTTAAAAATTCACTCTATTCTAAGTTAGTAGATGTTATACATTTCAAAAAATATTCATTTTTAAAGGAGCTAAAAAGTTGGAAATAAATTTTAAGGAAATTTTTTTAGTTGTGAAACTTTTTAGCTATTGAAGACATTGTGGAATTTATAAGAATTTACCAGTCAAAATAGATAAGCAGACTAATATATGTATATATTAGAGTGATCGAAACGATTCTTATTTTTAGCATTTGGAGTTCGATAAATGTTCTTAGCTGATTTTGATTAAAAACTCACTTTCACGTCATTACGTCAGGGTTCTTTAAGAAATAAAACAAAATTGTGATTCATATTTGAATTCATAGACGTCTAAACAGAATTTTTGCACTGAAAACAGAATGTTTTGCATAAAAACTTATGATAAAATTTAGCATATCTCTTAACCACGAAATTGACAACAGTTGAAACACTTATTAAACTTAAAACACACTGAAAATTGTGTTCACACTTTCCAAAAAATAAAACAAACTTCGCTTTAAGACTTTACTGCTAAACTTACTAAATATTCTCTGTGGAAAAAATTGCTACACTTTTTTCATTTGCCAGCTGGTAACAGTTTTTGTATTGTTTCTTTAACATTTTTGTCTTTGGTGCCCCATAATATCAGGAAAAATAAAGTCTGTGACCTTTATAAAAAGTTTTAGCTAGTTATATTTCTTTTGTAACTTTCTTGAAAAGGCTTTTCAATATTAGGACTATATTATGTATATTATTTAATGCTGAATTACTAAACAATATACTAGAAGTTCTTAATGGGCTGAACTTGAATTATTTGAGAGGAAGAAACAACGAAAAATGTTGTCGCGTGGATGACTGTTTTATTTTTGTCCTGTTTGAAAATTTTAAAAACCATTTTAAAACATTTCACAATCTGCCAACTCTATAACAAACTTTTGGTGTTCACACTTGTTAAGCCCCTTAAACATTTTTATCTTTAAATATTTATAGTTAATACCCAAAAATACGAAAAAGGCAGGGAACTAGTCACAATCTCAATCACCTGGAGGGTGATTCATAAATTCCCACTGTTTGAATAATACAAAAAGAAAATACATAAAATTGTTCAACATAAAATTCTCATTTGGGATTAAAAGCGAACAACAAACTCGAAATCGCAGACCTGTTGCCTGTATGAAATTGGCAAATCTTTTGGTCACTTTCACTGTTTCCTTTTCCAGCCATCCATCCCACGTCAATTCGAGTGCAATTATTTTAATCTGTTGCCGACATTTTTGGCATAATTTTTCATTCATTTGTGGGGGTTTGAAGTGGATGTGCGAGAAGAAATGAAAGAATTCCTTGGGCCGCAATGAATTTTTAAGTAAATGCAAAGAGTGCCCAGGTAAGACCACAGCTCATCCCCCTCCATCCACAGGAGAAGCCTTAACCCAAAGGCTGTACCCACTCCTACCTAGGCCAAGCTACGTCAGACTTCTCGTGGCAACTCCCTAAGGAGTCTCCTTGTCGGTTTTTGCGTGCCAAGCTTTTAGCCAGCTAAAGTTAAATGTTCCACCCCGCCATGCCATCATTCTGTTTTCCACCTCATTGTCTTTCGTTCTTTGCCATGTTAGCTAAGCAGGAGTAACATGCCATGCCCCGCCAAAACATGTTGAATGCGGCATCTGAGTTAGGTCAACAATTTTTTTGTTTCTTTTTGTTTTCTCTCTATTGTTTTGGCATCTGGGCAATGCGTGGTTATGAAAAACGATGACGATGATGTTATAGCATACTCCTGGTTCTTTGTCATGTCGTCTAAGCCAAAGCCATAAAACTTCCTACTAACATGGTTGGTAACAAACTTAAGATTCTTCTTCTTCCCATGAGAAGAAACTTGAAAAAGTTATTTTTTTTTTTTTTTTTTTTTTAATGGTTACATAATCATTAAAAGTAAAAGTTGTAATTAGTATTGTCGCTTGACGTGACATTTTGGGTTGGTGTTAAAAGGAACTCACATATCGTAAAACACTTGGTAATTAAATTATATAAGTTTCTCAAGACAAATTAAACAACAATTTTGGTTTCAATGACAATCATGTTAAATGTGCATCGGTTGATTACTTGACTTCGTAGCTCCTAAAAGTATGCCAAGAAAAATGAAATAAATGCTGGCGACTTGTTTAATGAATCGTTCAATTAATCGTTGGTATCGCTTAATTTTCCAAAGTAATTGTTGTTAACTAAATTGTGCATTACCTGCAGAGTATCACATAGGCTTGGGGGAATAGTTAATTATTTGAGTTTACAAAATTTTGCCAAAGTAATAGAAAGTTATGTCATAAAATGAGATACACATAAATTGACCAATATAAAACTAATGTATATTATATTTAAATATATATTTTGAAAAAAATGATATTTCTTCTTAAATAAAGAGTCTACGTTGCAAATAATAATATAACAAATACTGATTAATTAACGATCGGCTTGATCCAAGCAATATATTATATAAGTGCTATGAGAACACAAAGCTGGATTGAACCATATACTTGTCCCAATTATGAGTCCTGACTATTTATAGATGAAAGCAAACTCTAATGAAAATTCTATGCCATACTTTAGGGGGGCGAATGTTCCCCATTTCACTTGCATTAATTGGAAAGCCATACAAAATTTTAATATTTTAGCCGACATACTCATTTTTTTTAAAACTTGATTTGCTAAAAAGTCAAATGCATTAACATTCAATAGAAAAATTTGTATACTCTCCATAGAGTATACATGCCCTAAAAAGTCTTCTTCTGTGCATACCCTCTGCACTGGTATAATTAAAATAAAAATGGTGAAATGCTAAGCATATGCTTTAATTAAGTTAAATTCTTATCTAAATGTTTTGAATTATAAATAGACATATTTATGTACATATGTTGATAGGAAATTTGGACTTACACATGTATCAAGTGGCACACGATTGCCGTTTTAGTCGTCATCATACGACTTTTGGAAAGGCGATTTAGCCACAATTCATTGCTGATAATAGCCAGTTAAGTTATTATAAAGAAACTGATGATTATTTGGTCAAAACACCTTATCATTCCGCAATATGTCAGCAGTGATTGATAGATCGAAATATGAGGTCGTCAGAATGTTGTTTACCCCTTGATACAACTAGCAAATGCTGAAAAGCTATTTTTAATACAAAATATATGTAAGATAAAAGAGAGATAAAAAAATAAATGAGATAAATACACGAAAAAAAGAAGAAATATTAGCAAAATGTGGGCAATAAATTAGAAAAATTTAATAATTAATCATTTGAACATGTAACAACATCAACAAAATTCAGTGATTAGTAAACAAAGGAGTCTTTGGCTTAGCCCACAATGTCAAAAGAGTTAAAACAAAAACATAATTTACAAATAATCCTTTAATGTAGTGTAACATTTAACAAGAGGTCCTTTCTACTTCAACTAGACAATAACTTAAAATTTAAGTAATTTAGGTAATAAATTAAAATTAACTTTCTGATGTATGCAAAAATGCTAGACCACTCCATTCTATAATTATTTGCCAACTTATTAAATTATATAATTTTCCCCCTTATTCGTTTTTATTTAACTTATGTTTATGGCTTAATTACATACATTTTCCATTAGCGAAACTCTTGGTCCTTTCAGACAGGTTAGTTGCTGTTAGTGTGTAGGTGAGAGGGTAAAAACTTCACCTGAGGCTAAGGTTAAGTGTTTTGCCAGATTGTGGACATTTAGCCAGCTTATGCTCTATACGCTGTAATGAATCCGTAATCAGATCGGACAGCCATACAATTCATCTTACACAGAGTTAGATACACACACACACCCAAAGAGAGGGAGACGCACAAAGACAAACAAACAAATCAAGTCAAATCCAAATCAATCTTCCGTCAGGAACTGCCGCCTTTTTCTCCCCTTCATTCACTGTTCCTCTGCCTTGTTTGCTTAATTTGACAAACGGAATAATTTGATGAATATCTAAAATGTCAGCTAGAAAACTCAGCGTGAACCGCAGAAGGCAACAGCCACAGCCAGCCAGCCAGCCAACCCAATGATTTTCTCACTAATTCAATAAGCATCCAATTACAATCCAGCAGCAGGAGTTTTCTCTAACCCAAAGCCCCTCCACAGTCGACCAAGCGATGTCCCTCCTCCATAACAACAACAGCAACAACAGCTACCCTGACAACCTTTTTGTGTAAGCAATTTTCATTTGGTTTTTATGAAAATTTAATGCCACTAAAACTGACTACTATGGAATTATAATTTACCATAATTACAATTTTCCATTGCCCTTTTACGTTTTCGTGCATTAGCATCACTTGACCATGATAATCCTTTAAAGAGAATTGAAGTTTAAAACTTGACAAGAGCGTTGGAAGAAATTGTAATTAACTAAAGTTTAATTTTTAAAATTAATACAGAAAAAATAATCAGATTAAAAGCAAAATTATTGCGAATCGAACCATTTAAGATTAAAAATGAAATATATTTAAACGAATGTATATAATGTTAAATATTAAGGATCTTATTTTCAAGAATTACAAACAAAGATCATTGCTAAGTTTTTTTCTATATACTAAAGACAAATTATATTTCCTGTGAGTCGTTGTCAAGACAAATATTCGCTATAGTTGCATAAGATTTAGCAATCTTTTAGGATTAACTAGCATTACTTCAAAATCGATAAGAACTATTAATGTGCAAATCAATTGCCAATAACAAAATGTACTTGAAATTTGAAGTGTTTAAAGTAATGATTATTTGCATTTTGTTAAGCATGCTGACACTTTTAACTGACAATTATTTCCTGATTGTCGAGATAGATAAGTATTGAATGCCACTTACCATATTTTGCTGACTCTATCGAAAAATAAACAAGAATTAATCAAAAAAAAAAAAAAAAAATAAATAAATAAAAAGGACATGGCAATATTTGTTTGATTGCTAGAAGCAAATGCTTTGCCCTGGCATTGAGATTGTATGACCCAAATTCAATTTTAGCCATGTGTTTGACTTGTGTTCCTTGCTCTCTATAGCTCGTGGAGCAAATCATAAGTACGTTTTCAGCTACCATCACAGCAGGTGGCCATCCTATGAATGGACTCCACCGCCAGGGGCAGTCTAGCACAACTCAGGCGAGGTGCTGTTCCATAATCAAGGCAATGCAATTTCAATGTCTGCCTCTCGTGTTTCACTTTAGCCACGAAACGAAAACGATTCACACAAATCACTAGAGACAAGGGAGGGGACTGCGAGGCAGCATCCAAGGGCTGCATTGCCAAACGCCAACTCCAACTAAATCTGTGTCGAAATCCTTGCCTCTGGCTACATTTGGCTATCAAAGGAAACTCACATGCGACACGAAATTAAAAAGACAATGCCACTTGGCCAAGGATGCTGAAGGAATCTCATTAGGTAAATGTCTTTTTCTGACTAAGCAGAACTTGATGTGGGTAAAGACAAGGTTTGCCCACTAAGAACATGATAAAAAAACGTTACTAAAACTGACTTGGGTTCATATATGGAATGTTTACCTATTGCAGTTGATAAGATTTAAATATTCTATTCTTGGAAGTTTTTTACAAAAAAAAGGGGCATTAAAGGAAATAGGTTTATCTGTATTAGATGACGACGACGTAGAATATTCAAGGTAAAAATAGAAAATTGAAATAAAAGCATAGATTTTCACAGTATTTTTGTATGCATTTTTATAGAAAATTTATAGATCGTTTAAAAATTCGTTTTAAATTCCTAATAAGTGGATATTCACCAAATTTCATCTTCATTTTTTTAAATATAATTTTGATTAATAGGTTAAAATTATTGTTGAATGTATTGTTGATTGCATTGATTGCATTACATTCTAGTTATACACATTTTGCATTCGTCAACGGAAAATCTTAACTTAAAACTTACAATTAATTAGTTAACTTCACTTGACTTAAATTTTCAGGTTTTGTAAAAATTTGGATATTTTATCAAGTTTATCATGTTGGTGGAGTTTAAAGGATTTTCTTAAGGCTCCATCTTTAAGATGGACAAATATATTTACTAGTCACATCTTGATTATGACTATTATTTAGTATAGGATATAATTGTAAACTATCAACCTAACTTCTTTTAACAAACTATTGCTATTGGCTTAGACGATAACTATGCTAAGATTCCAACTCGCATTCCAGATTCTCATCTATCTAGTAATTTTAAAACAAATCTAATAAGGTAAATGCTAGACGGTAAAAAATTACAGAAACTTGTTAAAAAATTCAATTGTAAGTGTTTACTACATTTATAAATGTCCAGACCTAATGTAAAATTAAACGGCTTGCTGAAGCAAATACATTTAATGACAAACACTTTTTAGAAATTTACAAAATATGAAGAGAAAATTAATAATTTTTTCCATTTTGTAGACTTTTGTAGAATCTAATTTGTTAAATGTTTCTGATAAGATACGGTTTTTTCTATGAAAAAAACAAAATCGATCACTCTGTTAAACACAATTGCTATTTAAAGTTCTTATTTGGCAAATGTTTTGCAAGTCACTAAATTATTTGGCCTTTAGCTAAATCTTGTTTAAACATTTTAGACAAAATCCTAGATATATTTTTCAATTAATCGTCTGCCAGTCGGTTGCCTCAGGCAAGCATAAAATGCGACTGAGTGCAACACGCGACAACTAAACGATGTGAGTGAGGCGGGGATGAAGACAACCTCCAACAAGTAAGCCCTGAAATGCATTCAGTGGAAAGCAGAAAAAATGGTGGTTCCTGGGATATGTAGTGGCGGCGCCTGTGTCCCATTTGCAGTCAAGTGTAAAGCAGCTTAAACCAAGTGGGAGAATTGCTAAAAACGAAATGCCAAAAATGAATGAGTTGCTCACTGACCGAACAATTGGTGATTTGTGTTTCATTTGGACGGGCAAATATTGCCGAATGTGATGGATATTATTTGTATTTATATTTTTGGATAATTTTGCATTTCATTGTAAGCCTTTAAGCCATATCGGTGGTGGAATAGAGCCTAACAGGCGTACAAACAAACAGAAATAAATCAAAATTTATGTGTTTAGTAGCATACACTTGGATGAGTTTTTTGGTTTCGTAGTTCGAATACGCCACAGGGCGTATACGTATTTGAACCACCTACATATTGGTAAATAAATGTATATGTATGTATGTATTTACGGACTAAACTCATCTCATTGCTCATAAATCAAATGCACCCAAATGATTGATAAAACGCTTGGTTAGACAGCCGAAGAGAAAGCTCAGAACTAGCACATAACATGAATTGTCACTAATAACTGTCCCAAAAGAAGAAAACAAAAAAACCCAGCCCGTAATCATACGCACTGTGGTACGTCAGTAGTAGCAACCAACTGGCAACTGGCAATTGCCCAGCGTTGCGTAAAATCCGTTGATTACTTTATTTGTACAAAAGTGTGTGACGCTCTTTGTCTCACCCACATCACTTGTTTGTTTTTTTGCTTGTTGCTTTTATTTTTTTTTTTTTTTTTTTGTTTTTTGCCAGTTCAAGTCGAGTGCGGTCAGCACTCAGCGATAAGCGGATACTGGGTCCTTTTTCATCCTCTCCACTTCTCCTCCTCATCCTCCTTCTCCTCATCAAACAACCTGTGGCTCTTTTGACCACATTCTCGAGAAACTCCTTTACGTTGGTGTAATAAAACGCAATCACACATTGATCTCATTGCCAATTGAAGTAGCATTTCATTTGATTTTTTATTTCAAATTTTGCTTTCAAGCTAGCAAGGACTTAGGTACACATACAAATTCTAAGCATAAGGATTGGCTAAAAGCTGCACGTGCTTTTATCTATAATAGAATTGGTTCTTTTTTCCTCTCTCACTCCCTTTCACTCTGTTTTGATATGTTTCCACAAATTCTTTGGATTTTTCATATTAAACCTTAACCGTTTAAGCGTAATCACATTGCGTGTGCCAAGCCAAAAATAAAATGAAGTAAGTAAGTCGTCTCGCCGACTTAGGTATACCATACACCAGTAAAGCAAATATTTTAAATTTATTAAACAAATGCATTTTCACATGCTTTTTATTACAAGCATATCTTATAATCTCCCTCACTCAAGTATACGAGCACCCTAGCGCCCCCCACCAGCCAACGGCCAACTACGGCCTTATGGAAAAACGTTTATATGCATAACTTGGTTGTTTTTTGTCCGCAAATTTTTTTTGCAACAAATTTGTGCGCGCTTTCTAAAGGATTAATCATACTAAATTTGATGTCTTTAGCTATTATAGTCTTTAAGAAAATCAAATTTGTTTAAATTTCGTGGGCGGAGGGGGCGTGGCAAAAATTTGAAATAAACTTGACCACCGTAGGTAATACACGAGTCTACGTACACAATTTGGTGACTCTAGCTCTTATAGTCTCTGAGATCTACGTGTTCATACGGACAGACGGACGGACGGACGGACATGTCTATATCGACTCGGCTGTTGATACTGATCAAGAATATATATACTTTATGGGGTCGGAAAAGCTTCCTTCTGCCTGTTACATACATTTTGGCGACTTTAATATACCATTTCACCCTATGGGTGTATGGTATAAAAATTTCATTGAAGTTGCTTGAGTATGGAATTTTCAATGGGTTTTAAAGTTGAAAATGAATTTCAGTTAATGCTACAATAAATGATTTTTTTATATTTAAAATTAAGACTTTTTATTGTTAGTCTATTAAAATGGTCTGCTTCCTTTTGAATCTTAAATAATTCAAAGAGAATTTCAAATGGCTCAAAATACCAAAGTGGCTAAATTTCAAATATTGCACATACCGAACTGAGTATTTGATAAATATTTGATAAACATAATTTGTTCTAAGTTAATTTAACCGCGTTCTCCTTGAGCGCTTATTATTGAAAACATGGCGTATACGTAATAGAAGTAAAAAACTAACATAAGTTCGAGGAACAATAAGATAAGAAGCCGAAATAATTTAAGTAAAAGTATGAGTTGACATAACAATCAGTCGCGCATTATTCAAAGAAAACAAAAACAAAGGGGATGAATTATTTAAAAGAAAGAAAGACTTATTATTTAAAGGAAAGCATATAGCAATAAATATGAAAAATATAAATATATATAAATATCATTTTTTGATCATTTAAATGCAAATTCGTCGGATTTACATAGTTGCATAGTTACAAAAGTGTATCAGATATTGCATAATACTTAAATTTTTACAGCCAATTCTATTTCTGAACTTGAGGTAATACTTCAACTGCGGACATCACGTATTGAAAACCTTTAAAATACACTTTCTAATATTGATCCTAGCAGCTTTCTCTCACAGGCCAAGTAATTTATATTTCATTTTAAGTTATATTAGACTAGTATCTGATTTGTTTTTGGGCAATCTATTTACTCTGAGCTTGAATATCATTTTCTGGAATATTTAGTTCTTCCAGAGTGTCAAATAGCATAGTGAAATTAGGCAAAACTTTCCAAAGTTTGTGCCACAAAACAAAAAACAGTTTACTAATCACTTGACTTTGCGATTTGAGCATAATATGCTTATTCACGCAATGATTAATTTGAATTTTTACCACTCACGATTTCTCCCAGTATTGCACCCGGAAGAGTTTTGACTATGTCTAATTCTATCTATTTACTTTCATAGGTATGTTTTCGAATAATTTGTCTGAAATATCTAAAGCCATACAGATTAGCATTTGTATTGCATTGCAAAACACAATGTAGCACATAATTTTCAATTACTAATTCCAACTCAAGAAGTGACACACTTTTGAGAACTTAAACCTTCAATTGGTGTAAATAAATATAATAAAATTTGTAGAAAACAATTAAATTTCAATGGTCGTACAAATCTTTGGCTTAATTTTGAAGTACTTGAAGTTGTCGGCGTCATCAGACGATAAGTAGATAAGTATTCGGGGCTAAATCAGACACCAAATGTGATTATGGCCCACTCATTGTCAAAGATTTTCAAGTTAAAGATAATTAGTTAGCAATCTTATCGAAGCAAACAGTTGATGGATGGATGGATGGCTGGATGAATTGTATAAATATAAGGCTAGAGCGATGCAAATGGTTAGTCTAGTTCAAGTTCTAGTCAAAAGCATGATGAAGACATTGGTTATCCTGTCGATATTGGTGGCTTTGGCCAGCGCCGAATTGCATCGTGTGCCAGTGCACAAAGAGCAAAATTTTGTTAAGACACGTGAGAATGTATTGGCCGAGAAGGCTTACCTGCGCACCAAATATCGTCTACCCACGACCAGGTCTGTGAATGAGGAGCAGCTGTCGAACTCATTGAATATGGCCTACTATGGTGCCATTAGCATTGGTACTCCTGCCCAGTCCTTTAAGGTGTTGTTCGATTCGGGTTCCTCGAATTTGTGGATTCCATCGAATACATGCCAGAGCACGGCTTGCCTATCCCACAATCAATACGACTCGAGTGCCAGTTCCACATATGTGGCCAATGGTGAAAGCTTCTCCATTCAATATGGCACTGGCAGTTTGACTGGATACCTCTCAACGGATACAGTAGATGTCAATGGCTTGAAAATCGTGAGCCAAACCTTTGCCGAATCCACCAATGAGCCTGGAACCAATTTCAATAATGCCAACTTTGATGGCATTTTGGGTATGGCCTACAAGAGTTTGGCTGTTGACAGTGTCACGCCTCCTTTCTATAACATGGTATCCCAGAGTCTGGTCGACAGTTCCGTCTTCTCCTTCTATTTGGCTCGTGATGGTTCTGCCACCGATGGCGGTGAACTGATCTTTGGTGGTTCAGATGCTTCACTCTACACCGGTGATTTGACCTATGTTCCCATCTCGGAGCAGGGTTATTGGCAATTCGAAATGGCCAGCGCCACATTCGATGGTTACACCTTGTGCGATGATTGTCAGGCTATTGCCGATACTGGCACCTCTCTAATTGTGGCTCCCTATGAGGCCTACGAAATTCTCAGCGAACTCCTCAATATTAATGATGAAAGTTTGGTCGATTGCTCAACCGTTAGCTCTTTGCCCGACCTTACCTTCAATATTGGCGGCACTGACTTTACTCTGAAACCCTCGGCCTACATTATTCAGTCCGACGGCAATTGCATGTCAGCCTTTGAGTACATGGGCACTGATTTCTGGATTCTGGGTGATGTTTTCATTGGTCAGTATTACACTGAATTCGATTTGGGTAACAATCGCATTGGTTTTGCTCCAGTTGCTTAATTGCTAGACTTGATCTAATATTTTTGTAAATAAATTATGCTTATACAAACTAAATTTGTTGAGAATTTTACTATGCGAAGGGAAATACCAAAAAGGCAATAGACTGATAAGTTTTTATAACGTTCCACATTGTTGTAATTCAATGTCATCAAAGTTGTTTACAAACAACTACTGAATCATGTTATCTATGTTTTTAAAGTATATGCTAACTACTTCCAGCACGAAATACACAAAGATTATAAGTTAATGTCATGACTAATAATAATTAGACATCAAAAACGTAGGGATCTGCCTAGTATTCCAATCTTATAGTCCCTAAGATATAGATGTTTATGGACTTGAATTTCGAGACTTTAATATATTTAACCATCCCTAGAAAGCAAAGAGCAATTACACCAACATTTTTGAATGTAATTGTCTTAAATCTAAATGTATGTATGTAACTAACCTTGAATTGATAAGATTTGGCCATATCTATCTAGGTATATTATGTTTTGATGTCAGACAAGATAATAGGTTAGCCAAGATATGTTGAGCAAGATTTAAATTAAATTATAATGTAATCTGAAAGTGAGGAAGTTGTCACCTTAAACTGGGTGAAACTACAAACACTTATATTATTAACTATGTCAATTTAAATGTTATGCACTTTTGTTTCTCAAGTGTGTTAAACATTAATCGACAGACGACAAATATTGCCTATGCATGAGCACTTCCATCAGTGCTGAATGAGTATTCTAGTTATTTCAAACAGAACATCCTTCACATTCCTCCTTTTCCCCAATTCATAGACAGAGATAGTGGGAGTCGATTCATTCATTTGTCCAGCTTGCTTGATGGCAAAACGTTGCATGAGGCAATGATGTGTATGTGTCCAGAGTGGTTGCTGATGTCAGAGAGATGCCATTGCTGTGTGTGTTGGTGCTAAACTTTCACAACTGTAAACACTACACAATGACAACTGCTTTTAAGGTGCAGGATACAGGTGAACGACGACAGGATGTGGAAGTGCAGCAAACAGCCAAGGGACAGACACTATGATGACGTGGAAGGGAAGGGTGGCTCATATACTGGCTACTGTCAGCAAGTAGTTACTCGCAAATGACTTTGTGACATTCAACTGGTCGGTGAGGTGGAGAAGGGAAGAGCAGACGCCCTGCCTATGGAGCAGTTAATGAATCACCTAATGGAAAATGCTTTACCTGACTTCCGTTCTGTGGTTTCCCCTTACGCTTACCCACAATCCCAGGCTTAATCGATTTTTAATTCTTATCCTCCACATTGAGCTGGTTGCGTTTAAATCAAAGTAGCTTAAACATTGTAAACGTTTTTCCTAATCAAACTGATTAAAGCTATTTCTATTTAATTTTTCTTGTTTGTTTCTTTTAGAATCCGGTCGTACAATGATGACAAACAGATTTGCTTTCACCGCCCTGACCTTCTTACTCATGTGTCTGTTGGCCATTTCCAGCAATGAAGCAGCTCCCATGCCCAGGTAGTTGTAGAATAGTCCGGTATAGAGGACAAACCTCTTAGCCAATTATGTATCTTAACACCCACACACATACATGAACATATATGTACATTCACTTAGACATAAACTAATTAATTTCTGCTACAAAAATTCGTATAAAAATATTTGCCAAAAACCAATTACCCAAGCGTCTCGTATGTACATACACACACACACACACATATACTGTGTGTATTTGGTTGGCATAAGGATAAAGACGAGTTTCACACTTCATTTTTCTGTCAACGTTTTTTCTTCTTGCTCTTTTTGCCACATTTTAATTTCAACAAAAAAATTTAATTAACAAAATGTAAACGTTTGCTAATTTTTATCAGTGTATAAGAGCGTTAAGTAGACACTCGACGGTAATTAAATTTGTATAAATTTAAAAAATATATGACATTTTTATTTAAGTGAAAGAATTAGGTAGGTAATGTTCAATTTGAGAAGGCAAATTATAAAATTAGGAGTTATGAAGCATAATTTAAAGACATGAAGAGTTTATGAGTTCTACTTGTGTTTGAGTTAGAGATTAATGGGCTTGATATTCAGTATTTAGTATTCGAGAATGGTTTTCAGCTTGGTGGTTCGCCTTTTTATTCATTTTATGCTTGGTTTTCTAATTACTAATACTAAATCAAGAGGAAGGTTCACGAATCTTATTCCTTATATACTAAAAACTGGAGCACCAGCTGACAGGTTCTTTTACTCACCTTAGTCTTATCATTAGCTTACTCAGACTGCAGAGTGAGATAGGTTGTGATGTATCTATTCAGGTAAGATACTATTGTTAGAAAGGACAAGTAACAATGGATAAATATTTTGAAAAAGATTAAAAATATGAATTTTTGCAACATAAAGACCCGCTTAACTGAACAAGTTTGATTTTCTTTTTAAGTTTGCAACTTGTATCTCTATAATCGGCCCTTCGATTTAGGGAAAGTAAATTTTGTTGCATAAAAAACAAAGGTTTTTAGTGATTTTTAAGTCAGTTGTACAATATGTTTTTAAAAACCAACCTAAAAACGATATTGTTCTTGGCTCAACTGAATAGGTTTGACAACTTAAACAGGCAAAATTACATAAAGCAAAATTTGATATAATAACAGAGCCTTTTCTGTATATTGGTTTGGAGATTTCATTACATGCTTTATTTCCTTGATTATTATATTAAACTTAAAGCTGCTAATTTATGTATGTAAATTATAGAGTTTGGTATTCAGTGAATGTTTTAGACTCAGTTTATGATGTAAAATAGAAGAGCCGAGTCAGAACTGTAAGCCAGAGAAGTCATCAATTGGATATTTTGCCTAAAAAAACTCCTATTCACCAGATGCAACCATGTGAGAGTTTCCATTGCCCTGATGGAAAATGTTTCAACTTTTTCAAAAGACCTACGGCAAACATACGGTCATGTACTACTGAGAATTAACAGTTCTACGTTGCTCTAATGAAGCAGTAAACACAAGACTTAGTCTTCCAAAGAAACAGGCGTCCATTTTCTTCGAATTACTTTATAATTAAAAAACTCTGATTGGAACACCCACACTATCGATTGCCGTTGACTTGTATAATTTTCGAAATATAAATAAAAGACTTCGTAGAGATTTAAAAATTGGTCATTCTTAAAGGTTTAACAATTTAAAGATGCAGAAAAACTGTGATCAAGAAACTTTAACAAATTATACCCTTGTCTGAGATTAAGATTTAGCTTTGAAAACTGCTTCAGATACAAATCACGCATACGCACGGTGTGCCAGTAAAATTATTACAAAAGTATTTAAAAGTATGCATGACTGAACTTCATCAAAATGCTGTTAATGAAACTTCAACATTAATGAATTTATAAAGACGATGAAAAAAAGGCAAAGTAATAGGCGTGTTTAAGTATATTTAAAATCTGTCCACTGTAGAACAATAATTAAATTTGTTATGGCCGTTAACATTGTACATAACAATGAAATGAAATGAAAAGCCGCTGCAGGGTTTGTTGGTTTGGGGTCATCACTCTTTACTGGCCGAAATTAGGTGCAGTTAGCACTACCAATTGGGATCTGTCATGAAGGGGAGGTCAAGAGGATGCAACCTCTTCAGCCTGCGAAGACAGTGGTCATCTGCTAGGTCAGCTGCAAGCCTGTTGATGTGACTGGTGAGTCTGTCGAGGTGGCTTACCCCATATCGAGGGATCTCCTTGTGGACTGACGGGATTTTCAAGTCCCTATGTAAAACTGAATTTCGGACGTAGAACGGCGCACGCACCAGTTTTCGCAGAAGCTTATTTTGAAATCTTTGCAAGATTTCAACATTGGAATGACTCGCCGTACCCCACAGCTGAATGCCGTGTGTCCAAATGCTGGCTTTATACAGCAGCACCTTGTTTGATGTACTGAGCTGCGATTTGTGACCGATGAGCCATTGCATTCTTCTTGCCTTTAAATTAAGCTGCATTGTCTTTGCCTTGATGTGAGCCTTCCAGTTAAGTCTTCGGTTGAGGGTGAGGCCGAGGTATTTCACCTTGTCAACTGTGGGCAGAGGAGTCCCGTACAGACTGATTGAAGGACAGTCACCCATTCGTGTAGCAAAAGTGATATGGTTGCATTTAGTTGTGTTTACGGCGATGTTCCATCTGAGCAGCCAAGGCTCAATAATGTTCAGCTGTCTTTGTACAATTTCGGTGGCTTGACTTCGAGTTGAGGCTGATCCTATAAACGCAGTTTTAATACCAAACTTATACAAAAATACGAGAACTAGGTACGACTCCAGATCAAATTTAAGTTATGACATATATATAATTTATGATAAAATTATAGAAATAAAACCAAAAATTAAATCTGTTTTCTTGCTTTAAAAACAGTTGAAAATTCAGCAAATTTAGAACAGGATATTCTTAAATACTCAGTTGTTAGAGACACACGAAGACTGTGTCTCTAATATGCTACAACTATGTAAAAATACCCATTATATATGCATTCTAGTATCCATTTAGTTAAACTGTTTCCTTTGGGGAAAGGAATCTTGTGTCTATGCTAATGGGGACTAAGCTTAACTAATTTGCAATTGCTGAAATGGAAAATGTCACATACATTTGACATTTACATGGCAGTCAATTGAAGGAACCTTATGCAAATGAAATGAAAATGAGAAAAACAAAATGGTGGCAACAATTTTTTGACTGACCTAAAAGTAATTAGATGTCTATGTCCTGTCCTAGTTATTGTCGAAGATTTTCTATGAGAGATTGGGTGGAAAATTTATATCTAATTTTCCATTTGGTTGACTCTCTTCAATCACAGTCAGAGCAATGGCGGCGGAGGAGGCTATGGTGGCGGCTATGGCGGCAATGAGCTAGAGGAGGTACCCGATGACCTTTTGATGGAATTGATGACACGCTTTGGACGTACCATAATACGGGCACGCAACGACTTGGAGAAGTGAGTGTCTCGGAAATAGATAAGAAAAAGGTATTATCTACTACATATATTCGCTCTCCTTTCAGTTCAAAACGCACTGTGGACTTTGGTTTAGCCCGTGGCTATTCCGGAACTCAAGAGGCGAAACATCGCATGGGTTTGGCTGCGGCCAATTTTCCTGGTGGCCCCGGACGAAGGCGACGCTCTGAGACTGATGTCTAAATCAAACGATAATGATGTCGAAACGAATTATGAAAAACAAAATTAACATACTTTCCAATTTCCAATTTCATTTGAAAGAAAAAAACAAAAACTTTTTTTTGACTTGATAAAATGAATTTTATGTTCCTTAGTGGTATTTTTTCCTCAACTTGCAATTAGTTTTCTTTTTTGTTATGCATTGTATATGTATATATATATATATATAATTATTACTTCGGCAAACATATTCGTATGTGAATGTTAAAATATTTAATGAAAAATAAATCTCTATATATATATATGCTATGTACCAAGTTCAAATCGGATTGAAACATAAAAAATACAAATTAAAAACGTTAAACTGTTGCTCCAATAAATGTTGAAAGTTTATGCACATTTGATCAATTTTATACAAGCTCATGTTCCCGTCTCTCTCTCACTCGCTCGTCTTAATGTTTATAAAACAAAACTAAATTGCAAAATCTAAAAAAAAATTACAAAAAAAACCAAAAAAAAACAAATTTAATTGCAAAAAAATATTCAATTGTAAGAAGTAAAAAAAAAAAAAAAAAATGGCGCAAAAAATCTTTAACTAGGTATGTCTTACATAATGCAAATATCTACTCCAAAATACACAAAAGATCGTAAAGATAAACAAACAACAATTTTTTGGCCCCATTTCAAAAATGAATTTATTATTATAACATTTCTTATTAACGGAAAACAACAATAGAATCTCAATCGAAAACAAATCGTATAATCTTTTTTGTTTCAAAACTATTTAATTCCTTTTGTTTTTGAGTTTACTGCAAGCGATTTTGAAATATTGTAAATAATATTATATGATTACACACCCACACAAACAAAACACGTACAACTATTGCGATATATGTTATATGGAAAATTATCCAAGTACATACATACATATATATATGTATTAATTATATTGTGTCTATGGAATGAAACTACATAAATATATATATATATACATACATATATAACTCTATATACAAAGAAAAATGTCATAAAAAGGACAAGAATAAATAAAAAATTTACATTTAGAGAAAATCTAAAACTTTTTTGGGCAAATATTTTTGGGTATAACTGTTAAATAGAGATGAAATGATTAATACATTTGCAAAGATTTTTGAAGAATCTGAAGAGAAGTTTTAACACAAGAAATAGAAGCATCCTTAACTATTTTAATCAGAATCACCAGAAAGGTTTAATGATCTTTTTTATTTCTATTTATAAATAATAATAATAATTAGATATATACAATTCCAAGATTATCCAAGAATCCATATATTATATATAATCCAACTCAAACAATAGAATGATTAATAATTTTCTTATTCATTTATTCAGTCTCCGAATCTCGTTTTTTTTTTTAGTTCTTGAATCAATTTAAACCAATTTAGTTTTGTAAATGGTTTTAAATAATTTTTGGGTAACTTGAGAACTTTCGACATAGGCTTTAAAAAAAGCAAAAAGTGCTCAGATCTATGGAGTTTTAGTCTAAAATGATTTTTATAGTTATAATTTAAGATAGGAAAAGAGGCAACTAAAAAATGAGCCTACATTTATATATTTCACTTTTTAAATGCATTTAAAAACTAAACAGTTAAAGAAATTGGCATGAGAATGGCCAAATTAGAGTCCGAAAAAACTTTGTTGAAACGAGAGTGTTTTTTTTTTTTTAATTTTAAGATTGTAGAATAAGTTTTGACAAAAGTATGAGTGAATTGAATATACAGAAATTAAAACCAGAGACCTGGGGCTAATTTTGACCACGTCAAAGTTTGTATACCCTTGCACCTTTTTGGCCTACAATCTTAGCATAGGAATACTTTTATGTGTTGCACAATTCTGACCAAAATTAATATACCCTTTATGCAAGGGTATAAAACAACCTCATTACGATAAAAAAAATCATTTAATTTTTGCTCATTTCAAATGGACTCTTTTATTTGCTACTGCTTTAGATTGAATACCCTAATTATTTAAAGAATCCCCGGAATGCCTATTTAATTGCAATATTAACAATAATCTCTTATCACTTATTAACCCAAATTAGTTAATTTAATACATTTTTAGCCCATGCATTTAACCGTAATATTAACAATGTGAAAAATTAACGATATTTCGTTGACATGTGTTTGGATAATTTGTTGTTGATTTATTCATGAATGGTTCTAGATACCTGCACTTGTCGATATTTGCTCTTGGCTAGATAAGTGCACCACCTGGTGCCATTATAGGAATAGAGGATACACACACACACACACACACATAAATGCGCTTGGCCAGGTCATAAACGATGTGCACTGTGGCAATTAATTGCCGATTGATTGTCTACAGTAATCAATAAATAATGGCAGGTAAGGGATACATAAACTACCTAGATAAATAAAACTTATTGAGGCTTATAATATAAGCAATAAAATTCGTATCAAGCACAAGGTCATAAGTATTTAAACAGCTGCTGGGATTAGAAATAGGTGGCAAAATCAACATTGAGAGGATACTTATACAAGAACTAAATCGATGAACCTTTACTAATGCTACATAAGGTTGTTTCTTTTTGATGCTAAATATATTTATTTTAAACTAATACTTACTAAACAATTATCTTTCCTTGTTAAACATAGGCGGTTTAATTATTCTAGAAGTGGAACAATTGAACTGAAACAACTGAAGAAACAAAACGACAAAAGGTCTCTTTTACACTTGTATCACTTAAAGGCATTTCGATTTTCAAACCGGTTTCTTATGCTTTAGTAGTCCAATCTGATCGATCTTGACAGATTAACAGATTAGTTTACATAGAAACAGACAGAAGTACCAAACAAGTTTATTATTTCCTTTTGCAAGGATATATATAAATAAATTAATAACAATGTATTAATGCATCACCAGAAAACAAATGAGACTTCAATTCAAAAATTTAATAAGTTTTCTTTCAAGTACTGTGTATATATTTTGCATTCTTTTTTGCAAACTTAAAACTAAAATGTATTTTTATGTTTCATATAAAAGAATGAATCTTATAAAAGAAATGCACATAAAATGGCCAAATGTATATGAAAATATCTTAGCAAAATACTTGTGAATATATTCATATTCATTCTTCTCTTATATTTTCTAAATTGTCTCAAGATCAGTTAAATTAATTTAAAATCATAAATTGTAGATATATTACATAATTTATAATCTGTTGGTGTTTATGGAAGAACTGATATGATTGGCACTTGAGGGATGAACTATTATGCATTTGAACCAACTAAATACAACCTACTAAATAATACTACAAAATGTGAACGAAGCCTTTAGCACCTCGATCTAAATACATCTACTTTTAGTAGCAAACATTAAAGTTAAAACCGAAACTTAAATGTCTAAGCGGAAAAAAATAAACTATGTACAGTCTTCACTCTTGTTGTTTATATCTTAACACCATTCGTCTGGCCATTGGCATTAACTGAAGCTGATGTGGAATTGCGATTGTTATTGCTCCCGATGGGCACCAGTTCCATATATTGAAAGGGTACATGATAACTTTGACCTTTGTGCTCCACAATCAAATGGCCACGACCACTCGAGGCACCGACAACGGTTACAGTTTCACCCTTCTTCAGTTGCTGTGTCTCCAGCTGGGATTGCGATTGGCTGACAATTGTTGTTGCTGCTGCCGCTGCTGGGCTGCTAGGTGCATCTTCCGGGAAATTCATTTTCATAATGCGACTTTGCGGATAGCCAAGTTTCGAGTTACCCGAAATGGTATAGGCACGGGATTGTGGCACAGGTGGTGGACGTTCCTACAATAGTGCGAATTCGACAGTTTATTTTTGGGAAATTTTAAAATTATTTCAATACTAACCAAATCCAAGCCAAAGAGACTACAAGTCTGTTGAATTATCTTCTGGTCACATTTCTCATGTGGATCTGGTGGAGGAGTTCCAGCAATGGGTTGTGGTCTTGGTCTGGTTACACCTAGATTTGTGCCCAGATTTGTAGATTTGGCGGAGAGCCGAGGAACTGCAAGGTAAACATAATTATTATTCATTTTTCTTTTTCTCAAATCTTTAAGTCTCACCTGCATTGGGAGCAGCTGCAGCTACAGCTGCCAAGGCGGCCATTGTGTTGGAATTGACAGTTTTGCTTGGCGTATTGTGGGAATTGTGATTCGGTTTGGTCACCAAAGGCAATGGACCAGGTTGGCCGCCACGTACACGTTTTACCTTGTTGGTGCCCAATTTCTTGCGCCACCACCAACCACGCCATGTGGCCTGCATTAGGATGGCACTCTTGTGTCGTATCTCAGTTCTCAAATGCTCCAAATGCTGACGTATGCCCTCGCTAAGGAAGACATGACGTTTGCCCGGTGCCCAGGCCAAGGTTACCGAACCATCCAACACAGGTGTCTCTTCCATGGCATATTGCAATATAAGCTGACAATCGTCCAGAGCTTTATCCTCACTTCTACGAAGTAAACGGAATGGTGCCAACATTCGATAACGAGCATTGAATTGCTTGAAACGCATTCGATGTGGAAATCCCGATGCCATTAGGTTGACTGTCTCCAGCACCTGCAGGGATCGTATTTGACGCACCACAGTGGCACGATCGAATGTTCCTGGCTGTTCGGCCCCATTGCTCCGTATGCAGCGTACAAAATGCGGCCTGGCATGAACCAAAGTCCTCAACAGATTATCCAGACGAGTGTGAAAGTCTTGAGTTAATGTGGACACTGGCTCATCGCCATTCAGTAGATCCGAATGCGAGGTTGGTGATATACGAAAACTGAGTCCTCGTGGCGCCTGTTGCTGGGCATACAGAGCCTTCAGTTCCGAGCCAAAGAGATGGGTGGCAAATCCAAAGTTACAGGTGTGCTTATAGAACACAGCAACCAAATCATCTGGTACTACATCTCGATTGGTATCCAAAAAGTCCGTGGTATCATATTCCACTCTGCCGGCAAAGTGACGTATGAGAAACATGCGTGGATCATGGGGTTCTGCTGTGGGTTTCGTCTCCAAACGAGTTGAGCAACGATGCTGAACCTTTAGCTTAGTCACATAACTTTCGGCTGTCCCACGGACCGAACACTCAGCATCTAGCATGCTCAAGAGGCCAGTACGCAGGGATGAAATTAAATCTATGCACGGCACATTGTCCACATAGTCCACCTCAGTGTCGCAAACGATTCCCTCATCACGACACGATTCCACGGAGGATTTGAAAATATGCGTATTATAGAAATGTTGCATAGTCTCGGCGCACAGATTGATGCACAGATGCTCCAGTTGGGCATGTGGTGAGGGTTCCTCGAATCCAAACATATCCAATATGCCAATAAATCCATCAGTTGCATGTCGTACAGCATTATTCAGAGCTGCCATCGATTTGGAACCAGCATTGCCGCCTCCTATGGTCGAGGCATGCTGTGAGGCCGCATCCGCCTGATTATGCACCGACTCATTCGAATCCGAACTGAGAGTGCCCAATGTGGATCCCAGTCGTTTTAGGCTATTTGCTCGTCGCACTATTGTGGCCACTGTGCGGCAGTAGAGCGCCTTGGCCAAGCAATCTCTAGTCATATTTGCATCCCCATCTCCGCACACCGATTTCACCAATTGGCCTCGTACATTGTGAGTGCGTGTGGTCAGTCCCCGGAAAAGAGCTGCTGGCGGTACTCCCAAAAGACTTGCCACCGAATTCAGTTCCGTTTCACCCTTTACATCCACTTCAAGACCCTGAAATTAATATATTATTAATTATATTATTTAATTTGGGAGAAGTAAGTTTTAAAAGAAATTTTATTTCGCTGAACTTATATAGTCATATATCCAACAACAATATCTAATAACTTATACAT
The DNA here is from genome assembly GCA_018150345.1 of Drosophila equinoxialis. Classification (NCBI taxonomy): domain Eukaryota; kingdom Metazoa; phylum Arthropoda; class Insecta; order Diptera; family Drosophilidae; genus Drosophila; species Drosophila equinoxialis. The sequence goes on from JAECWI010000047.1 coordinate 6,219,819, forward strand.
TTTTCGGCCCCTAAAATTTATAACTTTAAAGTAAACATCCGTTCTATTCACAAACAATTGGACACTTGCAATAACGATTGTCCCCCTCAAAAACTTCCAGCGTGAGAACGCAACATTATATACAAATATGTCCCCAAAAAAACTTGCAAGCGTGAGAACGCTTAGTAGGCGAAATCAACAAGCCAATCAAATACCAGATCAAGATATCATCCGATCAAAAGCTCCTAACATAAAAAGCTTTCAGCATAATTGTAAACATAAATAGCTTTCCAACCGAACTGTAAACTTAATTGTATGAATAATGATAAGTTAGTTCTTAAGACGCATCCTTTAAATAAAGATCGTTTCTTTTGAGTTCGATAGATCCAATTTTTCTTTTTTATCACTTATAAAGGAAATGGATTTATAATTCGCGCAGTCGGTAGGATCGGTAAAAGTGAACTTGTTATTCTATCCGTGTGACACATAGAATTAGTGAATAATCACTATAAAACCTCGATCCGACATTAAGAACTTACGGGCACCGCTCAAAAGCCAACAACAGTGAAAATTATTTACGCCAACTGTGCGCGAAAATATCAACTGTGTGTGTTACAGCCAAAAATCCAATTGTGGAACAAAAACGCCAACTGTGTGCGGAAATATCAACTGTGTGTGTTACAGCCAAAACTCCAATTGTGGAACAAAAACTCCAACTTGTGTGCGAATAAAATAAATCACCACAAAAAAAAAAAGAAAAACATCAAAAATGGCCGAACTCACCGAAGCCCAGCTCAATCAAGCACTGTCTTTATTAAGACAGGTGGCAAACTATGATGGAGCACCAGAGAATCTGACGTCATTCATAAGGAGGATAGATTTCATCATGCACTTATATCCAACCCATGACATAAGGCAACATAACATATTGTTCAGCGCAATCGAGATGCAGCTCACTGGAGAGGCACAACGGCTCTCGCAAATTGGACAAGCCAACACCTGGCCGGAACTAAGAACGTTTCTCATCAACGAATTGAAGACGCAGACTCCGTGTGAGGAACTTCTTCGACGACTCTACAACACCAACTATACAGGAAACCTTCGTAAGTTCGTAACAGAATTAGAAGACAAATCCTATATTATAACAAACAAACTAAGTCTAGAAAATGATGCAAATAACACTATTCTATATACAAACGCTTTAAATAATACTATAAAAAAAGTAATAAACAAAAAATTACCCGATAGATTATTTATGACGTTAGCTAGATATGATATAACCACAGTTAGCAAGCTAAAACAAGTAGCTCAAAGAGAAGGGTTATACGAGAATAGTATAACAGAAATCAGAAAATCAAATCAAAGTCACAATCAAAACCAAAAAGGTGGAAAATCCTTTGTACCCAATAGTACAACTCCGTTTCAAACAAAACAATCCGATACAACACAAAAACAAAAACTTTTTCAAGAGTTTCAACAAAAATTAAATATTGACAGGGCTCAAAATCCAATGAATTATCAACAGCAAAATAAGAATCCAAAAAATAATGTAGCAAATTCAATGAATTATCAACACCAAAATAAGAATCCAAAAAATAATGAAGCAAACCAGCCTACAAAAACGCAAATAGAATTCATTAGAGGTTCAGAAGACAAAGCAGAAAGAACAACTTACTTTCATAAATCAAATATTAAAATAACGTACAAAGAAATGACCAATGCTTACGCAAGGGAAATTATCATAAGATATCTTTGCAGTAAGAAAACTGTACTATATTTTCATAATGAACAAGATTTTCCCATATTCCAAAAAGCCATTATTGAAATAATTGGAAAAACCTCAAAATCTAGCATTAAGTTAGAGGACCTTCAAATTCACAATTTAAAGAAATAATCCTAAAACAACATAAAGAATTATTACATCCAGGAATCGAAAAAACGATTAACTTGTTTAAAGAAAAATATTATTTCCCCGATTTTCAAAACCTAATTCAAAACATTATTAATGAATGCTCAGTATGCAATATCGCAAAGACATAAAATAGAAATACCTAGCTAACTTTTGAAATAACACCAGAAACTTTTAATATCAGAGAAAAATAGGTCTTGGACTTTTACATGATCGACAATTTACAATTCCTTTCATGCATTGACATTTACTCCAAATTTGCAACACTTGTAGAAGTAAAGTCTAGAGATTGGCTTTATAGAAAGATTCCATAAAACAGTTAATGAAAAACTCAGAATTATAAATATTTGACTATAGCCAAAGCATTTATGTAACAAACAATATCACTAGGCTAGAACCTATTTCCTTTATAAAAACAAAAGAGATAATTAACGAACACACCAAATGTTATACTGTTTCTCAAACTATTACATTAACCACTTTTTGTACTTACTATAATAAGTTTGATTACATACTTAATCTATAAGTTTAAGGCAATGCCACAAAAATTAATAATTAAGCATTTCCGATCAAATAACAATCGTGCTCCCACAGAAAAAATTGAAATCCAAAGCATAAACAAAATTGATACTCCAATCTTTACAGCTGAGTAAACATCCGTTTTATTCACAAATAATTGGACACTTGCAATAACAATTCTTCCCCTCAAAAACTTCCAGCGTGAGAACGCAACATTATAAACAAATCTGTCCCCAAAAAATCTTCCAAGCGTGAGAACGCTTAGTAGGCGAAATCAATAAGCCAATCAAATACCAGGTATCATCCGATCAAAAGCTCCCACTACTAACATCAAAAGCTTTCTAACCGAACTTTCAACATAATTGTATGAATAATGATAAGTTAGTTCTTAAGACGCATCCTTTAAATAAAGATCGTTTCTTTTGAGTTCAAGAGATCCAAGCTTTCTTCTTTTTTCACCTATAAAGGAAATGGATTTATAATTATATACACTTTTAGCTGGACTTTAGATAGAGTAAAAAAGATTTCTTACATCAGACTTTCTATAAAACGTCTCGACATGATAAATTCAGACGTAAATTACCCAGAAATATTCATCACGGCAAGAAATCAAACATATAAAAAATACTCAAGAAAAAACATTTCCTTAGCCACGATTTGAACTCGCGTAGCGACCGAGCATATGTTGGTTAAAACAACGAGCGCTCTAACCACTACACCACTCCAGCATCTATGCAAGGGCTTCAGAATTGGAAACATGAATATCTCTTATTACCACGACCAGAAGTCGCCACTGAGTAAAATTGAAACAATGAACAACAGATGGCTTTTGAAATTAACACTCTCTCTCAGAAGTCCTAACTCTTATTCAATGATATCAAAAGCCGTAAAAGTCAATGTTTTGTTTTTGCTTATTCAGAAAATATTAAAATTTGATTTTATAATGTTGGCAAAATCATTTGAAGCTTGATTTAATTATTACAGGCAGTTAAAGTAAAAATTTCCATAAAGTATTGAATATTATAAAAGTCAAAAAAATTAAAAGAAAGAATGAAAAACGATAAAATAAAAACTCGTAGCTCATAATATCCGTTTCTTTTGTCTTGTGATGCTTATTTAAGGGTATTCTAAAGCTTTTATAGTGAGTTTAGCCATCGAAAGGTTCACAAAACGAATGCAAAGGTGCAAAAAGAAAATAAATACTCACTCCACCATCGATGAATTGAACATTTCCCAGTAAAAGCACCGCAGCCAAAACTCTAACAACATCCAGAAAAGGTATACCCAATATACCAAGGCAAGTTTTCCAGGCCTGAAATCGAGCAGCATCCTCCACTTCATTTTGGCCAGTATCGCCACGTAAGTATCGTAGATTTGCTGGCGAATAACCCTCTAGATGTAATTTCTGACGCTCTTCTCTATTCAGGCCAGCCAGCAGTTGGTAGAAAATGTGATAATTCTTCTCCTTGGGCAGGGGACGTATGACACGCGTTTGATCCAAAAAGTAACAATGTATCTTTGTACGATAAAGAGCACCATCGGTAACCTGCACCTCAATGAACTGGCCAATGCGACTGGACTCCGAGTTTGTGGTGGTCTTGGCCGAACCCAATGAACGAAGTACCGTAAAAGCGGCTGCCAAGTGCTTAAATGCATCAGTCTCTGGACCACCGCCGGCAATGGCAAACAATTGACGCAGCATTAACATGGCATTGGCTGTTTTTCCAGCTCCCGATGTACCAGATAATATAATGGCCTGTGGATAGCCAGTCTCACTCTGTTGACGAACTGCCTCCTGAACGATCTTTTGCAATTGTGGTGCCAACGGCATGGCACGAGTCGAGGTGAGTGTTAATGGATTTCCCACATCTAGATAAGGATTTATCGAGAGCAGAATCCCACCGACATTTGTCTGTTAAATAGAATAAATGTGAATTTTAATGAGTCAACAATTGATTCCATTATAAAATTGTGAAAAATTATTAATTCTTTCTCAACTATTAACTATCGAATTGACTTAAAATTTTGTGTAAATGTTCTTTTTATATTCCTGTTTGAGATGCATTTTCGAAAAATGTAATGTACAAATTTAATCTAATATTGGTTCATTGGCCTTCTTATTTGAGCAATCGAATCTTTATTGCCTAAGTTGAGTCTTTCGTCTTGTTAGTTGGATATACTCCACAGAAAACCACATTTTATTAATGATCAATAGGCTGAAAATCGTCTCTAAAAGGACAAGTGAGACTTTCTGAATTCCAATTATGGTTTTAGTTACACTTTTCCCAATTCCAAAGTTGAAGCGTTTATGTACTAAACATGCACCATACAAAATGCTTTTGCCCAGTTAAAAGATATCATCTAAGTATGTAATTTTGAGGGTACTAAAAAAGGTGAAATAAACCATTTCTACAATTTGTTAAAGTTCATGAAAAAAGAATACATATTTGCATATTCATAAAAATTCAAACTAGATTAAACGATTGCCTTAGCCTGGTGCTTACACATTTGCATATCTCTGATGGAATGTGAATCCTGATAAAATCTCATTAATTATATTCGTGACAATTTAGATCATGGCAAATAAAAAATATGATAGATAGAGACTCTGTTTATTTCCGCATCACATGCATGCTCTTGAATCTGGGAATCTTTTCATCTTGTCTTTGTATATCGTATCATACAACATATATATATGTATAATTGTCGAAATTAGCTGTTAATCTACGACTGAGTGCAAACGGAAATTTAATTTAATGACAAACTGTCTGTGGTAATTGCTTGAGAACCAACCGCACCGCAGAGCAAAGAAAAAAACTGACAAGACCTGTTTTTAGTTCCATGTGGAACTGGAACTATTTGCCTGGAGTGGAGGCAAGTGGCAAGTGGAAAAGTGAATCTAACAGCGAGTTGTAATTACAGATATTGTGTGGTGTGTGATGATACTCACAAAGTAACGCTGATCGTTGAAGCGCGCCTGAAGTGTACGCATAACGGCATGTTCGGTGAGTGGACCAGTTAAATGGATTAAATCCTGCATGTCCTGGGGCAATTTGGAGGTAACATTGATCTCTTGATGGTGCTTCTGATGAATGGTGTCGGCGAATCCAAAGCCAAAGGGTAATGTCTTGACGCTATTGCAGGGATTAGCTGGTTTCGGCACGGGTATAAATGGCAGCTGTTGGGAATGATGATGATTATGATGATGATGATGTTGATTGGACTGTTGAGTGGCGGCCACTGAACCAAATCCAACACCCGAATTGCTGGAACGCAGCGGCAATGTATGGCTATTGGCTTGACCATGAATGGATGTAGTATTGTGGGCTAAAATGTTACCCAAACTGCCGGCATGAGGCAATGTGGCACTAGAATTGTTGTTGTTGGCTCCGTTTAAACCATGACCATTGCTGGTCTGAAAGGAATTCTTTTCGCTCAATTGATGTGGCAATGGATGTGGAATTGATGTGTTGCGAGCTGGAACCACAACTCCTGGACTGCCAGCATTTGTCCCCAAAGTCTGGCCAAAGTTGTGAGTAGGCTAATAAAAAAGCCAAAATTTTAGCATACTTAATGGGTTTAATTGTAACACAGAAACTAACCTTGGGCAAAGTATGTTGACCATTGGCATGTTGTTGCAATGCACTGGCAGAGAGGCCACCAACTGTTCCAGAATTAATATTCAAATTCGGACTGGAAGCATTCAAGTCGAAATTGGTAGCTTTTGGGCCAGAGTTAATACCGCCTGGACCAGCTGCACCTGGCGACGCATGTGATTGGCCACCATTTACCTGTCCTTGACCCTGGCCCACATGCAAACGATTGCGCAATGTGACCAACTCTGTGCTAAGACTCTTAAGGCGCTGCTGCAGATGCACTGCCTCATTGGACGATGAAGCATCTGAAATTATTAAACGGAAAATTTAAGTACAGGAAAGGAAATAAATAAAAATATGTAAAACACATAACTTGCCAATAGATAATTGTTTTCAAGTGGAACTGTTTTATTATCCTAAGACTATATTGTAGTGATTTAAAAAGTTATCTGCTCACACAAAAAAATACCATTTTTGTAAAAAAAATCTTATTGCGGCAGGAAATCATTCTTATTCGAACTAAGGCAAGAGGCCGCAGAAAAAATTTGAACTAAACTTGCTCTGCATAGATGCTACACGAGTCTACATTCCAAATTTGGTAGCTCTTACTATTGAAGCAGACAGATTTTTGTTGCCTCTATTTCCCGATCCATTCTTTGAGTGGAAAAATGAATACACAATTTCACGTTTTCGAAATTTTATTTGCCTTCTTAACTCGGTCAAAGTTCAAGGGAGTGCTTTCATGGAACATCTTGTTATATTCACTTCAGTGAGAGCTATATAACAAAATCCTCTTAGAAAGCCATCCATAAAGCACTTGAACCGCTGTTTAGTTTTTTTCTTATAAATTTAGCGTTTGTAACGAATACAACTATTCTTATCAAATCTTCCCTTCATGGTGTTGGCTACACCGATGCCCAAATTCATTGTTGTCTTGTATTCAGTAGGAAATACGACAGGTTTCCGTTCAATAAGCCATTCAGTAGGTCGCAATAGTTCAACAACTGGATCCAATTTAATGCCACATTTGCCCTGATGAAATGTGAATCTCAGCGGTTTCTTAACCTGGTTGTGGGGATCACGATAATAGTCCCGATACTTTTGCATATCCAAATAGAAATTATCAATGCGATCGAGATCTCCGTAGTCTACAATTTTGAGTCCAATACGTGGAGCAAATCCTAATATGGCCCGGCGTTGGACTTGAGAACTTTTCGAAACTTGCATCATGTCAACTTCAGGCGCTCTTATGGTTGGCATCTTCTTGTTTTATATATACTCTTATACTCTTTGCTTTTTTTTTTTTTTTGGAAAATTCTTTTTAAAATACTAAATTTTTTAGAAAAAGAACAACAATGTGTTAAACTTAGAAATATATTAACATATGAGACAAAAGAGAACAAACATCAGGGAAGTATCTTTTTAGAAGTGACATTCAAATGCTGAGGTAACCTGATTAGGAGAAATTGAAATTATCATACAATCGGGGGGAGAGGTTCGTATGATTCATTCCATTTCCATTCCAATTCCATTTCCAGTTGATTTATTAAGTTATTCCTTGAATATTATAGTTAGATATGTGCATTCAGTCGGCGCATTTGTTTAGGGGCCAATCGAAATTTTATGTTTTCATATATAATTCTTGAGGTCTTTCGGCTTGACACCAAAAAATTATACTAAAGTACTTTTTTCTTGATCTACGTATGAAAGTAAATTGAATTTCCCGTCGTATAAAAATCCGACAAAATTAGATAGTTTTCAACGCCACGAATTATTAAAGACAACATAAGGTTCTTTGTTTTTTCGAATGCTAATAAACGCATTTATGCTGACCCTTAAAGTCTATTAAATACAATAGAAATAAGTATACAATTTTAGAAAAAAATCTTGTTAATTTAATAAAATATTACAAATTCAAACAACTAATAATCGATTTATTAAATGGTCTAGCATACATATTTTTATATTAGGTAAGGCATGTTTTATACAGAAAACAGAGTCCTTCTAATAGTGATGCCCCTCACGAGTTACTCAATCATTAACATTTTCTATGCCAAATTTCTCTCAACCCTTGACTTTTATTTAATGAAACCTAATAACTAGGCTTGTGTTTATTTTTGCCTTTACCTGATTTAATAAACATATTTACAATACGCATATATTTATTTGATTCGCTAAGCTTTAGTGCATAAAGTCATAAAACATTGACAAAAATAGAATTTTTCTTTACGTGAGTAAACGCTACTAACGTTTCCGAATGCTGAAGTTTTTGCCACTCTTGTTTCAACATCCTCGATAGTATAGTGGTCAGTATCCCCGCCTGTCACGCGGGAGACCGGGGTTCAATTCCCCGTCGGGGAGATGTTGTAATCATTTTTTTTTTAAATCGAATGTTTGTTTTTTATTTGTTATTTATTTTTTTAATTATGTTTTATTAATTATTAAGTAATATTTATATTTAAACACAATAATTTTAAATGTTAAGTAAATTTAATGATTTTATAGTGGTGGTAAATGAATTTTAATGAATTCTTAATTTTGATTATAAGCGATTTAATCTAATTGTTATCCGATTTTAATAAAAAGTATCTCATTTAACGGCAAATTTACTTTATTTCCTTTATAGTCCAACAAAATTAATACTTTCTAATAAATCAGTCCCGTAAAACTCCGTCAAGTAGAAAGACTCAACAATTGCATACAAAATTTGGTTTTACGGTTTTATTCAGTTTTAGTATTTAAAGTTTTAGAATATGTGTCCCGGTTGGATTGCGGTAACCAAATTAAATTATTAATTATTATCTTTATTTGACGATTTAAAATAAGTAATTGGCAGTCGTACTTATATCGTAAGTACATGGCAATCTAATTAAAATATATCTATTATTCAGAAGCAAATGCAATCGATCCTCAATGAACTCCTTCCCAATTGTTACGCCCTGAATCCGGCACTGATTCCATGTTAATCGAAAATTAAACTCTGACAATAAATTGAAAAACTCCAATTCTGCAGGGAACTACCCACTTTCTCTGATTCTGTTGGTTAGATTAAGACTAGATATATGTAAATTTTGAAAATATAGTAGAAAAAAAAAACAAAAAGTTGTAGAACAAAAAAACATTTATTTAACTAATAATAAGTGTAATTTAGGCATGATATAATAACTTTACAAATTTCAAATTTATTCCTTGTTTCATTTATATCAAAAATGTTAAATAAATTGTTAACATAACTCTTTATAATTTTGTGTTCATTAGAGAAAACAAAAATAATTTCAAACTGCATTTGAATAGAGAGTTTAAAATGTTTTCTGATCTCCACTCGTTTTTTAATCAAATTATATTTTTCTTGATTTTAATCAGAGTCAACAACTTTATCCCATAGAATCTCTTTATTCACACCAATTAATTTGGTATGGCCTGACAAAAAAAACTTGGTCAACAAATTATTTGATTGGCTTGTGCCCCGCGTACAACCTCAAAAACAAAAAAAAAAAAGCAAGCGAATCAAGAATATTTACATAAAATGTTAATGAACTAATTTCGCTGAACTAAAGACACAGAACGCTCAAAGATGAAACAAAAAATTGGCGGCAAATGAATAGAATAAAAGATCAATGAATTTTATTGACTATGGATTTATGGAAACTTTCAAAAAGGGAGACCTTTAGGGTCAAGCGAACAAAAACCAAAAACATATTATCCAATAACTTTACTGAAATTAAATTTTCTCTTGTAAAACCTGTCTATATTCATTTTACGATACCTGATGATAAATTCCACTAATTGGCTAATGAAAAAAAAAACTCTTTTTAGAGAAAAGTACTTAAGAAGAAAAAGTCGATACCTTTCATTCTAACTATTGGGGCAATGTTTGAACGAAAATCAAAAATCAAACATCATTGATGACGATGGATGTGGTATCAAACCAGTTTTAGTTTTTTTTTTTTTTGGTTTTGGTTTTTTGTTTTAAAGCCTGCATGCCAAGAAATGTAAGACAAGCCACAAGGGAAAGACTGAAACAACTACCAATAAAATCAAACAAGCAAAATTGTTTTCTATTTTGTCGGTCTTTTATTATGATAAACACCCTATCCGAGGGCCCAAAGCTACTCTAACTTTTTTAATGAGTTTCAACAATATTATTTTAAATTCGAATTCTGTAGACAATTGAAAAGAAGAAACATCGTCTTCGGCTACTTCAACTCGTTTCAAAGTGTTATCTTTTCTGGTCTCAACCGGTCTGGTCGACAAGAAAATAGAATCTAAATTAATTTAGGATGTATTTGAATGTAGACAGTTTAAAAATTAAGCCCAGTCTAGAGCAAATATTGGAGTCTTTTTAGCTACTTTCTATTTTTGTTATCTTTCAGGATTCAATTCCAAACCCAAATATTTCAAATATCTTTCTTCTATAGTCTAGATTTTGTAAAGATCTCTAAATTGCTGAACCTGAACATGTTTACCCTCTGATACTAAATAAATGTGCACTAATTGTAAGATATTTGCATATAAAAAATTTGGATAATAAGTTAGGAATCTTTCTTTTCTAGAATTATTGTGAAAAATGCTAAAGAAGTGATTTTTGTATTTTTTATATGGTAAATGGATCCAACAAGATATTACAAGATATATCAATTAGCTGACTTTAACAGTTTTTAGAGTACACAGAGTTCGGTCTTAGTGCCTCTCCAGTGGCATTTAGTTTTGTTTTGTTTGTTTTTGTTTTTGCATGTAGAAAAGGTTCGAGTCCAAATGAGCAGCAAGCAAGAAAATTTCTTGGAAGCTGAATTCAGTCTGCATGAATAAAAGAGATAAAAAAGAAATATATATACATATATATATAAGCAGGCAACAAAAACAAAGCCACAACAAAACTGGCCGACACAGCCAACGGGCGCAATTGACGATGGAGACGACGACGACGATGACGACGAGACGACTGCCTCCATGCCTGGGCCGAAAAACCAAACTGGTCGGAGTCACAAAAGTTACCTCTCCATGGATCTAGAGGTAGACATTGGATCTTTAGCCGAAACAGGGAGGGAAGCTGACGATGGAGGGGTAAGAGAATAAGCTTCAGTCAGAGTTGGCGTTGCCAGCGGCAGTGAATAAATGTTGCAATACAAGAGGAAAGGTAAGCGACACCCATAACCAGCTGCTAGACAGAGACAAGGGTTCCCATATAAGTACATTCAGTAGATAAATATGAATATTAATACATTTAAAGGCAAATTATTGGCAAGAAAATGCCAACACTGATTGTGTTCTGATGTCGGTTTCGATTGAAAAGTTTCAAGAGTCGGCGCCAAAGATGGTCATGGCAGTTAAATTCAAATAATTATAATTGAGATTGTCGGTGTTTAACTTATATAAAGATCTTTGGGTTGAAGGTGACAAACTGGATGAACTGCGTTGTTGAAATATACTTTACAAGAACGGCAATAAAATAACATCTGCATTAGGGTCTCGTAAGATGTCAAGTCTTTTTATGGATTTGGGGTTTCAAATAAAGAGCCGATGTATGTATGTATATTTAGTATGAGATGTATCCATTTTTTATATACTCGGTTCATTCTATACACGGAAGGGCATTTGTGTTATGACACATTTCCTAATTCCGCTCTTTAATATTAATTTTACATCCATTCCAAAAGTCACTAAAGAATTTCTTTATAGTTATATTTGCCATTTATATTGAAAAGACGAAACATGAAATTTTCAATCTCAATTTTTCTTTTTTTCTAGGTGCATTTTAATAATTGCAGATTTGATCGTCACAGTAAATACAAAATTGAAATACAAATTGGAACCTTGTCGCGAATTTGTATACCTTTGACTAGGTGTACAATTTCTTTCTAAATAAAATATTATAAGAAAAATTTCAAATTCATCTTTGGTTTTACATTTCATTAAACAAAGCATCCTTATCTATTTTTCCTTAGTTAACGAAAGACAACTAGTTACTGAGATTAAACTATTTGGCTGAGTATGTTTAACAGTTCATGCGTGAAGTTTGGAAAAAAGTAATTACTAAAACAATGGCTCATGTACTTGAATTAACTTCAATTGCTGTTGTAATTTTATATTTGATAACAAACATAATATCATAAATATAAAAGAAATGTCTGTCAAGTAATAACTTATTAAATTAGTTAGTTATTCACTGCCAATTATTGTTACTTTTTATCTTTTCATAGATTATGATATCCATGATTTTTTTTGAACAAATCTTTGGGAAATAATAATAATGTCGGTCCCCACTAATGAAAGATCTAACAATCAACCTTCTAAGATTTTGACATGTATCTCACAATGGTAACAATGATTTGTTCTTTCTACCTGTCCTCAAAAACCTTTTTTCAGCAATGTATGAAAACCGAGCTGAAAACCATTTTCCTCTTTCATTCATTCATTCATTCCTTTTTTCGTTCCATGTGAAATAAAGATCTGTAATCCATTGACATACATATGTGTATACATATATATAATGATATATTAACTTTATCTCTTGATAATGCTTTTCAATTCCCTTATTTCTGATTTTGAATTAAGTGCCCTATTATAGTAATTTTTAAAAATTATTTTCCTTTTTTGCTGAAACAAAACAAAAGACTTAGACAACAAACTTGATTTTATAGTTGCCACTTACCCTGCAGCTTCTTCTCCGTCTCCCAAAATTTTTGCAATTCTGTGAAATATTTATCCAGTATGAAAACTTTTGACAGGCCCAATGTGGCCATCGTTGTTGAACATTTGTGTGGCCCGAGAGAGAATCACTAAACGGGTTTAGTTTTTTTTTTTTTTTTCTGTCGGTTTTTTTTGTGGCGGTTTTGGTGGCCGATTTCAAATGGTCGCAAAGGCTATCGATAAGTCTTTGGTTCTGTTTTGTTCCTCCTTTTTTTTTTTTTGTTCGGAAAGGACGAGGTATGAGGCGGGCAACGAGGCGACAACTGCAACGACGACGACAACGACAACAACAACGATTTTCTTATTTGAATAATTTCGTATACAGGCACAACAGAGCACAGCACAGAAAACACGCCCGGGCGAACAGGTTTTCGTTTTCCGCACAAGGCACACAAGGCACAGGCACAGGCTGTATCTGTATCTGTATCTATGGCATACTACATGCAGCTGCGCGGCGACTGTGGCGGCTACTTTTTGGCTGGCAACACAACAAGTGAAGCAACAAAAACAACAACAACAACAACACACACAAAATAAATAAACAAGCAAAAAGAATGCAGAAGGAAGGGCAGCAGGCAACAGCAGCAGCAGCCAAAATCACAGTGAGCCTTCTCTACCTTTCGGAGAGAAGTATCTGTCAGATACTTTTTAACGTTGTGCGGTTCTTTTGCTTTTCTTCTTATTATTATTTTTTTCTTTTCTTTTATTTCGTAGCTCTCTCACGGACGCTTATTTTCTTGTTTTGTGCAGAGTTTTTTTTTCGTTTCGTTTCGTTTTTCGAAAAACGAGTTACCACCAACTCCAACTTCAACACGCAGCAGCAAAGTTGAAAATGTACCCAGAGTAGATGTAGATGCTTAGATACCTTCAAGGTACAACACAGACACCAAACACTGGCACTCACACACACACACACACACTTAAATACACTGTGGTAAATAAGATTTATCTTTTGATTTTTGTATATGGAATAGAGAAAGAGAGATGAGGGAAAAGGGACAACTCTTTCTCTTTGAACTTTACACAAAATTTAATTGGCTTTTCTTCTGCACGATTAAATCATCTTGGCATTTAAATTATTAATCAATGTAAATGAACCGAGAAATCTTTTTGGCTTCTACCTTTCGTTTAGAGCTCTAACCGCAGACTGAAGCTGGTAAGTCTTGGTAAGACCAAACCAGCATAGTCTAGATGAAGTTGTCTCTCTCGCCAGTTTCCTCTCTGTTTGGGAGTTTTCGCTCTCTCTATACTCTCTCTCTCTCTCTTGCTGTTGCAGGTAAATTTTGTCTAACAGGTAAAAGGCCTTTTCGAAAAAAAAATATATATCTTCGCACACATCGCTCAGTTGTTCAAATATGAGGTCAAGTGTTTGAACTATGCGCCACCTCTTGCCTCCTCTCGCATGATCTCTTCTCTCATCTATTAAGTCTTGTGTGTTAATTACTTTTGATTGCTTATTATTTATGCTGCATTTTACCATTTCCCCACAGTTCTCCACTAATGTTGACTATAATTTGCATTAAAAATGCAAATTGATTTATAAAAGTGTCTACACGGTTTTCTCTTGTAAATACATCAAAGTAATTGCAAAACAAATGCATTGGAAAATGTATAATATACCTGTAATTGAATTTATTTCTTCTGTGGACTGACAAGGTAATAATTTTAAATTAAAATCACCGTTGTAAGCTTGATCTTCTCTAGCAAAAAGCTTAAACCAGCAAGAAATGCCACTAAAGAAACATGTTTTGGCCCTCTCTTGGTGGCAAAAGGTAGCTTAGTTTGAAGGTTGACAAGTTTGCATACTTTTAGGCCGTTTTATGAAAATCATAGTCAATATTAACAACTTTGCATAATTTTCATCCTTTGTTAAAATTGTTAACCAACTTTTTGGTTTATTTTGCGTTTTCGACATCTAAGTGCTCAATGTTCTACAATGTTTTGTATATTAAAGATCACTAAATATATACAAATATAGAACTGGAAATGTCACACGCAACAAGTTATTTGGTATGTAAACTTAATAACTTAACTTCGGAACAAAAAACTTAACCAAATTAATAGTACCTACTCCCTTTTGCTCAATGTGAATCTATTTGTAGGCCTAAAGGATTGAGCATCATATCTCATAAAGCCTGAGTGCTTTGAAACTTCAAATAAAATTATAAAATATTTTATACAACGTTCTTATAGGCAATGATGTTCTTTGTTTGTTTGTTTACAATAAAATGTTATTTTTTAATAAAAACACTTAAAAACCTATTTACAATATTTTGATACAAACATTTTTACTGTTTCTTAAAAAGATTCAATTCAAAATCATGTTTTTTTCAGTTATGTCTGATTTTGATTCTGCTGAACTGCTTGATTGCCTCCATATAACTGAACTGCTTGGCAGGCACAATTGTAGCATTAACTTTAATTTAATGATATTTATTTATAAATAGTCTTATTAATTGTTAGTTAAAAAGTGAGTAAGAAATTAAAGTTACAATTTCATGTTAGAGTAAAGTTTCGAAATTGAGATTGGGCAGATTTTTAAGAAAAATTAGAAAAGACTTACAAAAATTTGAATTTAAAATTCGTATATTTGAATTTAGAATATATGTAGAATTCTTTCTCTAAAACAATTTTACAAAAAAAATTTAAAAAGTTTAAAAGTTTAAAAATTGGTAATAGCATTTTAGAGGAAGTCAAAACATGTGCCAAATTCTATAAATTAAAAAGCGATTTTTGTAAAAAACTTTGATAACTAATTAAGGGTTTCTTCGGATAATTAAAAAATGTTTTATTCAAAGTTTGTTGGCAGTTTTAGGTTATACTTAATTCAAAATTTTAAACACGGTTTAAGTGGTTGATGGCCACTTTCAATTTAGATCTGATAATATAAAATCAAGTAATTACGCCAACTCATATGTTTATTTTTTCCCCAAATAAACTGCAAAATTTCATAAAAAACCAATTCCATGAATTTTATATAAATTTATATTAGTGCAATGTAATGACATATGCAAACTAGTGTTTTCAATAGTCTTTATTCGCGAGTATCTACTGTAGGCTTACCTGTTATATTTCCTGTTTTATTGCCAGCCTTTTTCCGCTTCGCCACGGGTAAAGTATAAATTGCGGAAAATTTTGTGAAGCGTTCAACCGCAGCACTGATCTTATTGGCTGTCGGTGATGCGGCCGATGGTGATGATGATGATGCGATGATGTTCTGGTCCTTGGATGTCTTTAGCTCGGCATCGATAGCTGTCGATGTGTTTGGTGTGTTTTCAGCAGCGGGTGAGGCTTTCCTTTGTTTTGGCGAGGGTGTGGCAGAACTAAAATAAACAAATACGAATGTTACACAAAGGATCGAGAAGGATAGGATTAAGTCTCTCATCATACCTGACTGCCTTGTGATATTGACAAAAGAAATCAGGGCGCATGCGATGCCGACAGAGGAAATCTTCACACAAGCGTAGAACATCATCATTATCACAATTATCACTCTTACTTGATGAGGCATCACTTTGGTCCACCACCTCTTTCTGGCTGATGTCGGCTGCTGCTCCTTCGGCTGGACTATAGAGAAATGCCGGCAAAGTGGCACCCAGAAAGTCGGGGATATTCTCAAAGAAATCGGCGGTACGATCATAGCTACTCGTACTTGTAGAACTCTTGGAACGTGGCTTGATCTTTGTTCGATTGGGACTGCGAGTACGTGTACGTGTTCGTGGCTTGTGAAAAATCTCCTGCGAGGCGGTTAAATGTATCGATCTGTGTCGATGGCTTCCCACATTGTAGTCAGCATATGTCTGATCCGGCAGCAACATAATAGCAACAAGCACATCATCATTCTGCTTGACCCATTCACCGGCTCCTGCTGGCAATTGTTTTTTTTTTTTTTTTTTTTTTTTTTTTTTTGGAGACTGAAAGAAATCAATTGCGACATCAATTTTCGTATTTTAATTGCTTTTAAATCAAGTGTCCACGTTAGGTGGCTTAAAAAATGGATGGAGGATGGCAACGATGGAAGATGGTGGCTTCCGCATCTACAGGCCCATAAACCTGTCAGTTTATTGGCGCAGCCGATTACTACGATTAGCGTGACCATGACGAAGGTGACAGACATGGACGCTAATGCCTTTTACTGCGCACACACTCTCATATGACTTGGTAGACTTGGACTTTGCCAGAGCTCAAGTTCGAGTCAAACATGTTGGATCAAGAGGGAGATGCGTATGCAGATGGATAGATGATTTGCCAATCGAAATGAGACACAATATTTATGCCACACTTGATCTTCGGCTGATGGTGTGGTCCAAAGCCATCAGACGACAACTGGACAAACACCGAGCATACTGAGCGCACTGAGTCTTGCTGTTGGCAATTAACTCAAATGATTGTCATAAAGTGTTGGATATGTGGACATGCACGGATGACCATGTGGTTGCCATGTGAGGGCAGCAGCAGAAGCATCATAGTTTGCGGTTACGTCGGCATTTTTGTCAGTGTCAACACAGCGGGGCGGCAACGTTTGACTTTGACTTTGAGTTGAAGGAACGCTAAATCTCACTGATATCTGAGCTACTTCTGGTTTATTATGGCGATTACGTAACAGGAGAAGTGTGTGTGTGTGTGTGTGTGTGGAATAGGCGAGTCTTACTCTTTCCCTCATCTACTTCAAAGCCTGATAAAGCAAAACCAACATCAGGTTGAATTTATTAATGTAAAAAATATGTATGAAGAAAGCTAATCTTATTCACTGCAGGCTACAAATATGCTTTTATCGCTTATCATTATATTGATTACTTGTTAATGGAATATTAACTCAATATCCATATATTTCAACACTTTTAATCAAATTTCTAGTTTTCTAGCTGAGAATAATCTTTTATACCTTTTATTTAACTTATTTTCCAACTTGATACATAATAACATAATACACATTTCTATTTCCCGACCATACCGAAGATTGATTAGTTTTGCATTGACATGGATATTTCAAGTGTTCTCCAGATCCCCAGACGCCCCCATCCTTCCTTAGTAGAATGTTGGAATTTCCTAATCCAAGACAGTTTCCAATTACATTTTTCAAGTGTTTTGTACCTTGAAGTGAATCTTCATTTAATCTTATCTAAAAGTCCAAAGAGTTTTTTGATGACGGATTACTGGCAACTGTCTTTTATTTATAATATTTTCAAAACTTGTCTTCTCTGAAGAACTCAGCTAATACTAAATCATATTTACTTTCTATTCTTATTACCTTTGACAGACTCATTAAACTTGTTATTTAACAGTAAAGAATAATAAAAGTAGAATAAGAAAAAATCAACTTCCTCTTTATTAACTTAAAATGTTTACTATATTAAAGCGACAAAAATCTTGATAACAGGCACATAAGCCTTGACAGATTACATTTGGGGCGGGAAATGTTTGGCCATAAATCGGCTTAGCCATCGACAAGCCGAACGGAAACTCTCTCAAACTCCTTTTGGTGGACAATTTGGCTATCTAAACAAGACTAATCGCATGACTTGAACCTTTTAGAATGAATAAAATATGTCAACTAATAAATGTGCGCGATGCGGTATCAGGTAGCAACATCGCATAAAATAAAATAAATCTCATAAATATGCAGGACTGGGAGCATGGAGAAGAGAGAGAGTGAGATAGAGACTCAGACTGTGCGACTCAGACAACGACTGGGATTCGTTTGGCTGGTTGGCCGGTTGGCTACCTATGGAAATGTATACCAAGACCTGCTGTTATTTATTCCAACGACGAGTACGATATACAATTTCCACTCGGCCATGTGGAAGTGGAAGCCAAAACGCTGCTGTGGGTCGTCATCCATTCGCCAGTCCCCTCTTCTGGTCCCCTTCTTCACCTCATACATTCATCCATCCATCCATCTCTTGCTTTGCTATGTCCCCACTTTGGCTTTGGCCCTTGACTTATGTATTTGCATTTCCGCCAAGATCAACAACAACAAATTTTAGAATTTTTTTTAACTTAGATATGAATTAATTAATTGCTAGAAAAAGAACCAGAGTTAGAGAGTTTCATATAGAGAGATTCGTATATGAAATTTTGTTTTGTTCGATTTAATGTTGGGGGAAATGCAATGCAGCTGGTCAAACATTTACAATCAATTTTGTAGCCATCGAAGGAATTCCCAGGCCTGCAAACTGTGATTATAGAGTCTAGTCTTCAGTTCTACAACTCCACCGATCATCAGAGAGGCATCATGTGGTCATGGTCATTGAGGGGAGAATTGCACTTTTGACTTGCTACATGGAAATTACATGATTTAACTTAATTTAATAAAAAGCCAAGGGCACCACTAAAACTCAACTCTGTGCCGTGTTTTGTGGCTGTTGCCTTTTGTGATTTACCGCGATTTCCCTGTTTCAAGACCCTAGACCCTGGCCAGCTTAGCATACAATATACACACACACATAGAATAGCCTCGGCTCGCCCACAATATAGCCACAATCTTTGACTTGGTCGTTCATCAACGTGGTGGGGCACACACACACACACTTGGCAAAAGTTTTCTTAATCCAATTAACCGAAATTCTATCGGCCAAATGCCAAGAGTTTGAGCATTTCTCACAGTGTATGACTTTAGTGTAGATCAAGAGATTTTGATTAATAGGTAGTTGGCTGGTTTGAAGTTGGAGTTCGAGTTAAACCTAAAGTTAAAGCTCTGCTGCCTTCTGCCTACTGCCTGCTCCTTGGCCATGGCCTCGGGTTAGACATTGAGAAATATTTTCGCGAATCGAGTCAACAGATGAGAAGGCAAAGGCGCAAACATTACCTGGTCATGGGCATTGGCAATGGATCTCGAAGAGATGGAGGCGTTGGCAGAGGTTGAGTCAAACTCAATGAATTTTCATGTTGCTTATGTTGTTTACTGTTGATTTGGTAATCGAGTTGTTGTGTTTCCGTTTCTTGTTTTCCGAATCGCCCAATTGACAGTTGCGAAAAATAAACCAATACATTGTATTTAACCAAACTCTGTTGATTAAATTAAAGACGTTATTGAAAACAACCTGTCTTTTTACTCGGACGCTTTCATTTGTTCAGTATAACCTGATTAAACTGGGCTCACTGTATCCTAAGGTCAATAGGGGCAATTATCAAGGCGCCATATTTTGTTCTGTGCAATAAAGAGCTTAGAATAGTTTACTCCAAATGCTGATGAAACAAATGGAAATAAAACTAAGATACATTTTGAACCACTAATATAAAGGATAAACAAGAAAACTTCAAATATTCCCTCACTTGAATTTTTTTACTTTTGAATCTGATTTGATGACTACAAAGTTTCTTTTTATATACCTTAAAAAATGATTGAAATCTTCTCTTAATGGCATTTGCATAATACTTTTGAATAAAGAAGTTTCAAACATTGTCTAATGCAAGCTTTAATTCAAGCTCTTTAATTAGCAACAATTACACCATGCATATTTTTGATAGTTTAATTAATGAGAAGCGGGCAAATTCGATTGCCCACAGTTGCAAAACTTCGATTAAGTCTGGACCCGAGGTTGTAATTAAAGAAGAGGCAAATGCCGACTACAATAAGTATTTATCCACTTTAAGGCAATGGCAGTGGCAGTAGTGGCTGTAGCTTCTTGTCATTAATATTCGCATTCTTCTTTTTCAGTTTTTTTAGTTTTCAACGGAACTTAAAATTGCATGAAAATTGCAAATATCGTCACGTTTCGGGCTTTAAGGATAATTACGTGTGCATAGCTTAGTTAAGAGCCATGAAGATGAACAAGGTGAAGGGGATTCAATTTACGAATTTCACAGCCAGTAACAAAAGAACACTAAGAGCAGCAGCCGCAGCAGCAAAAGTCACGACGATGAATGCCAAATCAGGTTCAGTTCATGTCTTCAGATCTTCCAAAATGGAAAGTCTTCCCTGTAGGAAACGGAAATGGAAACGGCAGTCAGAACTTTAGTGTTAATTTATGTGGGAGATTTTGTTTGTATTTGTTTTTTTCTTCTTTCTTTCTAGGCGTCTGGGAGCTATCCTCTGGCGTGTGAAAACTTTTAATCGAATCTTAATTGCCTAAACCCTAACAAGGCTGACAGCTAACAACATCAAGCAAATCTAATGTAACTTCAATTCAATCCAATTCAATGGCCAATATTGTAGCTCTTATGGCATTGTCAACCATTACATTGCGTTAAATTTCTTGTCGCGTGCAGGTTATGCAATATGATGGACATGCCAGACTTCTCTGGTCCTTTTCAACGGCGGTCTCGCGATTCTCAGTCTCAACACCATCACTTCGGATGCGAATGCCAGCACGTGCATGGCTAAGGTGATCCATGGAGGCCAGCAAAAACTTGTCTTCACCATCTACGACCCGGAATTACTTGGCAATAAAAGGCAGCAAACAATTAGACGTATGGCGAAACGATTGCCATTGCAATGGATTTTATGAATTGCAAAAACTGAATATTGCATAAAGAAGTAAACAGTCGTCTCGATGACTGCCGATTCAGCTGACAGTTGACCCTTCAGTTGCCACCTTGACCCTGACACTTTTACGTCTTTGTTTATTAATCAATTCTACGTTGCCTTTCATTGAACATTCTTCAAAGGCAAAAGAAAATTTCAACAGGTTTGGTTACGAACCTTAGCGGTTTTAGTTAATTGCCCAATTGATCTTAACAAGGTTGTAAGGCAAATACAAGATTCATAAATTTTAAAACTAAGTGACTAATGACTATTCCTCAATTACTTCTTTGTCATTTAATGCTACTGAAAGATGCAATTTGTAAAGTTTTTAGCTGTGAAGTCTTCTCAAAGAAATATTTCCTTATTTTTAACGAATGGTTTATAAGCCATCTTGAGATGCTCTCCATAGTATATGTATATAAACAACTAACTTTAACTAACTTGTAATCGCAAATTTCAAAAAGCTCTAAAAACAAAGTTGGATACGACGTGGTGAACCTGGTTAATCTATGATATCAGCACTTAAGGTACTTCTATTACCTTCAATTTAACATTCCCCAAGTTTATATTTTTTATCAGTCAAATCGGTCTACGTTAATTTTGGACGCAGCCCTGTTCTGTTTAACAAAGAACGGACCACGGCTACTTATATTACGGAAAATTAAATTCGCTTTCTTCCTTAGTTCTTCCGTAAATCTCTGCAAGGTTGAAACACCAAAAAAACCCACACAAAATTCAAATTTTGAGTTGGCCCCAAATAGGATTCTGGGGCTGAATTTTAAAATTGTGTCCCAGTAACAGAAGCTATGTAAAATTAATCAAATTCAAATAGGATTCTGGGGCTGAATTTAAAAATTGTGTCCAAGTAACAGAAGCTTTGTAAAATTAATCAAATTCATCAAGTTCGGATGAATATATATAATTGTTGTAAATATTAAAGTTTAATGGAATTTTTTGCACCTTTAGGTATGGGAAGGGAATTCACAATTCGACATAGCTAAAGTTAGACGTTTAGTTCTTTCTATTACAACATAAATTTTAAAAGAATGGCATTCTCTAGTTGTTTGCTAGTCATTTCTACTTATTAGCACTGTGGCAATTCTTCAGAGAAACTGGCATTGGGCCAAAGACAGTAAGTAAGTATCTGGTAAGTATCTATCACGTGGGTCACCCACGCGGCAAGTCAAAGACAAAGAACACACTCCCAAAAAAAATCCCAAACCCGATGCCTAAGATTCAAACCGCAAATCCAATGTCGTGACAACAACAAAAACTACACAATAAAATGAAAAAATAGAAGTTTAGAAGAGAATTTCTTCAATACAAGAAAAACAAATGTGGACACGTTCGATTGCCTAAGTGACCTCCAAAGGCATCCCATGCAACATAACTTTTGTGGTGCCTTCTCTTCTTCCTCTCTCCATCAGTAAGTAACTTTTGAGAACGTGCAGAAGAGTGAAATGTATGTATATATATCTTTTTTGTTTTTGTAATTTGTGCAGATGCGATAAAAAAAATGCAATCGCAATTGCACAAAAACCACAAAAAAAAAACCCTTTTCCCTCCACAATTTCCGTATGGATCAAGGGAAGAGAGTTGACAGCACAGCTGCACACCCACAATAACCAGGAACGGCTAGTGAAGCGACTTACGGGGGAAGGCGGTGAGGGGTGAGATTAGGATTGAGGTGCGATGCCCCTTCAGGCAGTGACTGTTTGGCCAAGACTATGAACCAAACATCACCTGCGCACATGCGCACATCTTTTGCTTGAATTTGATTTTGAAGTCAGCTCAAAGGAGGAATTTATTTGCAAAAGACCATGCAACGGCAATTGGTTGGTATTGGATTGCCACGCACACATCTCTGGACAACACCCCAGGTTCAGGTCCAGGTCTCAGTTCCTCCTCGTATCACGCTAATTTGTAGCTTGTCCTCGCGCTGGCAGCAGGTTGCTGGCCCAACCAACCAACTAGAGTGGAAGATTGTGCGAGAAAAACAAAAAGAATTTCTCAAAAAGTGGAAATGGAAATGAAGATTCGACACACGACCGTTTGGGTCGGCAGTGCAATTTAAACAATTATGGAGATCTCTCTTCGTAGGAGTCGAAGGATGATCACAATAATCTATATGAGCATGAGCGTGTGTGTATGTGCATGTGTGTTTGCCAATGATGAAAGAAAGACCAAAAATTTGAAATTGAAAATAATAGCATTTAATGTATTGACAAGACGTATATGTATGTAAGTACATATATAGAAAATAGTTCTAGTTATTTATGAATCGTCTGCAAATTGTTCAAAATCCAAAAGTAAATCACTTTGTAATTTTATAGGATCTCAATTCATTTTTGATTGTTTTATTGATGTTCTTAACGAACCAAAAAGTTTTTGCTGCATCGCTTGCCAAGGTGATATAATAGTCAAAAACAGTCGAATGGAATAATTTTTGAACCTTTCAATGACAAATTTGCAAATTTGTAATCCAGACTTTTTATATTTACGGTGAACTTTATCATCAAATTTGCTAAACCAAACGTTACACTATTATTTTGTGTTGATTAATATTCCTCGTTTTTTTCTTAACGTTTTGTCTAGCCTTTTCCAATCCTAATCTTCCTAAAAGTAGTGTTCTGTAAGGATTTCGACGCGAATATAAACATTTTTTAAGCACAGACTTTTACAAGCTATGAGGATTTTTGTTATATATTTACAAATTCTTAGATAGCATTTTGCATACTTTTGAGGGCAAATTTTTCTAAATTTCTTTAGAAACAAAACAAAGTCTCTAAAAGCCTATTAAATTAGTTAAGGGTAAATTTGATCCTATTTTACCTTTCAATATGAAATATTTTCATCGAATCGGAACAATGTTCCTAATGAAATACTAATTTTTGGGCTTTAAAACCAAAAAAAAAAAATTAGCTTGTCATTTCTTTAAAGGTCTTTGAAACCTATTAATGAACTTTAGAACAAAGGCGAACTTTACAGATTTATTTTAAAGGATTCTTTGATGTCTAGAATCAAACTTTAAGTATTAAAAAACCTAAAAATGTATTTAAACTTTTATGAAAGGGTCGTATTTGAATATAACTTTGCCACATATAGAGCTGTCTTACCTACTAAAACATCTCATCGTTCATATTTATAAATATTTATGATGTAGGTACCCATTTAATAACTAGAATAAGACATTCAGAATTTGCCTGTCGGCTACAATTGAATACTCGAGAGATTCCTCTGTTATTGACTAATGAGAACAATATCTTAACCCCAATTTGACTTGAAAGAAACTAGAGAATGCAATAGTAAAAGTGAAATTCACAAAGACTATATATTTTCTATTTAATAAGTGCTCTCACCTAATTAATATAGCATCTTCAGCAAGTACAAACCTAATATGAATTTGAAAGTTATAATGTTAGATGCCAAGCTGTTATCTTATCGTTAGAGATTAATGGTTACGAATGCTCTACAAAGCTTAAAAACTACTCACAATTGACACAAGTTCCCAGGGCAACCATTAAATAAGTATGTAACTACATATAGAATATATATACATATATAAAGTATATATTCTATATAGGATGACCGAGCAAAGAGACACAAACAACTAATTAACACTTCCAGCTACTTCTACGCCCACCGAACCGGCTAACCGAACCGGCTAACCGTTTGCCGACTGAATTAATGAAGGAATTAAAAGTTTGCGTGACGACGGCTACGACGACGTCATCGCCACCGAGTTGAAGTTGGAGTTGGAGTTAGGTAGTTAGTAGTTAGTAGTACTACTAGCAACAGAAGGAGCAAATGTCGTGCCAAGCAAATACTTCATGAAATCACTGGGAAAGAAGCGGGGAACAGGTTTCGCGAAACCAAAAAAAAAAACAAGCGAAAAAATTGGCATAAATGTTTATGATACAGTAAACGGATGATACTGACGATGACGATGGGTCCAAGACCAACACACAATGAGCCTGTTGATGGAGAAATACCTGGGGTCTAACTTTAACTGTCAGCCAAGTGGAACGTTATACATTATTTGTTGGATTGCCGTTGCCATTGCATTGTTTGAGCGAAAGAAAGTGAATTGCATCTGATCAAAACTCAAGTGAAACGGATGTGAATACCAAAAGCCATTTAGTTAGTTTTCAGAGGCAGACGGAGAGAGAAATTGTATAAAATATGAAAACAACGACAACAATTGTATAGGAGGAAGGGGTGGGCGGGGATCGGTGGGAGGAGGAGGCTGCTGACAGCTGTAAAGTGTCTGTCTGAATGTCTCAATGCCTGACATTGACGTATTCGTATTCCCATATGTATTGTAAGTATGTCGCTCGCAGACGTCGACGTCGGCGACGACGACAACAATTTGCAAATAAACAATGTGGCCGAGAAGTGGGGCAGAGGGTGAAAGAGGAGAAGGTAACATGCATACTACATAATGTCGATTGCTAGCCAAGATAAAGATCCAGTATGGCTGAAAAGTAAAAGATGCCCCTTCGAAGCCATTATCATTTGCGTCTAGCAATATTGATCCCTTTCTCATACATTTTTGTACTCTTTTATGACCTAAATATTTAGCAATGCAAATACAAAAACGTTTTGCTATGAACAATTGGCAATAGTCATTTACCGGGAAGTCCTGCAATTATTTTGCTCCCATTACAAAATCCTCAAATCAACCATCCCATTTTTTCATATACAAATAGATTAATGTATATATAGTATATATATGTACATATATTTTCTTTTGCTCTTCTCTGGGCGCCTCTAACAATTTGGCCCCCAAGGCTGGCTCCTACTAATTCCTAAAGCATAACAAAATAACCCATACGGATCATTAAAGTAAACTTTTAGTGAAATCGTTCACTCTATTAACCCAGAAGCTGAAGTAATAAAGAAGGAATCAATTTTAATAGACAATAAACTTTTTAACCCTGAAGCAGGGCCGGATTAATCCATCCAGCAAAAACCAAAATATAATTTTTCGGTTATATAATGGAACATGAATAACAATTGGACTAAAACAATACACACAGACAATGGCGTGCATTCGACGGTTCGATTAAGACGGGAATGAAAGTCAAAAATTTTGTTTACGTTAACTATTTTTTTGTTTTGAGTCTGCATTTTCCGAATTTCTAACAGATTTGTAAAAGTTATATCTAAGTTCAATTGCAATTTGTTTAATTTCTCAAAACTACATTAAACATCTAGTTTTTGGTTTATATTTTCTCAAAATTGGCGAAAAATTTAGATCTGGTGATTTTAATGCAGATTGAAAGATATTAATCGAATCAAACTCAATTATAGCTTTATGAAATAAACATTTAGTGGAACACTTTGCTCTTCATTGGCATTTTTAGTCCTGCTTAAAAAGGATAACTTCATAATTAGCGTAACTTACTTAAAACCATTAAAATGAGGCATTACTTTGAGGTCAAATTTGGCAAGATAAAAGATTCGCATAGTCGCGGTCAAGGTTCGGGGCTCGAACTTGCTAATACTGCTATATGACTAATCTGGAACTGAAGTAAACATTGCTTAAATAATAACTGGTATTTAATTTACGGATAGTCATTCTAATTCTTGACCTAAATATTGCAAGTTTTAGACTTAAATAAACAATTTATAACTAATTACATCGTATTTAATATGAAAATAATACATTATTTGAAAGCAAAGACTAGATATTAAAATTTGTTATCCTTTTAACATGATGTTTATAATCGCTCTTGATTTACAAGGTCTTAGTTAGACTTGACCTTTTAGCTGCCTCTAAGTTGTGTTATCGGTCCTAGTAATATCTTTCTTCCCCCAAAGTTCTGTTATTAAAGTAAATATTCATTTTTCTAAATTTTAATAATATAATGATAATACTATTCTATACTGCAAAAATGTTCAGTTGTCAAGAATTTGACCACTTAAAGGCTCGTCTGCCCCCAGTCAACCAATAATATAATATTTTAAAAGTTACTTCAACAACTAATAATTTAACTACATTCAATTTAAGCATAGAATTTTAATATATAATATATTTAACAACTTTTGAAATATATAAAACTCCTTCACCCAACTAAATATACATGTTAAAATCATGTTTAAGAAAGATTACTAAAAATTAAAATTGAAAAAGGTTGCCAATTTTGGTAATGCGAACAAATACTTTTCGTTCCATTCGAAATATTCTGTTGGTAGTTCGTTTCTGTCGTTTTAAAACGGCTTTTAACATTTTGGCCAAAAAATTGAAAAAACGAAGAATATAAGGATAGGGAGAGTCAGGCAGGTCTGCAACAATGTCTTGTTTGCAGATGCCTTTTATGTCGGCGTCTCGTGCCTCTTATCTTTGGTTATTTTGTTGTATACGTTATTTTCCTTTTTTTTTTCGCTCAAGAATGACAAAAGTAGCTGCAGCTACTAAAATCATGCAAACAACCAACTTGTGTTCTTGTCCCTTGGTTTGGTTGCCTTGCCGAGACTCTGTTGGATATTTCAATTCAATCAAAGAGGCAAATGGATGGAGTTGGCGGCTTTATCTCTGGTCCAACAACATATTCATTTGTCACGGCAAAAAAAAAATTGCCATTCAACAAATAGGCAGAGGCACCCAGCGGGCAACGCCAACACCTTTAGACCTCAAGCCAAGCGATGAGCATAAATCCCCCAATGGCGAAATGACCCCTCCATTTTGGTCAAATAATTGCGTACTTAACTTAACTTACCTTCTTGCCACCTCCCTAACCGCTTCTAAACATTAAAGTGATAACTTTGGTATTGCCTTGTTAGAATTCCTTTTTGGCTCGATCGGTCCGGGATTGCGTGTTTGGTTATGAATTTATAGTCTCATTCTCGTTTGGCAAAAAATAAACGAACGCCACTCACTTTATTTATGGCAACTTGGGCACATTTCTTTTATTTATTATTTCTTTATTCTATTGCATTTGTGTCGTTGTCAGCACCAGCACAATTCACAGGTAAAAAAGCTATTTCAAAATTCACGTTCAACTTGTGGAGGACGACAAACAAACACGACCGCACAGATGGGGCACAAGAAACAATCTGCGCCATCTCCAGCGACCAAGTGAAAAGGTCTGGTTTTTAAGACAGGTATCCAACGTGTTGCATGCAACAAGTTGATGGTGCATAGTTTTGCAAATACGTTAAGAAAATATAATAAAATTTAAGTGCCATTTGCCACAAAAAATTCTATTGAAATTCGTTTTGGCTTATCCAAAATCGGTTTAATCATATTAACCCACATTGCTTCATTAACAATAGAGAGCAATTCAAATTTACGTTTGACATTGCCAATAAAGATATTTAAACTAAATGAATGGCTCATTTAAAAACTACTTGAATTTTTAATATGCGAACAACAACACAATGAATGAATGTCTGGTTAATTTGCCTTATCAAATATTAATGCTCCATAAAACAAATTAAACAAAAATGAAGATCAAATTATTAAAGTTTTATATGTTTAAATCAAAGCGATCTATTCAGTAAGTTAGTTTAATTTGGGACCATACTTTTTATTAAAAATGTGGTAGACTATCAACATAATTTTAATTCAAAAGTAAGTGTTATTTAATGCAAATAGTAGGTACTTAATTTAAAATATTCGCAAATAATCTAGGATCTAGAAAAAGATAAGATTACAAAATATATGTAAATGACATAAAATTAACTTCAAAACTTTTAGAACAGTCGGTTCTGTATTATAGTCCTCTTGGGTATACCAATGAGGTTTGGTCCTTTTTATATCATCTACTTGTGTTGTTATGATACTATTTTTTGTATGTATGGATTCAGCGCTTAAATAAAAAAAAAAAAAAAAAATCGGTTCTGTGAAACAAAATAGGTCGATTTTTTTTATTACCATCAAGAATTCACTTTGCATCTTAAAATCGTCATCCAAAATTTTTGCAGACCGGTTAAAAGTGGTTAAATTCAATATTCAATTATAACAATGTGTTTTTTCCACACATTTTGAAGAGTTTGTAGATCAAACTCAAATATATTTTAGATATAGTATATGAATTCTCTATTAATTTACCCATAAGAAACCTTAATAATCGAATAAAATGAGTATCAAGTATGCAAAAAACTAATGAATATGAATTAATATTCGAATCTCCTAAAATGAGTTATGAGGGGTATGAATAAATTGCCAAACCAAATGTTAAGGATAATTAAGATTCGAATTTAATTCCTTGCATTAAATATTTGACCACTGAGTCTTACGTCAGCTAATAATTTCATTCAAATCCAATTATTTTGAGCATTGTTTAGTCGAGTTGATATTTCTGTCATCCATGGAGAGCTTTAACTCATATATTATAATCGTTGATTCCAATAAAGTGTATATCTGTTTTAAATTGATCTTATCAAAACAAATTATTTCCTTTTCCTTTATTTTTCAAGATTATATTCTTTAATCATAGAATTAATCATATTATCGAGACTAACTTGTTTTTGTAATTTACACTTTTCGCTTAACTAATATTTCGTTGTGCCTAATAATAATCATATTACTCTTCCGGTCGGGTTTCATTGTAGAAGCCTAAATTCATCGTGGGTATCATGTTGCTATAAAAATGAATGTCTGCGGCTGAAGGACGTAGTTGTGCCTGCTCTACGGGCATCATTGGCATGGGAACGGGAATGGGTAGAACATTGGCTGCAGCTGTCTGCACGGCAGCCACATTCATAGCCTCCTGAGTACTTTTGGCCATCTGATGTTGAAGTTGATGAACTTTAAAATGATTCTCCAGTTCCGTTTGATGCAGAAAACTAATGCAACAAACGCCACAGGTGTAGCTAGGGCCATGGGCCTCAAGCTCATGACGTTGCAGTTGTTCGCGACGATTGAAACCCTGTTGACAGATCTTACAGGAGAAGAGCGTATCCATGTGAAGAGCCCGATGCCGCTGTAGATCTCTTTCGCGCTGAAAACTCCTGTCGCAGACATCACAATGAAAATTACGTGATGATTTAGACTGTGCAGGAGGTTTCACTTTATTCGGAGTAAAGTCGGCTTGTTGGTAAAGATAATTTTGTAGCATGTGCGGCTGAAGTTGGGGCTGCAGTTGTGGTTGCATTTGTGGCTGCAGCTGAACCTGACCCTGTTGTTGCTGTTGCTGCTGCTGCTCTACGTCACGTTTATTATGCACTTGCTGATGGGCCACCAGTTTGTCCTTACGCGATGATGAATACGGACAGCGCTGACACTGAAAAGGTTTTATCTCAGCATGGGAACGCATATGCTTCATCATCTCTGAAGACGTTTGGAAAGAGCGTGGACATTGCTGGCACACAAATGGCTTTACACCGCTGTGAATGCGCATATGTTTGGTTAGATTAGTGTTACGGGAAAAGCTCTTGCCGCACACACTGCAGGTATAGGGACGCACGCCAGTATGAACTATGGTGTGTTTCTTCAAATCTGAGCGTCGCACGAAGCTCTTGCGACAATGAGCACAGACATAGGGTCGGTCAGCATCATGCAGTGTTTTAATATGGGTAATCAACTGAGGTCTCGTTGTCATACGCAAGTTACAATAGCTGCAACTATATGGAGCAGCTGCATCATGAGATGTCTTCTCGTGCTGCTGACAATCAGATTGCAAAGTAAAACCCAAATCGCAAAACTGACACAAATAGGCACATTTAGGACGTGTGTCGAGGGACGCGTCCTGTGACAGATTCGCCGCTCCCATCAAGGCCATCTGCGCTGCGTCCATGCCCAAAGGCATTTCATCGCCATTTTGTGCTTGCATGTTCTCATCCTCCTCCTCTTCATCCTCCCTCATCTTCGACTTCTTCTCCATTCTCATCATCGTCATCATCATACAATTCATCTTCACTTGTCTCCGACAGCTTATCAGGATCCACATCCACTATAATGCAGCCTTCTTCCGGTTCAAAAATACCAGGATTGCCATTGAGACCAGGACGATATTTGGCATCTTGTTTCAGCATCTCACCAAGTTCCGCCAGCAAGGCTAGCTCCCGCTCCTCCATGCCCTTGCGGTGAATATAGAAATCCTCAAGTAACTCCAGGCAACGTGAACATATCCTTTCCGGTAGCAATTCATGGCGTTCGTACTGCCAAACAATTGAAATAGCTTAACTTACTGGAAATTGCTTATAAAGGGTCATTTATTTACCTGCACGCCGTATAAATTCTGGCAGAGATTTGCTATGCTACCCATGCTACCGAAATCCACATCATTCTCAAAAATGTTCACGGCGGTCTCTGCAGTTTGGTGGCACAGACGGCAGCGTGCATTGCTATCGTCTTCCGCACTAGTCGAAGGCCCATTTGCAGTGCTCCAGGCCGGGGTATCCGTTCCTTCCGTGGTTAAATTAAGCATTTTAAAGACGCTTGCAATTTTTTAACGCTTAAATAAAAAAAACTCATCCGGGTATCCAGCGATGGTACTATAGAAAACGGTGGTGCGCGATACGATATCGATAATTACACTGTTATCGATATTATGCTCATTTTGAGCTCTCTCGATAAGAACGTAAAATAATTTCAAACTGGGGTTGGTTGCCCTTATCATCAGCTTTTTTTTTTTATCAGTCTATACTTGTATTTAGATGGAACGGACGTTAGCGGTCCGTTGACGCGTTGACAACGTCGTAGCCGTTTGAACTTACTAATTAATACTTACCGTTCAGTAAAAATAGCTTCTATACAAAGCTCTTGTGTAAATCACAGTGAATTTTTATCCCCTGAGGTATCTATTGTAATTGCTCTCAACTCAAGTGCTGCATGTGCAACAAGTTTAATTGAAAAAAATTGCAAAAATAGCGGCAGATGCTGCATACAATATTCCTCTATGTACATCAACAACAAATATTACGCCCACGCGTGTAAGCAACAGCAACAATTCTGCATCAATTGCTATGTGAGAGTGGTTGATTAGTTGGTTGGCTACCTTTTTTTTACCCATGTAACACACACATTACAGTTTCGTGTGTTTATACAATTCACATTTTTGTACTGTGTGTTTTAGTTTCATTAAATTCTCTTTAGGCTTCTACTTGATGGTAAAGTTTCATCAAAATTGCTGCGCACATTTCTTGTCTTCATTATGTTGCTTCTTGCTGTTTTGTGGCCCCCTTGCCCCTTCCCACAACCCCACTAAAAATCCTTATTATTCCTGTTTCCCACCCTTTTCGTTTCGTGTGGTTTTTATACTGCTAACCTACCTAGAAAACATTTTTGTGTGTCACGTCGTGTCGTCCTCCTTCTTCGTTTTTCTCTTGCCGGCACCCGTGGGTTTTTGTACTGTGTCTTCCCACGCATCCCAGTTGATGTGTTTATTAGCCCCTGCCTCTCCCTGCTAACTCCTACCTACTCACTCTCTCTCTCTCTCTCTTACTCTCTCCTTATTATTTTCTACTTTTTAGAAAACTTTTGTGCGTGTTGAAAAGACAAATTATTCAAACTGTTCTAATATTTAAATTGTCCACTTTTGGTAAATTAGAGTAATACGTTTAAAACTTGGACAATAATCGACATCAGAAGTTCAGTTTTTAATAATTTGTATAACATTTTCTTATGGTAGACAAAGTTAACTGTAATCTTATTATTATTTAATAAACTACACTAAAAACTACGAGTAGTTAGTAAAGTGAATTGTTTAATAAAATTAAAGTGTTTTATCTTAGTATTTGAATTACGTAAAATAAAAAACATTTTCAATTTTCTCATTAGCCATAGTTAATAAACTCTTTTAACACTCCACAAAGTGTCTTAAGGTCAAGCGAAACTAACCAAACAACCCTCTGACAGTTTAGAGTATTTGAAATATATATTTATATATATTTTAGCAATCAACACAGTTTTAACTGTTAATCAATTGTTAAATTAATGTAGGCTTTAATTTATATTTAATTTTATATTTATATTTAATTTCTATTATTTTCATTATTCAAAATACACATCCGAATTTCATAAGTTTTGTTATTTGCTAAATTAAATAACAAGTACTCAAAAATCGCTGACACTTGCAGTTTAAAAATGTCAAAACGTTCTCGCTTTAATTAAGAAAAAATAATACTAATTTCACTTTAAAGACTTGCTTCAAATGATAGTGAACCTAGACATTGTTTTGTTTCTCTCAGTGTTGAGTGCTAAATGGAAAACTTTAATTGTAGCCCATAAAAAGCTAAGCAAAGCATCATTCACTTAAAGTCATTCGATTTTAAATTGCCCGTGATCAACATCTTCATCATCATCATCATCATCACCAGATAGGTGCAATGAGTCAAGTCTGAGTCAAAATTCTTTATTCCCAGTCTCAGTCTCAGTCTCTCAATCAGTTAGATCTCATTCACGGGACAATTTTGTGCACTTGTTGACTTTGAACTTGACTTGAAATTGCAGTCTGACCACTGGCAAATTAAGGTCACTAAAGTGAGACACCACATGAAATAAACTACATACGGTCACGACCATCACCACCAGCAGTTAGCTTGCTAGTCATCGATGTTGTAATGAAATTATTATTATATGTAGGTTCACAATTGTTTATATAGTGTCGAATGCCTAAGCATCATGCCATAATCTTATCACACCACACACCACAAACTGAAGCTTATGTCTTTGGGTAATGAATCGACAAGGAGGCATGAGGCATTCCACACTGATTGTCGTAATAGATAACGTTGAAAATAACATAAAAAGAAACTAACGGGTTGCCTTCTTTTACATTTTCGATATTACTTTAACTTTTTAAGCCCTGTGAAACTAGAAATTTAGTTGAATCCAATTCAACTAGAACAAATATTCAATAAACTATTATAACGAGAATTTGTTAAACAAATGTGACTTATTGACAACTTGTGAATCATCTACTTTATTTACTTAAACCAATTTGTTGTCAAATACAATTTTGGCACGTCGAAATTTATATACCCTTGAAGTTCTTTGTGTTTGAGCAATAAAAACTTTTAGACTTTAAAATGTTTAGTCTAACGTTTTCAACAATTTAGTTCTCGACAAATTAATAGAAAATAATACGTTCAAATTGACGTCAATATTATGGGAAATCTTCAAAATAGTTAAATATTATAAACAAACCTTCTAAATAATACTTTTTTTTGATTATTATATGTGTTTAGCTTACCATTTCAGAGTTTAGACTTATTATATTTCTTTTCAGCTGAGATTGAATAATGTAAAGATTTATTTGATACATGGATAATACTTCTTTATGATTAAGTTTTTGATTTTTGACCGCACGATCTTTGGTAAAATCAATGAGAATGTCATAACAAAGTGAAAGTTTAGTGAAAAAAAATTTTTTTTGCAAACTAGTTTGAAATTTCTGAATAACTGAAAACAGTTGAGGGATTCTAAGCAAGAAGATTCGACTGTGAATAAGGGGCAATAGTACAAATTTAATGCTAATAAGTATTTGCAGCTCTACTTAATTATTTCAAACGAGAAAAAGCTTTAACAATGAGTTCCAATTAAGAATGTAATCAAGTAGAAGTCTCTGATGATGAAAGCTGCCTATTTTGTCGGGCTACTTGGAATTAACATGCAATCGTTAAATATAATGGAATGTCGTAATAAACAAAAAATAAGGTTTTAATTTCATTTTTGTTATGTGTGTTTATATGGTGAACTTTGTTTTATATATTTTATTAGCGTTTATACTTGTAATAAATGAATCAACAAATTATTGCTTATAAAATTTGTTACTTAACTAAAAAGTAATATAAGAATGAATTATTAAAAGTTGTTAGTTAAAGTATAGATACTCTTTGCCTTTAACAGATTTTATTTATTAATTCTGTCATACAGTTTTCGAAAACTTTTTCATAGTCTTTAATCTGCGCCAACTATTTTTAGTTTGAAGTGTTAGTTTAGCCATAATCTTTACCTCCTGTACCCCTCTTAATCCAACATTTGTAGTCCCTGATCTGCTTTTGAAACCTTCAAAAAAGGCTAGTATTATCTTTGTATAAACCAATATGATCGGACTCTGTCATTCGAAAAAATCTAAAAACATTATTAATTACATGCAAAAGAAAGGAAGAAATGAGTTAGTGAACAACTATATAATTGAATGAACCTATTCACTGGTTCATCTAATTGGCCCATTTGACCCGTTTGAGTATCCACTGTATTGTGTATATTGAAAATCAATCAATCTCTAATCACATTAGGCAAGATTCAATTTCAGCAAACAAAGAAAGACCTTGCACTTTGAGTGCATTATTTAATCAATTTTTACTTTACTTTCATACGGAAAATAACTGAAGAAGAGATTGTTGAGAAAATTGCTGGTTAAATTTTTGTTTACCTCGTCTACTGCTTATAAAACATAGAATTAACGTTAATCGTTTTTTATTTCTAAAGAAATATAAGCCATGGCAATTAGCTCATAGCAACAGGCAAAAGTTCGACAGCCTCGACCAGATATCAGAATACTCTTATCGGTTTACAAAGAAAGTAACAAAATACACGCCTAACTATATATTTATTTATACAATTTATTGTTTGTGTGTATTTAACAAAACTTCCCCGAAAGAAAAATAAAGCAAAATAAAACATATTATGACTAACAGAAAAATCAATAAGTCGTAAGTTTTTGTTATTTCATTTAGGAGCCAGTTATGAATATTACCAGGCATTATTCCTTATCGCTTCAGATCAGATTTCAGGGACCCCCCCCCGTGTCGATGCTTTGCACGCAATTAGACCGCGAAAAGGTCATGTGTTTGAATGATAGAAACTAACGACCAAATAATCGACAGTTTTGTCATTTAGCGATATTTCAGCAATATTCAGAGTTGATAGCCATGATGATAATTGCTATAATTGGAGCTACTAAAATTAGAAGTACGCGCAGTTCTTTTATAATCTTGGTTCAGACAAAACTTATAAAAGACAATACACGTAATAATCGTAAGTGCAATTGCTAAGCCAAGTAAGTTGGTTTCTAAATATATGTGTCAAACGAGCAATCAAGATCTTAATCGAAAGCTGACAGTAACCTAATAAAATGCTACCACTAAGTGCATTTGGTACTTATTTTGAGTAATCCAAGACCTTTCAATGATGGGGATATTCAAATAGCCCTAAGGAAGCAAAAAAATCTGAAATCTATATATCTATTTATTCAATTTGGAATTTGTTTATTCGACTTGGTTCCAAGAAATATTAAAAGGTTTGGAAAATCCTCTTCATTTTTTAAATTTACAAATCCATGATTATTGAATTAAATGTTGATTGTAGTACAAATGTTTCTTAAAATTGAATCACATTTATTGCATTTTATCGTTTGTAAGAGTATGACAATGACTAACTGCAATTACAGTCACAATTTATGATCAGCTTTGACCATAAAAGACAATACTGCCAATTGCATTTAGTAATCGAACAAAGGTGAATTCTAGATGTACACACAGTAGAATCCGGTTATAACGACCCCTTTTATAACGTCCGTTCGGTTATAGCGACTAAAGTTCGATGAGTGATTGGTTGGTCCCAATACAAACTTATATAAAAGGGCCTCCGGTTAGTACGTCTTTCGGATATAACGAAGAAAATCGTCGGTCATTTGAGCGTCGTTATAACCGGATTCTACTGTATATACTTACACACAGTAGACACTCGCGGAATGCAACTGAGATTAAAATTGTGCATTCAGTTTCATATACATACAAACGGAAACATTGTTAAGTTTACGAAGAATTTTGCATAAGTTTGGAAGTAAGTTTTCTAGGAGGGCTTCCAGTATATATATACCTATGTATATGTACATATGTAGGTATGTACATATTTACAACCAATTTATAGTATACCTAATTTTAAATTGAGGTAGATTATTTAAAACTAGACATAGTAACACACATAATTAAACATTTTCATAGATGTATGTACTTATGTTGAAGAGCTAATCGCCCACCTGGGGTTTTTTTTTAAACATCGTAAAGATAGAACTACAATCTACACATTTGTACATACTTCTGTACATATATACGATATTCTTAATCTTCACCAATACAGTGGAAATACGATAATTAAAAAGTGCAACACACCTACAAAGATTTTTAATTTATGAAGAAATCTCGTTGACAAAGGCAACATTTTGCAGTGGGACTAGCTCCCATGCAAATTATTGAGTTTTATTTATAGTAAGGTGTAAATTACGAAAACGATTTTCACTGTCATTGTTATTATTTATGGCCCAAATGAATACTAATTTTAAGTAATGCATGTAAAAAATAAAATAAAATGTCAACTATATAATCATGAAGCAAATCTCATTCCAAATCAATCCTAATACATATATACGAGATACATGGGCATTGGCATTGACGAATCTAGAAAATATTTTCGACTATGTCCGATCAAAAAATGAAGATTTTCTTCTTACAATTAGACAAATTTGGTAATTTTCTTCAGGGCCTTTTAGTTAGTTAGTTTAAAATTTTATAAAAATTTCCCGACCACTGCTTAGATTCCCCACTTAAGTTAAGAACTTTTCAAAATATTGAAATTTTTGTGCCCCCAGAAATTTATTTTTAAATCAATTAAAAAGCAAGTTGATAATCAGATTTTCACATATCTTTAGTAAGTAAACTAAACGTCTAAGGTTGCTCAACTAGTTGTGCATATCAGGGAATATTTCTTAATCTGTGATTATCAAGTAAAGAACTTTGTTAAAGAGAATTGCAAAAATTTTAAATGGAACTTTATTTTTCAAAAATTATTAAGATTTTGATGAAATTTTGGTGTAATTTGTCCAAGTTCAACCAGTTCAATGCATATCAAAGAGATTTTACATACAGCGGAGAATAGTTTTCTGGAAATTACTGTATATTCTAAAGGATAGGATATAATTAAGTACTTTTCCATCTCCTCTTGTGTTTTTTCATAATTATACACTTGGAAAAAAGTAGAACATGGCTAACATTAGAAGGGTCGTTTGAATAGGACCCTTACACAGTGACAGGTGGAAAGATGAAGGAAGCATATACTTTCAAGTATATGCATACAAACATATGTACATAGGTATGTGTGTATGCGTGTTATAAATTAAATAGAGTTCCTTCAAATGTGCTTACCCTCTAATTGATAACCAGGCAACTAACGGCAACTACTGCCCCTCGAGAGAGATAGAGTCTCCTCCCTTTTGGGACTATTAACAAAGCATATGAAAACTTTATGCATAAGCAACTACACACATGTACTCAAGAGTTTCTAGAACCCAAAACAGCTAAATGACCTGACAACCTTTAGGTCTACTTTGAACTTTGGGTGTCATAGTGCAAAAACTTAATTTGCCAACTAACTACATAAATACATTGACACCCAAGAAGGGCAAACCTACTTAAAGTGTTTGAGTTAAGTTTCCAAAGAATTGGCTTCTTAATCGGTTAACTCTTTGATATACTGAGATTTCTTGTCATATATAGCAACAAGTTTAATCTTTACGGCTATATATACGTAGATAGCTACACATGTGTCCAGATAAAGATTATGTTTCCAGGCACTTATTGCTAAAAATAGGTAAACAACAAATATTTTGGTTAACCACCTTCGTACCTTCTATTACGCTCAACAACAAAAAACAATATATTAAAGTTATATTCTGATCTTGCAGATAGTCAAAGCTTACGACATATATTTGTTGTCATATCGACGTCCATTATAGTATCATGTTCATTGTTGCTGGGACTTTCTACATTTGAAAATTAAAATACACTCATTATAAAATGTATTAACAAAGTTCATTTAACATAATCCAAAAACGAAATTATCTCAATTGATAAGAATTTGTTGTTTTTTTTTTTTTTGCCAATTTATAATAGTTTGACTTTGGCTTCGCCTTCACCTGGATGGAAATTTTGTGTTAGCTATATATTTAGTATTGTTTGTCGGGTCAGCTGAATCGGACACCATAAAGGTTCGCTATAAAATTTTAAAAGCTATAACTACCTAAGTGGCAATTGGGCAAATTCAACTTTTACTCGAATGACACCAAACTGGACTAGAATAGGAAATTATTAACCAGTCTACCAGACGGTCGGCCTTATCGTAATTAATTGTTGTAGACCTTCCTGTGGATAGCATTTATCATTGTTAATATCCACAAATATTCAGTCTCGCATGTGTCTACATAAATGGGCCATAAAAATTATCTGGTAAACCAAAAAAAAATACGGTTGTGTAATAAATCCAATCGATCACAAGTTGGAAATGAACTTTCAATGCAATTTAATTAGCAAATTTTATGCACGCGCCAACCGTATGAATTCTAACCGAGTAACTGCTATTGTTTAAACAATTACCAAATGCAATTGTTGAGTTTAAATGCAATGCCAAATTGATTCTAACGATATGTATAATTGAATATGCATCCATTGCTTTGAAGAGGCTTTGAAGTCTTTTATCCTTTGGCTATAACTATTTGATGAAAATCGCGAATCAGTTAACACATTTTTTACTAACAGCTTTTTGTTATTTGTTTGAAAACTACAAAATAACGTTGTTAGTTCTGGTCAAATGATTCGTTAATGTTCACAATTGATAAATACCAAAATTGGTTGATAAACCACATTTTATAATTTTCGCAAAATATCGCTATATAACTGATAAGAAGGTATTAAATAAAGTTTTTTAAATTCTACTATCGATTGTTTACATTTGATAGAACTTAGTTTGCACTTTATTATTCTTTGGGTCCCAATATTTTGTCTTACTATTTTACTGTAAAAAATAGTTTAAAAACAAATATATGTATTGACCCATTTGAAAGAGTTTGGTAAATTTTACTACAGTTAAATAAAATTTTTCCTACTTTAAAAGTTATTGTAGACACGTCGTCAAATTGGAAGCTAATGTTATCTTTAATCTTTATTAAATTCGATCAAGAACAATTCTTTTATTTGAAAACTTAGCGAAAAAACTATAATTCATTGTTGAGTTTCATTTTTTGATCCATCCAAGAGGAATTTTTTGGTATTCCATGTACATTGTACATATACATATCTTAGGTATTAGAGGTACTTAATTCGTACCTAAAAAACAGCCGAATTTTTTTTAAAACATATTCTATTATTTCTGGAATTCACTTATTTTACTTCATTACAATTCTGAGAATTCGTTTTTCGATCTTAGAATCTGTCATATATGTAATTTTGATACTGACATTTCAAAATTGTCAGGCTCACGCCTATTATTCTGGCCTTGAGTACACATTTTATTTTTTTTCATTAAGATCTGTTGTGCATAATTAATATTTTTTGGAGTTCATGATTAACATACAAACTTTAATTCAGTTCATGTTTCAAATTCGAGTATTTGTAAAGGGCCATCGGTCCTGTCCAGATCCAGCGGGTCCCTTCTCTTCAGTCGTCTTGAGTGGGTACTCTTGTCCAGCAAGTTGATAGCCAGGGTATTATCGTGATGTTTAAGCCTCAGGATGTATCTCTTGCTCATCCTGCAGATTTCTTCCTTTATCTATGGGATGTTCAGGTCTCTATGCAGTACCGAGTTTCTGACGTATAGGGGAGCATTTAGTATTAGTCACTGCACCTTGTTTTGAAATCGCTCTAGCATTTCAAAGTTCGAGTACACATTCAATATCAAAAAAAAGGAATGTAGAAAAGAAAAGCATTCCATGAAATTTGTTGAGATTCACATATTTTTCGAAAAAAGTGAAAAAGGAATAGAAAATATTTTAAATTAGTTCTTTTTTTGCTTATAAAACCACAGGATTAAAAAAAAAACATTATCAATAAATCAGAGATAATCAATCGTACGACAAATTATGATATTTAGGTAACAAAGCTGAAAGAGATTAGCCAAATTTAGTATTTATTATATATATCACCCACTATTACCTATCTATACGACATGATGACCACTAAAATGTGAACCGATTGTTTTTTGGAGAATTTCTCAACTTGTCTCCAGATCTGCTACAGAAGTTATAAACCCATTGGATTCTAATGCTATGCATTAGGTCGAATCCTATTTGACTTCAAACTTAACAGATTTTTTATATCGGTTAAAAATTATTCGAAATCAAACCGTTTAGCCAAGTATCCAAATATTAATCCTTAATCACATAACAGTAGCAATGTCGAAATTGTCATAAATGATTATATAAAATATTAAGATAAAATTCTAAAATTAAAATTGAAACTTAATTAATGGGAAGAAAGTCACAAGCATTTTAATTAGGTGTTATTAAAAATATTGCATATGAAAAACAATATTTAAATCGTTAATTCACAATTTTCGGTTAACATTTAATGGTTATTGCAGAATTTCTAAACTGAGGAGGCTTCCTCTTAACGTGTTCAAAATGGCTTGCACTTGTGAGGTAATCGGCCTGGCCTGCATTGTGGCTCTTATCTTAAGTATATCTGCCAAGGCTCCATACCAAATGCGCATGTTCATCGTATACTTTGGAGCGGGAGCTATAGTCATGTTATGTGTGCCCTTTATGATCTTGCGGCCACGAGACTATCGCAATGCGCTGTAAGTATTAATGAAATCCAAAATGAGTTTTAGAGGCTATAATTAATATTTCATTTTATCAAGAGTTCCGTCTTGGTGCTTCCGACAGTTATGCAAGTTAATGGGCATCACCATGGAAGTGAGAGGTCTGGAGAATGTACGCACAAATCATGGCAGTGTTATCCTGATGAATCATCAAAGTGCATTGGATCTGTGTGTGCTGGCGTATCTGTGGCCAGTGATTGGACGTGCCACTGTGGTGGCCAAGAAGGAAATACTCTATCTACCATTCTTTGGCATCGGTGCCTGGCTATGGGGTACTCTGTATATAAATCGTTCACGTAAATCCGATTCGATTAATTCACTGCAAAAGGAGGCCAAGGCTATACAGCAGCGGAATTGCAAGTTATTACTCTTCCCAGAGGGTACACGCAACTCAAAGGATACACTATTGCCCTTCAAGAAGGGCTCGTTTCATATTGCCATGCAGAGCAAGTGTCCCATTCAGCCGGTAATCATATCTAAATACGCCTTTATGGACGATGATAAGAAAACTTTCCGACCTGGTCATGCTCTGATTCAAATTCTACCAGAAATACCAACGGACAAGTATGATAAGGATGATATGGATAACCTAATCGACGATTGTCGCAATATCATGCAAGCGGAATACACAAAATTAACGAAGGAAGGCTTAGCCTTGAATTTGAAAAAGCGGGCATAGAACTGCCATAGGCTATATATATTATGTATATTAAACTCAGGTTACAGACACACATACACACACAAATATCAAATACCCCATGCATAGTTCCTATTTGGAATAACTTTTTGGAGCTTTTGTTGTTTTTTTCTTCGATCTACAAGATTGTCTTTAAGTATGAGAAATGAATCAAAACGTAACGAATTGCGGATATGTAAAGTTATTTTTTCGTTTAATTGCCTAGTCTTAAGATAACTACTGATAACTGATATATACTTCAAAAAACAAATGTATTTTCGATTCATACATTATACTATTATTAACTCTAAAACACACACACACATGTACATATAAAAACCATAACTATGTACATTTATTCAAGAGCTTTTAATGCCAAAAAAAAAAAAAAAAGACAAAAATTTATGAAGGAACAAACTAAGAAAAAAACACACAAAGAAATGAAAACACAATGTACAACTGATTTTTACAAAACTAAAACTGATAAAATACATTTACAAATGTTTTGATGTTTAGCTTTATACCAGTTATTATACATCTAGATGTATGTACTAAAAACTATTTAATACAGATCCTCTCAAAAAAGATAAAGAAATTTTGCTCGTTTTTTCCAAATTTTGGTTTGCAATTGATATAAAAGTCGATGATGTTTAGTTTCACTCATTCGAATAGTCATATACGGAGGCAAACAAAAACTAAGCTCATTGTCTGCATAGCAAGACATACCACTATAACACTAGAACCAGTTGGGAATCACAACTGGACGTGACGTAGTCGGGAATTGGATGAGGGGCAACCAGTTGCCTCTGTAAGAAGCGGAAAAAGGAAACGCAAAAGTTTACAATTTCAAAAACTTGCATATTTCCTTTTGCTTCATCGAGCTGTAATTCCCAACTAGTTATAGAATTGAATTGGTGTCGTGTTATTCAAAAGACTATACAAATTTGTATTACTCTTTTTTATTAGATAGTTATATCTAAGTTTGCTTTCGCATTATCCTAACAAATCCCTTATAGTTATGCTATAGTTCCGTTGTGGCCACTCCCCAATATTTGCGCATACGACTCTCATGCTCATTGAAATCATCATCATCGAGTTCTTCTTCATCTAAAATATTACGTTCCCGTTCTTGAGTAACTGCAAAGTCGTATTCAAAATTGTACGGCATTAAACGTTGCAGGGATCCAAAATAAGCTGAATGAGGACCACCTAGACCGTTGCGTTTTGTGTAGATGTTAGCTCCAGGGGACTTACGCGCCTTGCCATCAAATTGATTGTAGCCATAGGCTTGAGATTGCTGAAATGAGAGGGCGCTTCCAAAGTGTCCCGCCATGGCCAATGGATGTTTAATACCCTGATGGTAAGATCCCATTGGTGTGGGCGTACTTGCCATGGTCTGTTGTTGTTGTGGCAACTGGGGCGTACTGCTCGAGATGAATTTATTGGCAACACTTTTAACCAGATTCGAGGTGAAGTCATTGCGCTCAGTTTGACCTTGAATTTGATTAAGATTTGCACCGATCGATGGAGCCATATGTGGTTTTTTGCTAAACGACTTTGATATGGTATTTAGCTCCTTATCGAACAGCAATTGCGTATTCTGCTCTAGCATGTATTCCCAGCATTTGAATTGTTCCTCTGACAGGACTGATTCTGTTTCATCTAGCATTTCCAATTGCTGTTCCTCCTGCATGACACGAGCATGAGCCAAAATGAACTCATCGCTGCTGCCATCCTTGGCCAACAGATCCCGATCACTTTGGCCACTCGGCGAGGAGCGTCCAGCCAATGCCAATGATTCATGTTCGAGAGTACGATGACGGCAGGCATTGCTCCGATCACAACAGGTGCGTTTACAGACAGATATGGTGGGAGGAGATTGCACAACTAAAGTGGGTTTTTTGCGGACGCTCTGCTTGAGCTCCCGTATCAGATGATCCACATCCGTGCCCAAGTGTCGAAAACGTACAACAATAACGCTAAGATTCTCGGTGGCTCCAAAACTTTGAGCAATGTCCAGTAGCCGTTTCGCCCCCAGCAGAGCGTTCTCCTCTTTGCGTAACTCCCGCGCCGCACGTCCAATATCCATAACTGTCCACAATTGCGAATTGCCCAGAACCAGATACTCATCATCATTGCTAAGCGTTAACTGCAAAAGGAAATCAAAATGAAATAACAGTTTACCTCAGGGAATTAAACTCACCTCTAACACTTCAGGATCGGGTAGTTTGCCCTCCTTAATACTTGACTCTGGTGCATTTGTCAATCGCAACTGGGTAGTTCTTCGAATTAGATAGGCCTCAGAACGACCAGTGCTTGCCATTCTCAATACATAGCGTTTACTTTTCAAAGGACGGACTTTAGAGGGGGCTCGTGTCCTGGTCAGATGAAACAAAGCCGCACTCCTAATATTTCCACTTCCGCACTG
The DNA here is from genome assembly GCA_018150345.1 of Drosophila equinoxialis. Classification (NCBI taxonomy): domain Eukaryota; kingdom Metazoa; phylum Arthropoda; class Insecta; order Diptera; family Drosophilidae; genus Drosophila; species Drosophila equinoxialis. Next base: position 6,264,628 of record JAECWI010000047.1, read on the forward strand.
CTGTTGTGCCGTAAGTAAAGTAAACTTTAGATAATCACCATGCGATGAATCCTTTATCATTTGTTCACTTTTCAATAGATCTGGCACTAATTTAGTCATTCCCTGGGCAGCACGTCCTTCGCCTTCGGCAGCCTCAAACATGCCATACAGAGCTTCATCTATGCCGCCATAGTTACCCGCACGCAGTTGCGAGACCAAGAGTTTACGGCAATCACCCGATCCGGGAGATTCAGCAAAACCCATGGTCCATGGTGTTGTCTTCGCTTGATTACGTTGAGAGGCGGGACGCATTGTGCCAGTGGGCAAAGCAGCACGATTGTTGCCCGATACATCAATAAAACTCCAATGCCGTTGACTTTGTGTCTGACAGACCTTAAATTGCTGTTCATCCACCTAAAAATAAATAGGAAAGGATATCGTACAAGATTAAGATGCCTTAAAGTATGCAACCATTGAAGTGGGCTATATACAATAATTGCTTTGACCATAATTTTTTAACCCCAAGATACTCCAAACTTACTTTACATGCTTAAAAACAACAGCTACTTGGGCAGCTTATTGCATACTTTAGGGGGCAACTGTTGACTTTCTTACCTGAAGTTGTAAATTTCCAGATAGATCCAAATACTTGAGATTACGGGACGGCACAAGGGACAACAAATTCACACGATCCAAATGATTATGCGAAAGATCCAAAACTTTCAGTTTACCCAATTTGGCCAACTGAGGTGTACTAAGCAATAGATTGTTGCAGCATCTCAGTACCCTCAATTGCGTCAAAGTAGCCACCTGCTCTGGCAGTTGTTGTAACATATTTCCTGACAATACCAAAATCTCCAAATCACTCCAATTCCGCAAGCACTCCGGCGGAAGTGTACCAATTCGATTGTATTGCAAGTGAAGACATTTCAATTTGCCGGCATTGAGTAAGGGCTCAAATATACTGTCATTCAATTGATTACCCGCCAAATATAGATTAATTAGCGCAGCATTATTATTCTGTTCATATCGGGGCAGACCATTAAGTTTATTGCACGACGCATTCAATGTATGCAATTGTGTATGAGTGACGGCAAAGAAATTTTCTGGCAAATTTTGAAGATCATTGCTCTGTATACTCAAGTACTTAAGACTACTCAAGGCGTCCGGTAAGGACTCTATTTTCTGTATCTCATTATGGGACAAGTTGAGAGTTTGCAAATCTTTGATACAATAGTTCCTTAAAAGACCAGTTATATTGATTATACGATTGCACGATGCATCCAGGGAACTTAAACTGGCACAGGCACCAATCCAATTTGGCAGATCACTAAACAAATTGTTCGATACATCAATATGAATTAGTTTCATCGGCACAGGATGGGCATTTGTTGTCGAAATGGAGTGGAGAGCTTGAAAAAGAAAGAAAAACGTTTCATTTTACAAGATATGAAATGATTTCAAAATTCTATATATATTATATTTAATATACTGATATAAAGAATTAATTAAACTTTGAAAAGTAAACATATAAACATATTATAGTGTTCCTTTTTTTATAAAAGTTGATCAAGCAAATGAAGAAAATTTGACTCCTTAGGTATACACTATGCAAAACCGAATTAGCTATCAAAATGATATTTAAATTTAAATCTAAGTTTTTGGGTTTATAATGCAAATTAGAAGATCAATTTTCAATTTAAAGCTTAGAACATGAATGACTTTCGGTCAAAAATGATTCGAAAATAGTTATTGTTTATGTTTTTTATCAAAAGGTTTTGGTTAATCTGGCTTGTTGGCTTGAAAATTATATCTCAATCAAATCGCCATTTAGCATATTATAAAATGGCATCAAACACTTTGATATTTAAAACAAATTCATTTCAACACGATTGATAGAATAACGATTTTATTTCGAAAATTATCCAAAAACCAAATTGAGTTAACGAAGTTTTTTATGCAGATTGAATTAACATTAATTTGCGAAAAAAGAGCTTCATGAAAGTTTAAAGGTTTATTGGGCAAAATATCTTCAGATTGAAATTTTTTGTCTTCAAAAGATTTTTTGTTCAAAACTAAACTATTACACATTCAAAAGAAGATTGGTAACGATTTAGAAAAGTTACAGACTCGCAAAGTTAAGAGTTTTTAAGAATTGTCCCAATTTTTTAAATAAAATTTTGGTCAATTAATGAACTTAAAACCAACTTGTCAGTGATCAATAATCTTTTAATCTTTATTTGATAATTCTGCTATATGGCTAATCCGGCACTGACAATATGCGATAATTTTACGCTTTGAAGAATGTTTGGAACATCCTGAGAATCATTTTTAGCTATATTGACATTTGGAAAGTTTTTTTAATAAAGGCAGGCTAAAACAAATTGGGAATTCCAACTACAATAGGAGACAATTTTTTGTTAATATCATTTTTTATTTCATCGTGTACAGAGCTCCTTTTTTTTCTTGAAAACTGATATAGAGCAATCAATTTTTTCCTTAAGCAAAGGCATGGAAATATAGATTGCCTTTGGACTTGCCACCTCGGATGGAAAATGAGTATAACTTTTTTTAAAATCAAATTTAAAATTACTTTTCTTACTTCTTAATAAATCAACAAAAAATGTAAGTGATTAGTCATTATGAGGATTTATCGAAATCACCCAAACTTTTCGAAGACTTGGCATATAAAGTTCCTAAAAGAGTTAAAAATAATTCGAAATGCTGTCATTTTGGGGGTGGCCCGACTCCCTTCCTGGATCATTCCACCTTCTCTACGAATGTAGAGAATGTACCTACTTACAGTTATGATCAGCGTAAAGTTTCTGCAGATTTGTGCCATTTATAATGAGTTCCATTAATTTGTTGCGACTGCATTTCAAAATTTCCAATTGTGCCAAAGAACTGAGATCCAAAATTTCCATTTCATTTTCACAAACCTCCAACTGGGTAAGATACTGCAGAAGAGAAGAAAGATAGAGTCTAGGCTTATGGATTGCAGAGACTTCACTCACATTATAATTGCCAATCAAAATACTTCCACCGAGTTGGCTGCCCTTTAGACTCAATTTCTGGGAGTTTGCATTTAACAAAACATTTTCATCTTCCGCCGTTTGAACAGAACTATCCGCCAAAATGGGCAAACGTTCGACAATGGCATTATTGTTATTGGCTTTAACTTTTAGTTTCGATTTATATTGTATTTCAGTTGTGGGCGGTGGTTTCCTTGTGGCTTTAAGCATTGTCTATCTTTGTTTTCGTTTTCTTTTGAAAAATGAAAAAAATCAAGACTTAGCGATGGTGTTGGTTGGTGAAGTTAAAGTTGGAGAACTGGAGGCCGGAACGGACGACGATAACTACCAGCATTGCACAGCACTTGGCTATGCATGAACGAGCAGCATTTCCATTTCCAGGGAAGGCGGACGTTTTGAACTTGCACTTATAGACACATTGGGAACACAGTCAAAATAAAACTCCTTATTCTAAAGTGTGTTAAGGTTTCTTCTTTTTGAAGAACCTCTTAGAAATTTCATAAGCTCCAACTTTTCAAGTTCTTTTTAACTTTTAATTGCTTGAAATTATAAATTTTTGCCCGTACCAGTATATCACAACTTTACCAACTCAACGCGAATGCTCAACTGAAGACTATTGCCGTTACGGCTAAGGTACAATGGACACGCTCGAGAGCACTTCCACTCACAGTTACTGACTGACTGACTGATGCTCCCTCCTTCTTGGGTTTCTGTTTCTTTGCCATGTTTATGTGTATTGCCTAAATCCAAGTTGCGTTTAAACCATGTATGTATTTGTGTATGTACATATGTATGTAGGTATGAATAACTCGGAAACACAACAGACCAATTCCGAAACCAACCTGGTCTGGAACGCTCAGTGCACTTTTAAGAGCTAAAAAGATAAAAACAGAAAAATTGGCACATCTCTTTGACTAAATTAAACTTCTTTCCCCCTTTATTCATTGAGTAAGTAACGATGAGTAACTATGAGAGAGAGACAAACTTGTTGCAAACCCAACCAATGTAAATTCTATAAAATACACTTAACAAAAGCCTTTTTTTAAAAAAAGTAAACAAAATTGAAAGCCAAACAGATTGATTATTAACATTGATTCTGATCTAACTATAGACCTGAAATTTAGAGAACCTTTTTATGGCTTAATATTTTGCAATGCCATAGAAACTTTAACTCGATTTAAAACTAGTTGCAAGTCTTCTGAAGGTCTAAATGAAATATAAATGAAAAAGTACATATCTTAAAAAAATAAAATAAAGTCATACTAATAAAAATAAACTCTGAAATGTATGTATTTAAGCTAAATATATATTATTACTAGCTGACCCGGCATCACGAAGATCTTTCAACGTTCTGTCCAGTGCCTCCAGTGACCTCTTATGGGCCATTGTGCATTCATCCCAAACAATCAATTTGCATACCTGTAGGATCTTGACCATTGCGCTATTTTTGGCGAATAAAGCATGAAGTTTTATTATTATTTTCGATACATCATGTTGCTTACTTAGAAAACAGAGTTTTCCTGGTCGACACTATTTATGTACTATGTATTTTGAGACTATGCAATTTTGTCGCGTTCGCGATTCACTGTCACTTTTGTTGAGTTTCAGAACGCGATATTAGATCCTCCAACGCGTACGCGAATTTGAACTCTATGCAGCGGTAATAAATTACAAATTGACTCTCCATTGTATTTGGAAAACGTTTGTATGGGAAATAGACAAATGCTGTTTTGAAGATTTTCCCGGCAATTATTCGAATTTTTTTCAGTTTTTAAACCTTCCCTAGACCTCCACGAATAACTCAAGACCAAGCTAATTGTAAGATAAATCCGGTCAGCCGTTCTCGAGTTTTAGCGAGACTAACGAACAGCAATTCATTTTTTAATATGTATATAGATAGATAGATAGATTAACCGATATACCCTATATTATGTTGTCATTTTATATAATTAACCTGTTTTTGACAATTTTATAGTTTTTAAGTAATGAACGAAATGTGAAGAAAAATATGTACCAAAAATGTTAAGCCAATTGTAAATTATATATTGGATTATTTCCATAGTTATGCAAATTCTAAATTAGATATAAATATTATAAATTTTTATTATATATTTGGAATAATATAATAAATTAGTTATAGGCTGTCCGTGTCTCTACTACAAGGTCTCTGTTTAAGGCCATAAAATAAGTTCGAAGAGTATTAAACATTCAAAAAAATGGATTAAGTTTTCCATGAAATATTAATAATATTGTTAGCCAACAAAGTTATTGTTTATATTAGTTAGAAACTGTGAGTTTCCAATAGATGAAACATTTTCAAGTTTAGTAAATATCATAAAACTCCAGAAATTTTCTATTTTTTCTTGCCAAATCTTTAAGTTTTAAGCAATAGAAAATTTTCTAATACACTAAAAATCATGTTAAAATCTTTGAAAAATATTTAAAATTTAACATATTAAATTTATCAATATTAGTCCTTTAAAAAAATTGTGAGTTTTAACCCCAAATTGCCAGTTTTCATCCCATTAAAAATGTTTTAGTTTAATTAATATCAAAGTCTCAATAAAGAAATTAAACATTTGGGTTAGAGTGGCGGTAAATTTTACCATTTTAAGTAAATGGCATTTGAAGATTTTTCTAACCAATTTGTTTTTAAAAGATTCCTTCGCCATTAAAGGCAAAATAAACAGGCTAAAAATATTCCAGAGTTTCTTAAAGGTATTAACTATCAATCTATCTAACTATCAGGCTTTAACTTCCCATGACCTATTAATAATTTTAATTAAAGCTTGGGTGTCGTCCATTACTCCGTCAAGAATTGATCTCTTCGATATATAACATTTACATTTAATATATTAGATTAAACCATATTAAACTAAACGACTAAACAAAATAATATTGACGTCCTCTATAATAAACAGAAAATTTACAAGTACAAGGACCTTGTCAAATGGTCTTCGCTTCTGTTTCTTCTTATTCAATAGAGACTCATTTATTACTATTTTAAATCAGAAAAAGGATTCGAAAGCGAAAAAGAAACTTAAAGCTAAAATTATTTCTCCCCAAATACGAAAAGACATTGTAATGTTTTCTAGCTTTGTGTTTGTTACACGAATTTTAGAAACAATTTTGTTTTTGTTTTGTTTTATTTCAATGAAATATAATAATTGTTTTGTTTTGCTTTTTTTTTTTTTGTTTTTGTTTTTGTTTTTTTGTCATGCGCCTATGCAATTTAGCAGCAATTCAGTTAAAGTACATAGAAATGTACTAAATTACTTTATACATTTCATTCATGTTGTTCTAGATTTTTGTTTTGTTTTTCTTTGTTTTAATATAATTATGCGGATTTTACAAATTTTTCTCTTTAACAACTTTTGTACATAAGAAGAAACTAAACAAATTGGGTTGCATTTTTTTTAGGTTTTGATTTCTTGTTTTGTGAAATTTTTTCTGTTTAATTGTGGGCGGGTTTTGGCGTGTTCTTAACGATTTGATTGCTAGTATTACTTGGCCATTTTATATATACAAATTAGGGCTTACATAATCATGGTCAAGTATTGAGTACTAAAATAAAAAATGTATTAATTAAACAGCGTGTATGCCAAATTCACATTTTATGTATTATGGATATTAAAATTATAATAAAGGTAAAAAAAAACATTGCTAAAACATATATATATATATATATTTATAATATGTATGTATGTGTGTGTGTATAAATGTATGTATGATTGTATATATGTACGTGTGTATAAACAAAGGAGCAGCAAAATAAATAATTACCACAGTATACATTGAAGTCGAATAAAAAATAGTGAAATAAAAGTAAAAATAAAAAATTTGGAATATTAGTTAACTAAACACACATCATGTGCTGGCCTGGGCGGGGCGTGGCGGGGCGGGGCTCTACGCTACACTCATTTGTTTATACACATTAGTTTCCATTTCTCTTCATTTAGATGATTTTGTTTTTGTTTTTAGTATTTTTTAATATTTGCTAAGTATTTTTTTTTTGTTTGTTTTTTGTTTCCTTTAATTTGTTTTCCTTTTAATCTGCTTACAAATTAGAGTTTTGTTTTTGTTTTGTGTTTTCGTTTCGTTACGCTTTACATATTTTTTATGTATGATAGGCGAGATAACTCGCTACGTCACGTCAAAATGTACGATAATTGTGTATGGTATATAGGAATACTGATATTATCGACAAATACATAATATATATATGTATATATTTGTATGAACCGATGACATCATTATGCCTAAATATATATTTAATAAGATGTTTTGCTTTATATTATTTTTTATACGTAATTTAATTGTTCTTTTTCTTGTTAATTGTAACATTTTGCTTGATTGATTTTTTTTTTGTAAATGTAAATGCGCTGAATGAAACTGCTGCGTAACATACATATATAATCGTACATATATATATATAAAGGATTATTATTTACTTATTGCTGTTTTACATACAACTTAACATTAAAAATATATTCAGTATGTGTGTGTGTGTGTGTGTGTTTGTATGGTGTGTGTGTGCATGTGGCATATGACTACAATTTCTTGACAAATAAATTCCAACATAATTCATTTTCAATTCATATATATATCATTAGACTAAAAAGAAGATTCTGACCACTTTACATATATTTCTATATATTATTATATAAGGTGCAACACATACAAGGCAGATATACACATACTTTATGTATTATGATTAAAACCCCCTGCATTAAAACAAAAAAAGATTCTTCTTGAAACTAATTTCGAGTTCTTGTTGGTAACCTTTTCTTGGGATTAATCAATGAATTTATCTATCTGTTTTGTTTCTTTTGTTGTTTTGCCATCATTCACATTAATGTATTGTTTGTGTGTGTGTGTGTGTGTGTGTGTGTGTGTCTGTGTGAGTGTCTATTGGGGTTTAAGTTATTAAAATCTTCCTTCCTGTGTGGGGGGCTTTGTCAAGTTTTAGCCGTGACTATATTCTTTCTGATTTATATGCAAAAATTGAGAAGGCTTATAAAACTAGGAGACATGTGTGAAAAGGGCGTGAAATTTGATTTCCGCTTTTTACACATTGTACATAATTTAAATGGTAATTGTTAATTTTTATCTTTTTTGTTTTGTTGTTGTTGTTGTGGTTGGGTTGGGTTTTGCAATTTTATAAGTAGATAAGGATTATACATAATTATTTTCCCATTTATATATATGTATATACAATGGGATATATATTTTACGATCCACCCCCGTGGGTGGCTATATACCATCCATCCTTCTATTTACCACTTGTCACCGCTGTCGCTGTGCCTGTGGCTATTGCGGAAGCTGCTGTGGGTGTGATTACTGTAGAATTTGACATGTCAGCTTGTTGCTGCTGCTGCTGTTTGTCACTTAGATTTGTATTCACTTCACTTGTCGTCGAAGAGGCCTCGGAATAGTCCAATTTATAGCTGGCACTACGGGTCACATCCTCCATTGAGGCCTCCTGGCAGTCTCGTCCGCTATGCGTCTGGGAGCCGCAATTGTAGCAGGAAATAATCTTTTGTGTAGCTGCTCCAGCCCCGGCACCAGTGATTGGACAAACACTTAATGCACTATAGGACTGCTGGCTGTTGACCACCGCCGTTGGTGGCGGCGGCTGTGGGGCGGGCTGATGTGTTGCCGGCACTGTGACAACGGCATTCGTACTCAACGTTACGGCCGCTGTATTTCTTAGCTGTGACGCTGTTACGGGCGCTCCGGTTGGTGTACCCGCCGGTGCAGGGGCCAAGAAGGTCAGTCCCGGAAAGGCTGGATAGATGATTTGTTGTTCACCATTGTGTGGTGGCGGTGGCATCGGATACCGAAAACCGCCATGCGGAGGTGGTGCCGTATGGGCTTGTATTAACGTCTGCGGTGGCTGTGGTGGCGGATGCCCTCGTGGAGTAGTTGCCGAGTGATATGGATATGTGCCCGCTGCAGCATTATAGGCCGCAGGAGGCAGGGGCAATACAGTCGTTGTCGGCGTATTCACTGGCGAGGGGCTAATGAGCAGAGCCTGCCCACTGCCCGCATCACTTGAAACGGGCGTCCCTGTCGCTGGGTAAATCTGTTGATAACTCTTCTCCACACCATTGCGTCCATTTAGCCGCTGCTGCAGATTGAGTTGCTGTTGTTGTTTATAGCTAAGATGATGCGGCTTCTGTTGATAGCCACCCATGACAGCGCCACTGCCACCGGGTAGCACAGTCGTTACCATGGTGCCAACTTGTCCATGCATCTGGGCTAAGGGCAACGGCGTTGGCGTTTCCGGTGGCGATATTTCACCGCATGAGCCATTCGAGCTGCCCGTTTCGCTGCCAGTTGTTGCTGTACTTTTGTTGGAATGGATGCTCATCATAGATGTAGATCCGCCACTGCCATCGTCATTCAAATTCATATTCTGCATGGCATTTATATAATTGCTATTGGGCTGATAGTGTTGTTGTTGCTGCTGCTGCTGCTGCTGCTGTTGATGAGGCGGTATGTATGTGTTTGCCTTGATGCGATGATGATGACCTGCTCCCGGACGCTGGAAACCGTTTCGTATTAAACTGGGTAAACTTGTGGTTAAGCCATCGTTTATATTCTGTGGAATACAATAGAGTTAAGAATGAAAATCAATCAACAAAATATATACAAATATTTTTGTAAATAAACGAACTAATTGGCATTGGCGAAACCAAATGTGAGATAACGAATAAAATTTCATGCCCTAAGAGCAATATTTTATCCCTGAGATTAATCTTGCGATATCCATAAACAATGTAAACAGGTTGTAAACCAATTTTCTAATCACACCTGAGAGACATGTTTTCGTTTACGATTTCAAACATTTTCGACAAAACGACAAATTCAATTTGAATAATATGTGTAAAAATTATATTCATTCGCCGGGACTAGAAATTAGTTTAATGCAACTTGCGTTATTTTTGTCGAAATTTGTACTCAAAACCAAATTTTTCACCAAAATAATAGAGAGCTGCATGAATGTAAGAAAAATCAATTCAAGTTAACAACATTCAAAACCAAATGAATAAATTGAATGACTTGGAAAATCGACTTCAAGTGAATAATGAGTCTGCTGACGTAGAACTCGGACGCACAACATTTAAACGAAACAAATCGAATTGAATGAGTTGGAATGTAACACACTGAGTTGCTATGATTCGAATGCATTCGAATCACAAGTGGCAACTAGGTAATCCTTCTAAATTTTCCAAGATGTGGCCCAAAATGTCCAATCCAAAAGTTTTCATTTCATTCATTTCATCATTTTATTTTCATTTCATTTGAATTGAATTCATTTATCTTTCATTCATTCGACTATCGCTCTTCTCTCATTCATGCAGCTAAGTTTAAAATCGACTGGGAAACTAACACAAGGCTAAATGGATATTGATTGATAATTTTAGTTTGAGTAGAATATTCAAATTCAAAGTTAAATTCGATCATAAACGCTTGGACAAGAATTGTACCTTAGCGATATTATTTATATTATTATCAGTGTCAGGACATCCTGACTATATAGTCGTAAACCATCAAACTAACTATTTTTTACAAGAACCGGCAACTACATCCACACACTAAGCCGGATCCTTGTTTGTTCAGTGGCTTAATTGATTGGACCACTTGGACAATCATCTACCGAGCACAGCATCAATTTTTTATAAGGTTATAAAGCAGAGTTGTAAGCTACCTCAACCGATTTAAACTTCCAATTCTCACCTCATCCATATGTTTAACATGCTGTTGATCACCACCAATCGATGAAGTTGGAGGCGGCGTGGTCTCTGCCGATGGTCGACGTGTGTTTTTCATGCCTCCACCTCCAGTCATACGTTGCGACATGTTGCGCATTTGTTGTGGTTGCTGCTGCTGTTGCGTTAGACTCCTTTGAGGACTTGTGGTGCGACTACTTGATGGCGAGGATTGTTGACTTAACATTGGGGAAGTGGCTTGTGGTGGCATTTGTCCGGGATGCTCAATATTTTGCTGTTGCTGTTGGATTTGAACCTGTTGCTGCTGCTGTTGTTGCTGTTGCTGTGGTTGCTGTTGTGGCGGTGGATGAGCAAAATGTCGTATGGGCCACATGGCACTTGCGTCCGTTGGAATGGTGATGTTGGATTGCATCATATGTGACATAGCCTCGACGCTAATCTGATGCGTACCATCGGTGCTGGGCAGAAGCTAATAGAACAAGTAAGGGAAAACCAATTACATTATTAGAAAATTGTGATTAATTAGTCCTAATAAGATAACTATGGCGGGAAGCGATCCTTACAAATCAAAAGTGAAGTTTTATAGCATATTCCAAAATATTTGATATAGATTGGTCTAGATCGAAATTGTGGAGAATCGTACCCAGCTATATATAGCTGGGACTTTGATATATGTTTCATGATTGGTTTTGGCAAAGATTATTCCTTATGTATTTTTGTCGGTTTCGGTTTGATTCCATTTCTATATAATTTTTCTTTTCGATTCAATATTTAATCATTTTTCACGGAAAACGATTCGGAACAAGAACAGGACTGATTATTGCAGATCAACTAAGCTATTGATCTTGTCTTATCTTTATCTTCTTTGAAGATCCTGGAGTTGAGCCAGACAGAAAAGACATTAATAAATTTAAAGGTCCTATTGATCAAGGATATATGTATGTATATATAAACTGGAACTGAGGGGTGAAATTGGTCATTCTATTAGGGGAAATTAGTCTTTAAAATCGATCAAAATTGTTCTAGAAGTAGGAGATTTTCCTCATTTTCTCCCCTTTGGAAATTCTTAATCCATCTGACTACAATTGATAACTGAGAAATGATAAAATTTACAAAAGAATACGTTTTTATGATATAAATATTACATACTTTAGGAAAATGTTGAGAAAATATCATGGGTATTGTGCCCTGCGGCGTCTGGACCATTTGCATGATCTGTGGATGTGGTGGCGGCGGTTGCGGCTGGGCCATTTGATGTAGCTGCAAATGCGGCTGATGCTGGGACGGCGGGTACATTGTTGGCTGTTGCGGCTGCTGTTGTTGTTGTTGTTGTTGTTGTTGTTGTTGTTGCTGCTGCTGATGCTGATGATGTGTCTGTTGTGGCTGAGATGGTAATGATAACGGCTCCATTTGCGCGGTGGGCAAATTGTTTAGCTTCTCTGCCATCAATTTATTTTCCTTGATTTTGGCCAATATCACATTGAGTTTCCTTTGCTCATCCAGCGAGAAGACCGGATGTATGGCAGCCATGGTGTAGACCAGCAATAACTCCAACAAAGTATCCTGATCGTTAATGCAACTGAAATCCGATTCGCCCCAACATTCGAGAGTACGAAAGATTTCGGCAACACAGTTACGATTGCAGGCCCGTATCAATGCCAAATATAATGCCATTTTGCGACGATGTTTGATATCTGTGGGATCACCCTTTTGGCAGGTTAACATATCCGCCGCCAATTCATGTGGATTGTTAGCCCTTAGCTCCATGCCGCGTAATTTTTCCGAATCGCAGCGGCCCTGCTCCTCGAGCAGTGTGCCAAGGAAGCGCAATTCGAAGGGCAGACAGGCGGTTAGCAGGGAATACATGGTCTCAATGCGTTTGTAGCTATCGAGTGTCTCAAACCACAGGAGGACGTCTTGTTTGCAAATCATTTCCAAAGATTCCGCTGCACTGCATCTACTATGTGGAGGATGGATTCGATGTGTATGTGTGGATTGACAATGCGTGTGAGTGAGTCTAGTCTCTCTGTATGTATGTATGTATGTGTGTGTTTGTGTGTGCTCTAGTTACGTGTGGTTGTGGTGGGTGCAAAAAAAATATTTAAAAAAAAACCACAACAACAACAATAACCAGAATCTCGTGGTAGAATGACGATTAGCAGCTGCTAATGCATTTGGTTTACTCGTTTCCCTCGATTCCGAGTGTCCATCCACTTTTCACTCTCAATTCTTGTCCTTTTTTTCTCTTTTTGCTGCTTCTACGCTTACGTCTTTTGTTTTGATTTTGCACTAAAATATTTTTTCACACACATACAACCGCTCACACACACAGTTACATACAGCACAGACACTAATATGTTGTTGTTGGTGTTGGCGGGGAAACGGGGTATTGCTGCAGCACATTTGTCTCGCTAGTTGCCGTTTGTTGGCTAGTTTACTTCTTTCTTCCTCTTCCGCTCCTTCTCACCTACTCGTTACTGGACTCGCCGCTTGCTAATTCTTGCAAATAGTTTTTCTTTTTAACCTTCCAATGGTTCTATCTACTTCTCTCAAATCTTAGTTATCCGAATTACACATTTGTTTCATTTACGTTTTAACGCACTTTACATTTTATTTTTGTGTATATTGATCGCTTTGTTGTTGTTTGTGAAGGAAAATCAGTGTGTGTGTAAGTATTAAAATTCGCTCATTTTGTCTTAACATTTGTGAATTCGCCTTTCTCTTAGCTTAAATTCGCTCCTCGTTTCTGATAGTCGTGATTCGCTGCGGTACTAGTCGAATGAAACGGATACGGCGAAAGATACCGAAAAACAGTGCTAAGGTCTGAGTATAGAGTCCTAAGGTCTGAGCCGGAAGTCCTAAGGTTAAGTCTTTTGGCTGGGCGGGCGCATTTTAAAAAAAATGTAGTCTGGATAAATAAACTTGCATAATGAATGAAATATAGTTTTTGTTGCCCAGGGAGTGCAACAGAAGTAAAATCTTAAAACATTGAGATTATTTACGAGAAATAAGTTTCCTGGAGGTTTGACAGAATTATTATTTTAGCCAAAAGTTATTAAATCCTCCAAACGTTTTATCGAAATTAAGATGACTTATTTAATTGCTGATTACATGTTTGCGCAAAACACAATGAATTATTATAATGAAATTAGAAACCATCTTCATCATCCTCTGCCATCTCTTTGGCCAATTCCAAATCCTGTTGCTCACGCTCGCGTCTTTCTTCGGCGCTTTCGAGGTCTTTACCATATGACTTCGGAGGATAACGCATGGCCTTGACACTCTGATTGTGTAGATTTAAGCAAAACGAGATACGTTCGTGGAAAGCCAACTGCGGCTCGCGTGTGCTATAGATATCTGTACTCTCCTTGCTGCGCATGTAGTTCTGGGCCGGATCAAGTGTGGCCTCTATGACGCCATCCCGAATAGCCTTGGAAACGATGAATTCGGCATCCTCGGCAGAGTCCAATACTAAACGCTTGGCAATGTCCTGTGGGGAAATTCGCGAATATGACAATCCGATGGAGCGTATAGCCGTCTTAATGACATTGTGTCGCAGTCGGATGATCAAAGTAAAAGTGTGATCCAGTTGAAATTTGGGTCCGAATTGGGAAACCACATCGCCGAAACGTTTTAGATTACCCATACGCACTGCCTGGGTAAGTTGGAAATATGGTGCGAGGCTTTGGCGCAGACCCGCCTGCCGGAATACAACACGTTCGGGTATGTTGCCCAGCAACAATTCCACCACAATTATCAATTTCTGCACAGTCTGACGAAAACCAATGGCCGCATGCTGGGGGGATTTACGCAAGGCCTGAACCAAATGCTTATGAGCATCACTATACTCCAACTTGGCTGCCTTAATCCTGCCCAGATAGTAAAGGAAACGAGCCCATTCGTTATTGCTTGCCGATTCTGGATACACTGACTTCTTCACCAGCTTGTCAGCCTGATCGTACAATGAATAGTGTAAATAATTGCGAAGCAAACAATTTATGAGCACTGCTTGACCCTCGAAATCATTGCGTAAAGTGGCTGTCCTAAGCCGGGCATGCAAGAAGCCTCGAATCCCTTCTAGCCCATCGTTAAGCTCGGCCACACGGGAGAAATAGAAATATGATTTGGCGCCAATTAAATCCAATGTGCGACGATTCTGGATAGATATTTTCGACATCAAGGATTCCGCGCAAGTATGGGAGCGCTTCAAGTCATTCGCATCGATTAATTTAACCAATAGCAGCAAATAGAAATAGGCATCGACTTCAGGTATGGGCGACTTGGTGGCTACCAATTTTTTAGCCACATCGGGCAATTCGGTGGCATCCTTTTCCAAGGCTGGCGTTAAGGACAATGCCGTCTCACGATCCGCTCCACTTGGATAAATGCTCTGGACCAAATTACGGAAAACCACTCCATTTAGTTTACGCCTTGTGTTGGGCAAATTGCGCAGCACTCGCAAAATAAAACTGTGGGAAAGATTCCATGAGTATAGATAAACTTTATAGCTTTAGGTTTTAAAACGCTTACCGAGACTCCTTGGAAGCCACCGACTTCTCAATTTGACGTATTTGCTCGCGTATCTCTTGGACTGCGGCCACATCTTGATTTTTCTTTTCATCGGCAACTGTCGTTGTCGGTGAATCAGCTGTGGTGGCTGCATCCACTTCCATTTCCACATCATGGGCACCAGTATCCGCGGTGTTGGACATATTGTCGATCTCGTAATTTGAAAATTGCTTCACTAACTATAACTTTGATTGAAATAAAATTCGGAAATTATTAATATCAAAAATGCCTAGTAATGCCAGTGCCAGTGTTGAAAATTACGGAACAAGCAATTCTTTGTTATATTTTACACATGTAAATTACTATCTACAAGTACTGCAGGCTCTTTTTTTTTGAGCCAAATTTGCTTTTTTAGTTGGACTGAAGTTTGTATAATGTTTTTTTAGTTTGGAATTGCTTAAAACATTTCATTAAAAAAAAGTGATATATTTTCTATTGTACTTACATTTTGTCAAATATCTTGAATTGTGAAGAAAATTATTTTTTGGCCAATTTTCAAGAATTTAGCCATTTTAACAGAATGCCGACTGCGTCTATCAAATGTCGACTTTTTTTATTATCGAATGCGGTCACACTTGCACAACATCAAGAAAACATTGAAATTATTTCTTTCAAAAATCGTGCAATTTTATCCTATGAAAACATGAAAATAAAACTGGTTGATTCGGTTGTAAGAAGCTTCAAGGTGGCAAAGATATTCCGAGAGAATACCGACAAAATCAATGCGATTGATTTTGCTCCAAATGGCGAGCATTTAATTTCATGCAGCGAGGACGATCAAATCGTGATCTACGATTGTGAAAAGGGGACGCAGTCGCGGACGGTGAACTCGAAGAAGTATGGAGTGGATCTAATACATTTTACGCACGCCAATAACACGGCCATACACAGCTCGACAAAAGTGGATGATACCATACGATATCTAAGCTTACATGACAACAAATATTTGCGGTATTTTCCGGGCCATACCAAAAAGGTAATCTCGTTGTGCATCTCACCCGTGGAGGATACATTCCTTTCGGGATCATTGGACAAAACACTACGTCTGTGGGACTTGAGATCTCCAAATTGCCAGGGTCTAATGCATTTGTCCGGACGACCAATTGCCGCATACGATCCTGAGGGACTGATTTTTGCAGCCGGCGTCAATTCAGAGAGCATCAAACTATACGATTTGCGTTCTTTTGACAAGGGTCCATTTGTGACGTTTAAACTGAACCAGGAAAAGGAATGCGATTGGACAGGATTGAAGTTCTCACGGGATGGAAAAACTATATTAATAAGCACCAATGGATCCGTTATACGTCTTGTTGATGCCTTCCATGGCACTCCCCTGCAAACATTTACCGGCTATCCGAATAACAAGGGAATTGCGATTGAGGCAAGTTTTAGTCCCGACTCACAGTTTATCTTTTCGGGCAGCACGGATGGACGTGTTCATATCTGGAATGCGGATACCGGCAACAAGGTTTCAGTTCTCAATGGCGATCATCCTGGACCAGTTCAATGCGTACAATTCAATCCCAAGTACATGATGTTGGCCTCGGCGTGCACAAATATGGCTTTCTGGTTACCCACAACCGAAGAAGGCATTTAAGAATGATTATATTAATTTTCGTGTGGCTAGTTTAAGTATTGAAGTAGGCCTATTTAAAACATAAATAATAATTGTACAAAAATATCGTAATCTAATTTTCTAAGACGGTTTTATTTTTATGTTGATTATAACTTGATCTGATGGTTTGAAGAAGCTGTGCCAGATTGTGGCCCATTTTGGCGCTAATCCCAAGAATAGGCTGATTTAATCTTCGCTTTAGCTCTTCATAGTTGGTCTTGCTCTCGTCCATATCAATTTTATTGGCTACTATCAATTGGGGTCTCTGAGCTAAACATCCGCCGAATTGCTGAAGCTCATGCATGAGTTGTCCATAATGAAGCCAAGGATCCTGGGCACTGGCATCGAGAACGAAAAGAAGCAGGGTGCAGCGTTCGGCATGTTTAAGGAACTGTATGCCTAGTCCTTTGTTGCGATGTGCATCTGGCACAAGACCCGGGAGATCCGCAATGGTTAACTGGACGTGGTCATCGTATTGGACAGTGCCCAGGTGGGGACGCAGCGTGGTAAAAGCGTATGGAGCAACTTTGGGCTTGGCACGGGTTAGAGCATTTAGCAGAGTACTCTTTCCGGCATTCGGATATCCAATTAGACCCACATCAGCCATACTACGCAGTTCCAAGGTATAGCTTACATCTTCTCCAGACGGCCCATACTCACATACCCTTGGACTGGTCTCTCTGTCCGTCGTAAAGAACCGATTTCCCTTGCCACCGGCTCCACCGCGGGCAGCTACAAACATGAGATCAGCTTTGCCAAGATCCCCGACAATGAGACCTTGGTTATTACGAATAACCGTTCCAATGGGCACTTTGATCATCATATGCTTTGCATTCTTTCCATGACAATCCTTTGCCATGCCAACTTCTCCTGCTTCTGCATGCAGCACGCTATCGACATGGTTAAAGTTGCGTACATCATTGGAGGCCTGAAATATCACATGGCCACCGTTGCCACCATCTCCGCCATCCGGACCGGCACGTTCGTTGCACCACAGCTGCAGAAAGGATACACATCCATCACCGCCTTTGCCGCCTACAGTTCGTACTTTCTTGGCATCGGAAAAGTATTGTGCCTATAAAAATTGGGATTTAAATTGGGAACTTATATTTTTGGGTTATAGAAAGGGCTCACTTCTTCCCGTGTGGATTTTGCCTTCTTTGGTCGCAGGGCAGTTGGCACCTGACTACATTTTAAACGAGTTTGTTTAACATTTTTGGAAATTTTGATTAGGCTTCGCCAAAAATTCAGTTTACCGGCTCCGTTAGCGAACATGTCCGTTATTTAATCAACAAAAACAAGTGCAGCTGACAATGATCAGCTGCTTATCGATATCATCCATAGGCATCAATTGGACACAAAATACATTTAAACGATTAAGAATTATTTATCCTATGTTAAGCATTATAATAATTTCAATGGCAGTTGAACCTGCAGTATAAAAACAAAAAAGAATTCCATCCATCGAAATAATACATTTTTGACACCCTGTTTATGTACATATATCGAACTGGTTCCATTCTCGACCGGGCCATTTGGCCATATAACAATCTATTAAAATAGGTGAAAACAAGAAATGTGAATAAAACCAATGATGTTACGCTATAGACATGTGATCAACCTGCTGCAGCGTCGTTCCTACACTGCTGTCCCTCCTCCACCACCCGGTAGCGGCAATGGCAATAACTCCTCCGATCCTGAAGATAATCATCCCATACGTCGAACACTTCGTATACTTGGAAATGATATGCGCAAGGTGAGAGACTTTTTGTGCCCAAGGAACCGATACAAGAAGATGTCTCTGAGCGCATTGTAGTGAAGAGTAAATTCAAATTCGACGGGGACAAGTCGAAAGGTCGGGATCGCAAAGCGGATGACTTCCAAACGCATTGTGATGTTCTAGTTGTTGGAGGAGGAGGTGTAGGCAGTTCCATAGCCTATTGGCTAAAGGAAAAGGCTCGCGATGGTCTTAACGTAGTTGTGGTCGAGAAAGATGACACGGTAAGAAAGCCTTTCATCTTTGAATTTCAATTTAAATATTTATTAATAATTGCAGTACACAAAATCCTCAATCCCTGTCTCCATTGGCGGCATGTGTCAACAATTCTCGCTGCCAGAAAATATACAAATGTCACTTTTTGCTGCCGATTTCATGCGGAACTCTCGCGCGCATTTTGGTACAGAAATCCCGCTGAACTATTCCCCGCATGGGCATTTGATTCTGGCTTCTACGGCAGTGGAAGCTGAAAGACTAAGGCAAACATCTCAGATACAAAACGAATTTGGTGCGCGCAACGAATTATTAAGTCCTGAACGTCTCGGCATGCGATTCCCTTGGCTCAATACCCAGGGTATAACTTTAGCATCCCATGGACTCGAAAAGGAGGGATCGTTCGATTCGTGGTCTTTACTGGCCAACTTTAGACGTCAAGCTAGTGGCCATGGTGCCCACTTTGTCCAGGGTGAGGTGGTGGATTTCCTTTTCAAGAAAGACTCGGACATAGTAGTTGTGGGCGATGAGAGCTCCAGCTATAATGGTCTCGATAAAGCTGTCATACAGATGGCTGACGGTTCACAAAGATCGGTTAAATTTGCTCTTTGCGTAATAGCAGCCGGTTCCAATTCTGGACAAGTGGCACGTATGGCTAAGATTGGTGTGGGACCAGGCATGCTGAGAATCCCTCTACCAATTGAATCCCGCAAGCGTAACATGTTTATACTCAGCACACAGGAGCAAAATGCTCCAGGCATGGCCATGCCCATGATAGTTGACTCCTCAGAAACATTCGTGCGACGACATGGTTTGTGTGGCCACTACCTTTGTGGTCACAATGATGGACAATGGTCTCAGACAGAACCAGCAGATCAACCATCCAATACAGAATATTTTGAGAAGCATGTAAAGCCAATTCTTAGCCAAAGAATTCCATCGCTCGATTCAGCCACAATTGAGAATAGTTGGTCGGGCTATTTTGATTACAATGTCTATGACGACAATGGCATCATTGGACCACATCCATATTATAATAATTTATATGTAGCTGCAGGCTTCAGTGGTCATGGTATACAACAATCATTGGCTGTGGGTCGTGCCATATCGGAACTAATCATGGATGGACAATACCGTACCATTGACCTGTCGCGTCTGAGCTTTGATCGTTTGATTGTAGATCAGCCCATATACGAGTTGAATAATGTTTTAAGTTAGTCCATAAGTGTTGATTGTATTTTATGAGAAAACAAACCTCCCAAGGAGGGTTACAAAATAAACACTTTAAAGTGCTTGCTATAATTTGAAGAGAAAATTCTATATTTTCCACATTTATTTTGGTATACAATTTACAGTACACTTCATTGCCGAATGCAATTTTATTTATATATTTTGCACAAACAAAAACACAAAACTGAATTTAGTTAAATTTTCTATTTAAATTGTCCTGGTGCTGGACCAAAGAGACCCACACCTTGTTTGCTGGCAGCTCGCGATGGTGCAAAGCCCAAAAGTTTTTGTATATTCTGACGTATGGACATCGTGCAGAGAATATATAGAAAAATGAAGGAACAATCCGTGTAATCATCACCAGTTAGATTACGATGACTTAGTCCTTGAATCCACGAGATAGGGGTAAATGGCAATTGTGCCACGACGCGTCCATCAAAGATGCTATTGAACATGCTGAGCAATGCGGTAAATGCGAATCCCGTGGCAAACATTGACTTCATCTTGACCAATGACAAATCTCTATTGTTATTCTTAAGCTTTTCCTCATCACGTTCGATTTTCTTTTTGACCGCCTTGTCCAACGAGTCGCCATGAATCTCTTTTCGTCGTTCCACTGTCATTAGATAGGGGCAAGGGTAAAGTCAATCAGGGTAAAGTTTGCAAAAGGATTTACTCACATTTCTTGCTTTGTTTTTCCACCTCGGTTTTCAATTTTTGATACTTTTCCGTGCGATATACCAGCACCCAAGTAAGGCCTTCACCCAAAAATGCCGTACATACGGATATAAAAACAATAAGAATAGTATCCGACCACATTTTTAATAGTTAATTAAAAAAAAAAAAGACTGTCATTGAGAGGCAGGAACTAGTTCAGTTATGTTTAGTTTCAATCGAACCGGCATACTGGCTCCAAACCAACAATATAGTTACAAATTTAAAATTCTTGATTAAATAGCAATGTCAACACAATTCAATATCAAATTTATTTCAACTTTTTGATTTACTTTGAGTTTTTCATTCAAAATTCATGTTTGGAACTACTTAAAAAAATGAGAACCATAAAACTATCATTTATCGATATCACGTGATAAATTCCGATTATTTCTATTTACAATAGTTTTTAAACTCGCATATCCCATATACTTTTATTTTTATTCAAATTGTGATTTGCCGTTTTTATAAATAAATAAGCACTATCATTATAGAATTTTGTTGGCATAGGCACAAGCTTGCCTTATAAATTTTTATTGTGTTTTACTTTTATTTATTTTTTTTTTTTTTTAAATTCTAAGTTTTTTTTAAAATTTCAAGTAGTATTGTTGATTTTACAATTTTTCAAAGAATTCGTTTTGTTTGATTAAATATATATATGTTAATATAGTTAATATATATGCAAAAAATGTGTAGACTTGCGGCAAGAGCTTTTGTTCATTATATTTGACTCTGACTTCAAAGGAAATGGCCATGTGGATGATGCTTGGCTGTTGGATATTGCCGCAATATTGACGATGTTGACTTTGTTTGTTGTTCTTGATTCATGATTATTGTTGAAGTTGACGACGGTGACGACGGCGACGACGACGACACTTAGGGTGACGTTAGAGGCGCGCTGTAAAAAGCTACATTTGAGGAAAGAAATCAAATCAGGTTATATATATATATATATATTGTTTGTTGGTATAGTTAAGAAAAAAAATAAAAGGGGCAGGAGAAAAATTTGTTTTTGGAAATCCTATCTGTCAGACGCTGCAAGTATATATTCAAACTGAAGTTAATTTAACTTCAAATTGAATATCACAAAGCGACGTCTCTGAATATTACAAGGAACGCAATGCGATCGAAAACAAAAAAAAAAGACCAAGAAAAAGATATAGAAATTAACTATTATTTTTTTCTTTTTGTTTGCTTTTAAAGGATTGAGGCAGGGGAGCAGGGGTTAATTCGGTTGAGAAATAACCCATTGAAGTTGCTATATTTTTTTTTTTTATGATTTTAAGTGATTTTTGTTTTTTTTTTTTTTTTTTTATAAGCTTGGTTATGAAGATGTGGTGAGGTTTGTTTATTCATGAACGTTCTGTCAAATTGGCGCTTTGCTGTCTGTGCTGTCTAATAACGTCGTCTCTCCCGTTCGCGACTGCGTGATCGTCGCCTTTCATTGGAACGATTTCGACGTGTGTTATCGCGCTCTTTTTGTCGCTCCTGTCGCTCCTCTCGCTCCTTAATCCGCTGTTTATGCTCCTCGATTCGCTTTTGGCGTAAAGCCTCCTTTTCAGCAATCTGAGGGAAATTATTTGAATTGAATTGTATTCACGAATGATATCAGATGAGGAGTTACTTACAGCTTCCGGCGTCAATGGCAGCCAATATATGCAGGGTGTACCCTTAGTTTTGCGAAATAGATCATCTAATAGCCTAATGGGTGGTTCATTTTCCTTCCTTTTTGTTTTTGCCGCTGCAATAGATAAATTCAAAATTCAATTGTAGAGAGTTTACAAATTTTGAACTTATTAAATGTCTTCCTTTACCTGGCGATCCGCTGCGGCTGCGTTCACGCGCATGGTCACTGCGATCACGCCCTCCGCGGTCCCTCTCCCTCGAGCGTTTCCGTTCCTGTCCAGTGGATCGATCGGCATCCGGGCGTGAACGTGCATCCGTGCGCTCTTTGCTACTACCCCGACGCCTCTCGTTGGTTGCCTTGCTATTGCTGTTGTTGTTATCGCGATCGTTGGGCTCCTTTTTACCCACATCCCATTCACGCACTGGCCTAGAAACCGGCTACAAAACAAAAAAGGCTTTGTCAAATGGCTGAATGAAAGTCTATTCTCCTTCCGCATTTACCTTTTTTTCACTTGCATCTAGACGTGACCAAGCATTGCCCGATTGTTGATTATCCCTGGTGTTTTCCTGTCCATATTTTGGTGCCTCATCCTTGGTCGATTGAATGCAACGATCCATGTCAGTGCGACTGCCGAAATCCACATTTAAACATTTGGGATTCGATACAGGCCATCGTACTCCATGAAGAGCATGACGGGTTTCAATCGCCTCGCTGCAATCAAGTAACGGATTATTAAATCTGACTTAATCATAAATTCATAGGTTCTGCTTACTCTTCGGTGGCGTATGCCACATAGCATTTGGATTTTATGCGATCTATCCAGAATCCATCTTCCTCAATAATTTTGCCAGTCCGCGCCAAGAGACCCTTTAGCTGCAGCACTGTAAATGGCCGCACTAGATTAGTTATGTAGAGGACATGGCTACTTCGATTGCGGGCTGGACTCGGTTCGGATCGCACAACTTTATTAAGAGCAGGCGCTGGGACTGGTCCACCAAGTGGAACGGCTGGAGTTTGTGCCGGTGTTTGGAGCACCTTGCCTCCCTTGCCCGAAATAATGTCTTGATCGTGATCATCCGTACTGATGCGTTCTTTTCTCGATTTCGCAACTACTTCAGGCTGAGCGGGTGACATTGAACGGGCGAGGGATTGGGAATGGGAACGAGAAAGTCGCTCATCCGATTCGTGATCGGAGGTGACCAGACCTTCCTCCTCGGAGGATGACTCCAGCTGTACATCACTCAGTGGAACTGGTTGCACCACATCGGCAATTATATTTTTTAGTGAATCCGTTGAAATAGCTAGCACTGGGGGAGCACGATCTGACTTGGCTTTATTGGTCAACCATTTCCGTTTGCGTACAGAACGCTGAGATGATGCTGTTTCGACTGTTTCCTCTGTGGTTGTTGTTGTTGTTATTGTTGGTGTTGATTGGCTTGTTGGCTCCTCTTTGGCCGCATCAGAGATTTCCTTTTCTTGAATTTCATTTGCTTCTTGTTTACGATTCTCCTTGCCAACTTCATCCAGTCTGCTATGTGTTTCTGTTTCCTTCACGAAGCTTTCGCCGTCATCGTCACTAGTTCTTGGTGCTGCCTTTTGACTCTTCTTTCTCTTGTCTCGGGATTTAGAAGCGGCATTAGCGGCTGTGTCTTCATCCTTTTCTTCCACGTCTTCTGTCTGAATGTCTAATACATCGCTTGAAGTTTTTAGTTGCTCCTGATCCGCATTGGCTGTTAAGCTAATTGAAGGAGATGAAACTTTTACCTCTTCTGTTGGCTCTGCTCCTTTCTCCTTCCTCTCGTCGACTTCTTGATCGTTGTTGTCTTCTTCATCATCCCTATGATTCTTGCTCTGGGCCTTGTCTTCTACCGGTTTATCGTCTTCTGAAACTTGGGGTTGCACGACGCTCTCCGACTCTATAATGGTCTCAGAAGATGCCGCTGGTGGTGGTTGTGGCTTCCCATCGCCATTCTCACTTTGGGCATCATCCCGCTGAGCTGGTGTCATCTCTGTGCCATTCTCAGCCTCCTCTTCTGGTATACTTTCCACTTTACGGTCATTAGTTTTACCATCTGAACGTTTCTTCGGAGTTGTGCGAGTGCTGCGACTTTTTCGCACTGGAGACGCTGAAGCTACGACAGTATGATCCTCACTGGAGGCACGTTCTCCCCGTTCGAGTTGACTGCTTTCATTCTCATTGATTTCTACAGCAGTCGTTTTCGCCGACAAGACCTCTTTTGTGGCATCGCTTTTATTTTGACTCTGTCCCAACGTTTCATCCTCGGTTTTATCCTCTTCTGATACTCTACGAGATCGGCGGCTACGTCGAGCCGGCAATGGTGAGGGAGATGTCGATTTTTTTCGCTCACTGCGACGTCTCATGGCTATAGCTGATGCAAATGAGCCCCACTTGCACAAGACAGCAAAACACTGTAAAAATAAAAACTGAAATAATCTTCTGCTAGTTTAGCACTATATGCTAAGTAAATTGTGCTTTAATTCCTATCGTAGGCACTTTTTTCGCTCGTGCGAAAAAAATGTATTTAGGGAATGAAAATATGCTTTAAGAACAAGCGTTGCGCCCTATTATGTCCCACTATTTTGTTTGTTCACCCTATTTATAACGCTAGCGCCATTTTGCTTATTTTACAATCGATAGCAATAATCGATAATTCCCAGACGGTTTTTAAGTCATTGTTTCAAATTCAATTTATCAGCAATGAATAAGCAAGCAACCGTAAAATTTATTTAAAAACAGTCAATAAATCTTTTTCTTTTTTTTTCTGGCCTAATGTTCATTCATAATAATTGAAAATAAATTTTGTAGATGCTAACGGTTTTTTAACACTATTTTTGACCCACTTAAATTTGACAACACTAAAGTGCATCTCGTAATTCATAGAAAACGAATTAAATTCTAACCGAACAAGACTTTGGCAAAAATGTATAAACAAAATGATTATTAAGAACTTTTGGAAGTTTACACAATATATATCACGCTTGCATGCTCGACCCCTATCCCGTGACTCTTGTCACACGGTGCCATTTAGTAGAAACGGCGATTTGTTCAAATGGGGCACAGGAACCGGGACAGTATTTGGGATAAGATCATCATGGATCCTCTCTGGAGCAAACCGACAACAACAGTACGAACATTCGGAATCACCTCCACCTCTGGGCACCGGTGCAGCACTTGCATTCTCTGCAGCGTTCACCTTTAGTTTGTTTGGCGATTCTGATAAGGAAAAAGAAGAGAGTCCTGAAGAAAAACTGATCCATCTAATCAAACGCTCCATACTTTGCATACAAAGAGATCAATTTGACAAGGCCGAACAGATGCTGCATCTCGCCCTGCGTATGGCCCAAGATATACAAAGCAAAGACGGAATTACCTATGTGTATGATATAATGGCCAACTTGGCCATGGAGCGAGAGCAATTCAAAAAGGCTGAGAAAATCTTTGCGGATGTAATGAAACGTTTGTTTGCCGATGGACACACAGAGGATAGTCCCAAGGTTCAATTCCCTTCTATATATCTAACTAAATTACCAGATAACATAAAAATGTATATTTTATTCAGATTTTGCACATAAGCTCTAAAATCGCGCATATGTCACAACTGCAAGGCGATTTGGAAAAAAGCTATCAAGGATTTACATGGACCCTGCAGCGTTTGAGCAAATTACTAGAGAATATGCCACAGGAAAAGGACAAAGACATAAAGGAGCTATATGGTCTGACAAAGAATTGGTATTAAAGGTGTTTCCATTTAATTTGACCATAATATCTGTTTTAGAAAAAATTCTTTACTTAATTTTATGTTACATTTAAGGTTTTTATATGCATTTCGTTTTTTTTTTTTTTTGCAGGTTTGGACAATTGCTAATGAAACAAGGCAAATACAAAGAGGCTAAAAATCTCTTTAAAGAGGCCTATGATATACTAATAGAAGTATATGGATCTGTTAATGAAGCCTCATTGACCATTTTAAATAATATTAGTGTGGCCTATGTCAATGTATGTTGCTGGATTGAGCGTTTAATATAACTGATTAATATGTTTTTTTTTTCTTCCCATTCAGCTGGAAAACTATGCCGAAGCCAAGGAAACTCTGTTGCAGGCCATGTCTCTGGCAAAAGAGCTGAAAGATGTAACCCAAGAGGGCATACTTCAAGCAAATTTAGGCCTGGTTTATCTTCGAGAGGGTCTAATGAAGCACGCTGAAGCTGCTTGTAAATTGGCTTGGAAAATGGGTAAAAAACATCAGAACTCGGATGCCATTGAGCAGGCCGAATATTGTCTTAATGAGATCAAAAGCTCTATGAACGGTTGAAATTTCTCGTACCACCACCAAATGAAAAATAACTTGCACAAAGTCAAAGATAGTAATGTTTTTTTAAGTATATGTATGTATTTTTTTGACTAATTTCAAAAATAAAGCGCAAATTAAAGGCGTGGAAAAATATATTTTAAGTGAATTTTCTTATACTACTCGAATTTTGCTATGACAATCATAAGCGCCACTCCTGTAAGAAGCGCAAAAATCTCCTTTAGAGATTGTTTTAGTTTCGTAGATTCCTCAAGCAGTTCGGGCAATACGCTCACTGTTGCTATATAAATGAAACCTCCCGCCGTGAAGGGCAAAACCCAAGGTGCTTCTCCACTACCGGCACCTAGAAGAGCCAAGGCCGTTCCAGCTAATGCCCCCAAAGCTGTAACCAGTTGCAGCAGCATGGCTTTGCGGCGAGAACAACCAGATTTGATCAAAATGGCAAAGTCTCCAATTTCGTGTGGCACTTCATGCAGAAGAATAGTGATTGTGGTGACAATTCCAATGCTATTGCCAGCTAAATAGGATGCACCAATAGCCAGACCATCGGTAAAATTGTGCGCAAAATCGGCAGCCAGATTTAAATATCCAGAGATTTCCACTTCACCCTCTGGCTCCGGCTTTGATTTTGTTTCTGTTTTTGTTGGCTTGGTATTTTTTTGTTCTTTCTTAGGCTTTGGAGATTTTGATGCTTTGTCACCATCAGCATCACCAGAACCATCACTTGTTGACTTCTTGGGTGGAGTCGGCTTTGGCCCACCATGGCTGTGCCCATGACCCTGACCACCCTTTAAGATGCGTACGATTTTTTCAACTGATAGAAAGGCTATAATACCACCCAAGACCCACAGACCAACGCTCATATCATGAACATGTCCGTGCCCCCCTTCATGATCATGGTCGTGATCGTGATGATCATGGTGGGCATGGCCGTGATCGTGTCCATCTTCGCCATGCGAGTGAGGATGTGTGGCATGGGGAATCAAATGCAAAAATGCATCGCCCAACAAACCACCGGAAGCGAAGGCTAGTAAAACTTTAAGGCGAGGTTTCATAGCTTCGCTGTTATCTAGAGGAATGATGTAAAGCAGCACAAATGGAGCGGCACTGATAAGCAATGTGGAGCCAATCGAATGCAGCCAAATGCTCTTCATATCTGTGTAGAAAAAAAGTTTAATCAAAGATCTAGAAGACAAAAAATTAAAGAGTATCAAAGCAGCTTACCCAGAGGTGGCTTTGATTGGCTTTGCTTATGCTGCGGATGATCGTGATGATGGTGGTCATGATGGTGGTCATGATCATGATCATGATGATCGTGGTGATGGTGATCATGATCATGGTGGTCATGGTCATGATCATCATGATCATGATGATGATGCACTGGAGGAGCCTTCTGGGGATCAAAATTTTCATTTGCTTCCCGCGAGTATTTAAAACTGGGATTTCCTTGACCCTCACATAGTGCCGGTAAGGAGAGTAGAATCACACCAAGTATCAAGCCCAATGCAAGTTTCTGATAGAATTGCAGCTTACTCGGCTCGAATTCAGCCAATTGTTTGGCCATTGTAACTTAAATAATAATGAAAACGCGTGGGATTAAAGAAAGTCGTATAGAATTGTTGTGACGTGTGTTATTTTTTTCTTTCCTTTCTTCATTCACAGGTTCAAGTGCATATTGTACTCATAATCGTTTCGCGTTATCGATACCTAGTGAATAACTTATTTGGTGCTAGAGATGGTTACGTGACTGCAATTTTTTCGTTATTGACCATTTGATTTATAACATTTCAGAGATACTATAAGCATTTTGCTCTGATGGTATTTTAATTTAAAAAAAAAATAAAATAAAACTACTTAACTATTAGTAAAATTTTTATTTTTATGCATCCTCATCGGTTTGTCAGTCTTATACGAGCACTTCGAAATCTCATTGGTTGTAATAAAAATTCAAAAATAGTGGCAACTTATTTGACTGATATTTCGGCTGATTTCTTTGAATACATCCTGAATATAGACTGAGTTAAGCATTATTAAGAACTATTATAAATAAGATATTTTAAAGAAATTAATATTAAGCTGAACACCCTTTCTATGGTGCAAAGGCGCAAGGACAAAGTTTAAGAATGTCCCAGATACATACATAGATAGACTTTCTACACCCAAGGAAAGTAAAAGAATAAGCAAATTCCTTGAAATTTTGTATGTTGTATATTTTTTATATTTTTGTGATTTTAAAGACTATAATTTAATATCTATTTCTATACGCTGTTAGTAATTTAATGTTTTCTTTTTTTTCGTTGACGGGGCATACATACATATACTAGTAACTAGACATGTGTGTGGATGTAAGTGTATGTGTGTTCTAGGTGCATATTATTTGTAAACCGTTACAAAAACGAGTAAAATTCGGTCAGTGTTCTTTTGTTTTTTCAATAAATAATCCATAAATGGGTTTTCGAGTTGCATACGCAAATCAAAAAAATTTACAATATGCATTGAAACAGAAAAAAATAGAGATATTTGTGTATATATAATAAAGAACAGCTGTAAACAACCGTTAGCTAGCGAACGCCAAATTTGTTATTGTAAATTTTAAATTGCCTATATACAAGCCACTTTGGTTAAGCATTAATCTTGCTCCAGCTAATCATTTCCATTTCCATTCCTTTGTTTTTGTTTTTTTTTCGATCTTTAATACAAATTGATCTTTTTGAGTATAGTCTTGCGACACATGTGGCACGTGCGCAATGTCTCAGCGCAATGTGAACAGGCGCCGTGTCCACATAGAAAGGCAACATCTCGCTTCCTTTCCATGCAAATTCCACAAAAGTGGGATTCTTCGAATTCCTGAACTTTGTTCTCCAAATAACGCAGCAGATCGCCCGAAGGCAGACGTGTGGGATCACTGGGCGACGATGTGGATGATGATAGAGCCACAGTGCGTCCATTGTGGGTAACCCGTCGCTCAATGGCCACGCCACACCGTAAACACTTTTTCATACGTATCCCGCATTCCTCGCAGGCAATTTGATGCTGGCATGGCTCAAAGCGTACCAATTGCAAAATCTCATTACACACAATGCACTCCAATGGAGGTGTTGGCCCGGAAGGAGGAAGTGCTAAAGATCCAGCTCCTGGCGTAACACTTGATGTGTCGGAGGCAGTAGCTGCGGGAGCTGGCGGTTTTGGAGCCTTTTTTCTCGGCGCCACTTGCGGTGAGACATTGGACGATGCGGCAGCCGCATCTGAATTGAGTTTTTTCACACCAGGCGAGGCATGAGCTGTAGGTGTTGGCTGATCGGTGGTATTGTGGTTGCCACTGCTGCTGCTACTGGTTGTTGGCGGCGGCTCTAGCTGACGCTGTGGTGGGGGCGGCGGAGGTCCTGCACCGGCAATGGCTTCCGTTGCCTCCTCAACCACAATACCACCGCCGCCGCCGCCACTGCTACCACCTCCACCAACACCCAAGTCCAGGGCCTGCATGTTGGCTTGCAAGACAGTTGGTTCCAGTTCAACCGCTCCAGCACCGGATTGTTGGCCAAAGATTAGTTGCCTAATCTGACGGTCGGTAATCCATTCGAAAATGCTTGCATTGGCATTGTTAAGTTCCACTCGGCAACCATGACGAGCCAAATAGATTAGTATGCTATACATCAGGCGATCCTCGCTCCGCACACTCCCACACTGTACCAGACTCATGTAAAATTTGTGTATCTCGGGCGCTTCCTCCTGGGAAGGTTCGGCTGCCTGTTGTAGGTTTGATTTTTTGATGATACACAAATGCATGGCATTGTCCCCATCCTCGTCCTTGGCATTGACATCGCATGAGAGCTTAACTAACCGCTCCACCACGCTGGCATGACCTTGAGAGACGGCCAAGAGGAAGGGAGTCTGACGCCGATTATTGCGTATGTCAAGTTCAGCCTGTCCCTCGGTGACCAGAGTCTCTACCACCTGGGCGTGTCCGTTGAGAGCAGCCAAATGGAGGGCGGCGAATCCATCATCCTTGCGCACATTTACCAATTGGCGGGACAGCTGTAGAATGCGTCTAGCCGCCACCACATTACCCTTAAGGGCGGCATGATGCAACACATTAAAGCCACGATTGTTCTTCACAGTGAAATCGAGATTAGGTGCGTTACACAACAGTTCCACCACTTCGGTGTTCTCCTTGCCAATGGCGTCATGTAGAGCCGTATCTCCATAGGAATCCTGTATATTAACATTGGCATTGTGCTGAAGTAATTCGCGCACGCAGTGCGGCGTCTTCTTGTGCGCACAAATGTGCAGGGCTGAGCAATGGCTCGAATTGAGAAAATTGACTTCGGCTCCATGCTGGAGCAGGACTCGCATTGTGGCTGGCTGATTACCAAAAGCGGCATAATGCAATGCCGAATCGCCTTCCTTGTCGACAGCATTTACATTGGCGCCCTTGGAGATGAGGTAAGTAACAAGCTCGACATATCCCTGATGCGATGCAACTTGAATGCACGCCTTGCCACCACTCATCACATCCACTTGACTGGGATTAATATCCAGATATTGGCGCACAAACTCCAAATGCCCTTGGGCAGCTTCGCGTACCAATTTGTCAGCCACAGAACTGCCCGATAAACCGGAAAGCGGTGTCATCACATGATCAGTGCGACGATGACTTAGATCCATCATGCTATTCGAACGTTCGGCTGCTGTGGCCAATGGCGATCGTTCCAGTTTGACACACTTTGGATTCAGTGTCCATTCAAAACCATCGTCCAATTGCTGGATACGTAAATCCCCATCCGAATAGACTTTAACTACTTTACAAAGTTTGCCAAGAGCCTGCACAAAAGGGTATTTCCAACGTTAAAATATATATTTCACATTAATCAACCAACTTACATAACGCATTATGTCAATCCATTCCCCGTGACCTTTTTGCAATTGTTGAACTTTATTGGCATCATTGATTATGGTAACTAAATCGCCTACACGAAATGATACAACCTTAACGAGAGCGGCGGGATGAAATGTCCAACGATTGGGGCAATTCTCATATTGAACTCTGCACAAAGAAATTAAATGAAATATTAAAAGGAATTTTGTTTGTTTTTATAATTCGTCTTTCTAATTCTCTTACCGAATGTCCCCCTTGTCGGTAATGCGATGAACTGTGCCCAGTTTGGCTAAATGCTCCACCATACGAGGATTCCAACCACCATGGCCTTGTTGTAATTTCATAAGGGCATCCACTTCCAGGCACACCTTGACACGATCCCCAACGGAGAAGCTTGGCTTCACCATCGGTGCCACCGGTTGCTGTTCCTCTGGTTGTCCCAACACTGGCATATGATCCTTGTAATAATGCCCACCACAAGTGGCCGATATATATTTAAGATCAACGTTGCCCTTATGTCCCAATCGATAGACGTTCGTTGAACCCGTTACCCACGAGACATTAGCTACACTGCGACAAGATTCGTTGTCCCAGCCTCGTATTTCCATAACACGCCCGGTTTTACCCTCACCGCCGTCCTGTTCGTTCCACTCCCAGTCTGGACCGCGTACAACCTTGGCGCCAACAAAGATGCCACGCAATTGAATACGTTTCGATCCCTTACGTATGGGCACACGTACACCCAACGAATTTGGTGTGGTATATCTAATGAAGGGATGCTCTAAATCATGCAAATCGGCTGCATAGCAAAAGGCGCACAAATGAAAATTGGCACATTGAGCACACTTAAAGACAATGCCAGCTATGCCCGCCTTGGAGCAGCCATCACAAACCACATTAGAATGGCGAACACCTGAAAGAAACAACCAAACCAACTTAATTTTGTTTCAAAATGATTTCTCTTCTTTACTTACCAACTTGGGCATTATCCACAATTATTAAATCAAATTGATTTTGATAGCCAACACGATAGTTGGTTCGATGGCCGGAATCCCAATTGACAACAACTGTGTTCTCTGGTGAATGTGTTGATCCACTGCGTCCTATTTCACAAACCGTACCCACATGACCTTCTCCGTCGTCTGTTGATTGGAAAATGACGGAAAAAATGAATATAGAGTTTGAGTTGAGTTACAGAAATCATGGGACATGGAACATGGAAATGTGGCAAATGTTTTGCTCCTACATACATACATCCGGTTTTTCCTAGACATCTGCCCTGTGCTCCAAAGATAAATAAACAGTTGGTTTATAAATAAATATCGTCATTTGGCTCCAAGTGTAAAGAGTCCTCCTCCCCATATGCAATTGTTTGCTCCTCAGAACACATCCCCCATGTATTTTGTCTTGAGCCAAATGAACTTCGTACTTGCATTTGGAGGGGGGAGAGAATATGCTCAACAAAGTACATGGTTCTCGTGATAATCTATTTTTAGGCTCTTCATCAAACAGCAGCCCCAGATTTGTATGCTGCAGCTGCTGCAAGAGACGACACCAATATACCAACCATCCCCGAAACTTTACACTAACAAAAAAGAAAAACTAACTTTGTTAGTACAAGAAACTATAACAAGAAACCAATATCTTTCTTAATGATAACGACACCTTTTTCCTCGTAAAATTTTTCACTTGAATTGGAGTCCCATAATTCGTATCTTGACATTTATGACAGGAGTTTAAAAGGCCAAGAAAGAAGGTATTAGCCAAGATTCCAATTTTTCAATGAGATTTATTCTTAATTAGGACATTTGGAGCTTCTCACCAACTAATCTACTACAATGATTAAATAATGTAAAAGTGAAGTTTTAAAGAAGATTTTTCTCAAAGTGCTTCACGCTTTACACTTTCCCCCAGCAAGCAAATAAATACTAAATATAGAACATATTAAAGACAAATGGCACGCGACAGACATGAATGACGACTCCGGACTCCGGAGGAGCTGTGTCATACCGATTCCTGGCTTCATTCCTTAATGACATAAATACACATATTTTTCATAGCCAACACATGACATGACCTTTTTGGGTGTCTATACGCACATACATGCATATGTATGTACATATGTGTACATATATATACATACATATATATATAAAGTGACAACATCCCCTTTTCTGAAAGCCAAGAATTCCGCCGCAGTCGCGCAGCGAGTGTTGCTAAAAATAGAGGTACCCAAGAGCACCTCGCTTACGCCTCTGCGCGTCCTCCTTTACAATCACATTCCACATACGTAAATACATATACATATATATGGATGCCCTGCCCCTGCCAGTGAAGGCACCTCACTAGAGTATACAAAAACATATCTTCATCATATATGTACATATAAACAAATTGTTGGCTAAGTTAATTACTCAATGGGATAAACAATTTACGCTTAGGTGGTGCTAGTGTTGTTGTTATTGTTATACCTTGATTCGACCATATCCAATTTGGTCCGCGAACCACACGTATGCCGGGCGGAATGGAGGCTCGCATGGCAACTATATATTCCTTGTATTGTTCGTTTAAGATTCTCCTTGACTTAATTCAATATATATATCAGATATGCGTATTCCAATTGAGTTTTTGCTTCTGTCGACTGTAAATATATATTTGAGAATTAGTAACATTTTTTAATCGATGCATAATAATATATAAAATAAGTTTCTATTTTAATGTCAAAAGACAACACATGTTATAATAAGTTTTATATTAGTATTCACATTGCCATCAACTACGTCTAAATTGGAATCGTTTGGAAATTCCTCTTCTCTGACTATATTCATTACATGAACCGATTTAGAAACTATTTTTAAAAGTTTTCGCTGAGTAATTTCAATAATTTTCAATGTTTTCAGTTAGAAAGTACGAAACTTTCTTATCGAAATTTCACAATCACTTTGGATTGGTATAAAAAGAGCCGGAAAAACTTGAAATTTGTTCGAAATATTGACATTTTGGGGTCGTCCAGACAATTAACGTATCTACGAGAGGTGAAAAGGGTTAATTCCCCCTTAAAACTCCGAGTTGGACAGAAAATCAGAGTAAATTTTACTTGGTCAAACAAATTTTTGACTTCGATTACAGTTTGGCCTCATTTGGAATCGACTATAACTCTATCGTTTATACTGCCTTTTAATTGGACTGTTTTTAAAAGGTTATCTTAAGATAATGGTCATGAGTGCAACCAATAATTATAAGAGACTTGTTAATACCCTGCTCTACCTTTCCTAGGAGGTCGCCAAAAAACTTGTAGAGAGTTCCTTCAAAAATCTTGGATCTGATGCATTTAAGGCAAGCGCCGGATAAACAACATACACGCGAATATAGAAGTGGAATTGAAACATGGCTTTATCGTGTTGGAGAAGCAATTTTATTTTGGTTTTTACTGTTTTTATTGTTGAATTTTTTGTACATTCGTAGATATTCGTCCTTTGATCAATTCCAGTTACTGATTCAGATAGCATTTTAGGTAATATTTTTAATGCTTTACGATATTTCCTAATGAAGTTATATCTTTTTGGACAAAATAAGGTAACTGGGTCAACTAACTGGGCGCATGACTAAACGGAAATACGCAATATATACAAATATATACATATATGTACATATATGTATATGAATATTTTGTACATATTGCGTACCTGGAAAAAAGTCAATCATTCAATTAAAACGGCGCAAATGCAAATCAGAAAATTGTGACGGAAGTTCCATTCTACGCTTTTATGGTTCTCCAATTGGAAACGAACAAAATTCGAATGTTTTATTTTGAATTTCTATTCTCATTCATTCAAGACTGGAGGAAGAGGAGTAGCAGTATATATGTGGATAATGTTTTTATCAGCGGGAACAGCCGTTGTTGCTGTGAATTGAGTGACGCATGGCGATAAGATTCATGTATGTACATACATACATATGTACATATATGAATGACTATATTTTCCTTAGACTTGTCTCCTTTTTTTTCTGCCCCATTCTCTGAATGATAATAAGTCAACGCTGCAATTATTTTTTTGTAACAATTAAATGGCCCGCATATGTTGTACAAACACTTACACACACACTCACACACATATGCACATATATGTATGTATGTGTCTATTTGGAGGCCAACTTACCCAATGCAATTTCAGCTAATTCCCTCAAATGTCCAATCACTGCTTCCAGCTGGTTGCAATTACACATTAAAAATAACTTTGTTTTTTCTCACTCTCTCTTTTGAAAACTGTATATAAATTATTGCATTTTTAATTGAGTTGCATTTGACTGTTTTTATTAATTTCGCGTTCGCATATGTACATGCATACATACATACATATGTACATTCGTCTTAGCCAAATTTGTGCATAATTTTTTGTTTGTATCTTTTATGCTTGTCTTCGATTTCTCGCTTTTCTAACAGCACCAAACTACCACTCGTCTTCGCTTGCGTTCATAAAACATGGCCAAATTTTTAATAATTTTTATTTAACTAAAATTACACTTTTTAAATTAATTTTTCTATTACTACATATACAACTATAAATTTTGTTCGCAGGAAAACAATCGATTGACGGGGTTATGCATCGATAATTATAATGAGTACGAGTTGACATCGATACTAGATAAATATTTTTTTGTAAAGTTGCATATAACATCTAATAACTATTGCACACCTAGTTAAAGAAATAAATTAGGGTTCCGTATTCAATTTAAATAGTTATTAAAACCAGAAACACAACGTTCGTTATCCAAGTATTTTATGGTATCGATAGAATAATCGATTAGGGCTATCGCTGTCATCTCCTTTGCGTGACGTGTCTACAGCTGAAACAGAATTATTTAGATTTTCGTGTTTTTTCCTGCCAATAAATAAAAATTTACTTCCCAACATGGTTGAAATCACCGGTGTAATTGCTAAATTTTACAACGATTACGTGCAAAACACGCCGAAGAAACTGAAGTTGGTGGACATCTATCTGGGCTATATTCTATTGACCGGCATCATTCAGTTTGTTTACTGCTGCTTGGTGGGCACTTTTCCATTCAATTCATTCCTGTCTGGATTCATCAGTACAGTCAGCTGCTTTGTCCTTGCCGTTTGTCTGCGCCTGCAAGCCAATCCCCAAAATAAGGCCGTATTTGCAGGAATCTCACCGGAGCGTGGATTCGCTGATTTTATCTTTGCCCATGTGATTCTGCATTTAGTTGTAATGAATTTCATTGGCTAAATTCGACATAATGTATTTAAATTAACTAAATAATATATATATTACTCCTCTGGATTAAACGCATCTTTATACAACTGAAAATAATCAAATGGCTCATCTGGAAAATCCAAAAAAAGTTCCGGTTCTGGCAGTATCATTATTATGGGTTCTATAGGTTCCAAATAATCCGCCAATTGAGGTTCCAATGGTTTTTTGGCACGTGAGGAGGAGGGACCGTGAGCTTTCGGATCTCGCTTTACCTTCTGCGGCACCAATACCGAGTCATTTACATTCAATGTCGGCAAATCCGTAAATACAGTGCGATTTGGTGGAAAGTTTAACTTTTGTGTGATCTACATACATAGATAAAAAAAGAGTACTTTAGAAGACTCGTCGTCTTACACAAACTGATGTCGTACCTTTGGAGCAATTAGATCCTTGGAGCGGGGTGTGATGTTTCCTTCAGTCACTACTGTTCTCATTTGGTTTAGTGTCTTAATCTCTTCCTGTCTGCGAATGGTTGTGTTGTATTGAGGAGCTGCTAGCCGGCTTGTTGTTGGCATTATCATTGGTATTATTGGGAAAAGTTTCGGCGTCCTTCCAGGTCCTTTGCTTTTGGCGCCTAAAGGGGAATTCTCTGGCTCGGACCCATTGTTTGCCCTTACCTCAACCTTTGGAGCAGTTGCTGCCGTCAAGTTGGACTGCAGTATGCGACGAGGCACAGTATTTTGTTGATTAGAAGCTGGCACGGACTTACGGTTGTGAGACATAATTTATAGAAATTTTAAACAAATTGAAGAGGGATCAAAGAATGATAGTGATGGTAATTGTTCAAATATCGATATTTTTGTATCGAGTAATCGCCAAGACCGTGCAGCATGCAGCTGAAGGCGCTTGTTGTTACTTATTTTAGTCAATATTATTAAAAATGGCTCTAGCCAGGGCAAGGCCGGACCAATTGCCAAAGGATGCGGTTATAATCACAGAGGACCAAGCCCTAAAATACCAATGGAAAATTATAACAGCCTGGGATAAGTTGGGCGATGTGTGCGTATCAACCTGGGTAAATTACCTAACATCTATTACTTATATTTTTTTAATTTGCACAGTTGGGCGTTACGCTACTCATCCGGCGTACTTAGCGCCTTGGCCGCCGTCACAGGTGCTTATATCAATAATCACTATAGGACAAAATTGCGTTTGGGAAACCAAGGACGACTGTCAAGTTATCTGCCAATTGTTGCCGTGCCGGCAATTTTCACAATGCTAACGCATAAGTTTTTTATACAGCGGCCCATCCTGATAAATCCAATGGGTGAATGCCCAGTGTGTATACAAGTACGCAGTGCTGCCTTTCAAACTGGCCTCGGAGTTGTATATCCCACAATTTTAGCTCCATTTGCTGCATTTATGTTTGCCACCCGCTGCTACACCTATCGTTTGCCTTCAATAACAGAGAATCCTCGTGAAGTCTTTATGCTGTGGCGAAAGTTTACTCGCCCACTAGCTCCCGCTCTGGGTTCTATTCTTGCTTTCCATGCTCTGCTGGCCATGTTTTTAACGGGTAGGGAAGAGAAAGAAAACTTTGACATATTGTTACGCCTTAAGGAAATCGAACATGAGCTAGAGATGAATGATATGCCACAGCGAGTAGATTTTTAATTATTAGAAAGGTTCCCTTTTAGAGAAATAAATATTAGAAATTTTTGAATAATGTGCAATTAACTGTTATCGATTACCATGTGTACCAGCTGATCGCCATGCGGAACCAGTCGGTAAATTTGAAAGTTTTTAAAATGCATTGCATTCTTAAAAGTTTCTTAGCTGGAAACCATTGCAATTTCTATACCAAACTGATATCAAATTGTACAATTTGTTTATTTTGTGTTAATAATGTGAAAGAAAAGCAATAAAATCAGGAATATCGATATAATTTGAAATGAGCAGGATCCCTGGCTTTAGCCGCTGAAAGTATCGATTACTCGGTCTGTGCTTACACGTTGTTGCAGCTGGCTGACGAAATTGATTGTTTTGTATTTGCATTTATTGCCGAAAGGTGAGTAATACAATTGTGTAAAATAACATTGGAGCGTAGTCCACAACGTAAACATCTATTTTAATCACAACTCAAGAGTGAGCTGAATAAATTGGTTTAAACTTGTGCAATTTGCTCACGCCGACGAACATTGCACTTTCACTTGCTTGACATTTTTTTTGGCCAAGAGGAGTTTTTTGGGGCTGGGGACTCAATTGTCGCGTGGCAAATAGATTGAGCCAGAAAACTAACCTTATTTCGTCTCCTTTTTTGGTTCAACAGTCCACCGGAGCAGCAGCAAAATGCAGTTTATGACAGCAAAAATGGTGCGCGATGCCTATTTGGGCTTCTTCAAAGAGAAGAAGCACATTTATGTCCATTCGTCGAGTACAATACCATTAGATGATCCCACTCTATTGTTTGCCAATGCTGGTATGAATCAATTTAAGCCAATCTTCTTGGGTATTGCTGATCCCAACAGTGAGATGTCCAAGTGGGTTCGTGTGGCCAACACTCAAAAATGTATTCGTGCTGGTGGCAAGCATAATGATCTGGACGATGTGGGCAAGGATGTCTATCATCACACTTTCTTTGAGATGTTGGGCAATTGGTCTTTTGGTGATTATTTCAAAAAGGAGATTTGCACCTGGGCCTGGGAATTCCTTACGGATCGTCTCAAATTGCCCAAGGATCGCTTGTATGTGACATACTTTGGTGGCGATGAAGCCAGCGGCCTGGAGCCTGATCTAGAATGCAAGCAAATGTGGTTGGATTTGGGACTAAAACCTGAGCACATTTTGCCAGGCAGCATGAAGGATAATTTCTGGGAAATGGGTGAGACAGGACCCTGTGGTCCATGCTCGGAATTGCATTTCGATCGCATTGGAGGACGAAGTGTACCCGAGCTGGTCAATCAGGACGATCCCGATGTTTTGGAGATATGGAATCTTGTGTTTATCCAATACAATCGCGAATCTGATGGCAGCCTGAAACCATTGCCCAAGAAGCACATTGATTGTGGCATGGGATTTGAGCGTCTGGTTTCTGTTATCCAAGATAAACGTTCTAATTATGATACGGATTTGTTTCAACCGCTATTCGATCATATTCAGAGTTCGACTGGGGCACCGGCCTATCAGGGACGTGTTGGAGCCGATGATAGTGACGGCATTGATATGGCTTATCGTGTGCTAGCAGATCACGCCAGGACCATAACGATTGCCCTTGCCGATGGCGGTACTCCCGATAACACTGGTCGTGGCTATGTTCTTCGCCGTATTTTAAGACGTGCGGTGCGGTAAGTCAAAGTAGAAGTCCGTTTCGAGCGAATTCTCTCACTATTTGATTCAATTTTAGTTATGCCACTGAGAAATTAAAGGCTAAGCCAGGCATGTTTGCCTCATTGGTGAATACTGTTGTTGAGCTGCTTGGCGATGCTTTCCCAGAGGTGAAAAAGGATCCCCAACATATTATTGATATCATCAACGAGGAGGAGCAACAATTCTTAAAAACGCTAACTCGTGGGCGTAATTTACTTAATCGCACCATTGAAAAATTGGGTGCCGACCAGAAGATCATTCCAGGTGATGTGGCCTGGCGTTTGTATGATACCTATGGCTTCCCCGTAGATCTTACCCAACTGATGGCCGAAGAGAAATCACTTGAAATCGATATGGCTGGCTATGAGGCAGCCAAACAAAACTCGTACATCCTATCTCAGGGCAAAGGATCCAGTAAGATTGAGGAAATCAATCTAGATGTGCATGCCATATCACAGCTCCAGGATCAAGGAGTGCCCACTACAAATGATTCATTTAAATACAAATACGAAGCCGAGTCGGAGCAGCGTGATTCACCCTACAACTATGAGACATGCAGCAGTAAAATTTTGGCCATTCGTTTTGAAAATCAGTTTGTTCAGTCTATTAGCAACGGACAGAAGGCCGGAATTGTTCTAGACAACACCAATTTCTATGCTGAGAGTGGTGGTCAAATCTATGATCAAGGTGCTCTTGTGAAGGCTAACGATGAGGCCAATGAGTTTCTTGTAGATCGTGTCTACAATCGTGGTGGTTACATTCTGCATATTGGTGTCGTTGAGGGCACTCTAGCCGTTGGCGATGATCTTCAGCTGCACATTGATGTGACCCGCCGTTGGCTTACCATGAAGAATCATTCAGCCACGCATGCTTTAAATCATTGCCTCCTCCAGGTACTGGGCAAGGATACAGAACAAAAAGGTTCATTGGTTGTACCCGAGAAACTGCGTTTCGATTTTAATACCAAGGGAGCGATGACCATTGAACAGGTCGCCAAAACAGAGGAGCTTACACGGCAGATGGTGTACAAGAATGTTCCCATTTATGCCAAGGAATCAAAGTTGGCTGTAGCTAAAAGCATAAGAGGTCTGCGTTCCGTCTTCGATGAGGTCTATCCGGATCCAGTGCGTGTTATATCTTTTGGTGTGCCAGTTGAGCAACTCGAAGAGCAGCCCAATGGTGAAGCTGGCGACAACACATCTGTTGAATTTTGCGGTGGCACTCATTTGAGACGCTCTGGTCATATTATGGACTTTGTTATTAGCAGCGAAGAGGCCATTGCCAAGGGCATACGCCGCATTGTGGCCTTGACTGGTCCGGAGGCTATTAAAGCCATCAAAAAGTCGGAACAATTCGAGCAAGAAATTGTCACACTTAAGGCTACTATAGACGCTGATACTGCAGGCAAGGATTCCAAGCAACATGTCAAGCAAATTGTTGAACTAACCGAACAAATTTCCCATGCTACCATACCGTATGTGAAAAAGGATGAAATGCGTAATTTGCTTAAATCCCTCAAGAAAACACTCGACGATAAGGAGCGTGCCTTGCGTGCCGCTGTCTCTGTAACTGTCGTGGAGCGCGCAAAGGCATTGTGCGAAGAGAATCCCACTGCTACTGTATTGGTCCAACAACTGGAGGCCTACAACAACACCAAGGCTTTGGATGCTGCCCTCAAACAGGTGCG
The DNA here is from genome assembly GCA_018150345.1 of Drosophila equinoxialis. Lineage (NCBI taxonomy): Eukaryota > Metazoa > Arthropoda > Insecta > Diptera > Drosophilidae > Drosophila > Drosophila equinoxialis. The sequence continues at coordinate 6,306,599 of JAECWI010000047.1, forward strand.
AAGTCAGTTACCCGACACTGCTGCCATGTTCTTCTCAGTTGATGTGGATTCAAAGAAGATTTTCTGCCTCAGCTCAGTGCCCAAGAGTGCTGTGGAGAAGGGTCTAAAAGCCAACGAATGGGTTCAGCATTTATCTCAATCTCTTGGTGGTAAGGGTGGTGGAAAACCAGAATCAGCTCAAGCATCGGGCACAAATTACGAGAGCATCGATGAAATACTTCAATTGGCCACTAAATTTGCCCAAGCTAAATTGGCTTAAAAATAATAAGACTCGCATAATCTTTGGCCTTTGATTACTCAAAATTATAATTTCATATGCAGACACACATAAATACTTATACTCCAGCAATGGGACTGTTCCAAACAGCATTTACATTGAATTTTTGGCTTATTTATCAAATAAAGTAATACAAGCTTTTGTAAACTTTCTAAAAATAACCAATTGTTTTAATTGTTTAGTTTACAATTGGTTTGTTTTTTAACTGGCAAATTGAATACTCCTAAGGAGCATTTACAAAATAATTGATGTTTTGTTTAGGATTTCAAGTTCTTTTCAATAATCCAGTCGACAGCATTTGAAAAATTGTCAACTAAAGCTGTTGGCGGAGGCGTTACCTCAACATCTGGTAAATATTTGCCAGTCTTGACGAGTATTCCCTGAATTCCAAGGCTCATGGCACCAACAATATCATCATTGGCATCCTAAATTGATTAAAAGTCTAAGGCAATCTTTCCAAGAGAATGGCATGAGATATTGATGCATACATCACCTATCATGACACACGATGATGGATCCAGACCAGCCAGTGCACCTTTAAAGAAATAAGGATTCGGTTTGCCAATCACTTGAGCTGTACAACCTGTTGCATATTCCAGTCCCTTGACAAAACAACCAGGACCCAAGGCCAAGCCATCTGCTCGTCTATAATATTTGCCCTGATGAATGGCCACAAGTTTGTGACTCTTTTGCTGGAGTAACACACTATAAATTTAAACGAATATAAATCAATACAATACATATCAAATATAGTTTGCTTACTTGAAAGCTTTGTTAAGTTGATCATAGTTGAAAGCATTCGGAGCCAATCCCACGACAACTGAATCATGTGATCTAGTTGTATCTTCTTGGGGGAAGTCTTGACGAGCATCCTCCAATAATAGATAGTAAGGATTTAGTTTCTCAGTTTCCACAAATGCCACAGCAGCACTCAAGGAACTATAGATCTCTGAGGCTTCTAGCTGGAAGCCAATCTTACATAGCCTAGAGTGCAGAGTGGTCTTTGAATCTTTGGTGGTGTTGGTAACAAATTTTACCCTCACTCCGGCATTTCGTAATCTGTTGAATTGATCTAGTAAATATCAGTTATCTCCTTTTAGAGCTTCCATTGATACATATGTGGTCTTGCTTACTTGGTCAATGCCTCAATAGCATTTGGTGTTGGCTCATCCTCCACATGTAAGGTGCCGCTAAGATCTATTAGGGCAGCTTTTATTGACATTTTTCGAAATATGCAATAGTTTCTACACCGTCTCAATCCAAAAGACAAAAACATTTATTCCAATTTAACTTTAACTAATAGCCTATAAAAGTATCGAAGTACAACCCTGGCCAGAGTATCGATTCAAGCTTATCGCAATTTAAATTTCAAAAAATGGTTGAAAATATTTTTTATTCAATTCGGCATTGACAAGACAAACAATTACTACAAATCTCTATAAATTCAACTGAACATACATTTTTACTTGTTTTTTAAAAAACGAAACGAGGACAAGATTCTAGCTTGTTAGAAAATGAATATAATATAATAGAATGAATTTTTATATTACCCTATTTACCCTAATCAGTAATTTCATAATTTTGAATTAGAATTATCAAGCCTCATCTATTTTTACTTACCTGAAATTAACATTAGCGCATACTTGCATTAAAAATGCAGTAAAACTAAAACTTTAAATGCCATATCGAATCAATTATATAAGGGTCGTCGCTGTGAGCAACTGCTAACTATTAGATATACATTATTAAAACGCATTAAAACCATTTCTAATTGCTGTTAGTAAAAAATATATTTGAAAATGCAAAATTAAAACAAAATTTTTCGATGATGTTTCGGGGTTAAATATGGGGTTATATTTTACCACGATACAATGCACTCTTTTAATTAGATCCTGGTAGAAATGTAAAGTCCTGTGTCCAAAAATAAAGGGATATCACCTGTAAAGTTGGTTAAAGACTCTCGAGTCGAAAGTTAAAACCTCCGATTCGTAATAGCCTAAGAGTAGATCAAATCTGGCTAAATACATATATTGTCAGAGGGAATTCTTATATCTGCATAAACTTTAATTATATATCCAATCAAATTTACATTTTCTTTCCATCTACCAAAATTGGAGGTAACAAATCGAATTAAAATTCAAAAGTTTAAAATTTGAGTCTTAATTCCTGTTTCAATTTATTTGTTTTTCATAAATAATTCACTAGATTAAAAACATCGGGTCTCGATCATTGTTAGGTAATTCTTTGTTGAACGTAATTTTAAGATATTTCTAAAATAGCAAGTGACATTTTTTTTTACCATTTTAAAGGTAATCTCACTTTAAGTATTTATTGTGTTATTACATAAATTAAAGAACAAAATTTCAAAGTTTTAAAACAGAATTCAGATATATTTCGGTGATGTGATATGTATGACAAAATAGTTTTCTATACATTTTTTAATGTAATTGGTTCCTGCATCTGGATAGGAGGTATATATGTATGAGTTACTTAACTATAGTCTGTGGTGCTTCACAAATGTTACTATGCGTATTTCCTAAAAGTTCCTTAGGTTCCACATAGACAGTGCCCTCTTTGCCACGTGCAAACGGTGTTTGACCATTTGTTTGTAAGTAAAAGTTGCCATGAATCCTAAAAATATTCAATTTGTATATTAGAAAGAGCATATCTATGACATTATTCTTGATAAAAACTCACGACGTTGGACAGTGATGACCCATTACAATGGGAGCACAAGTTTCCATAGTTTTGTTTTGCTTAAAATCCGACCAACTTTTACAGGGAACAGCATCAAATTTAATGGGGAAACGATCGGAAACGCTTTCGGCCCAAAACCACCAACTACGCCGATGACTTGATAGATCATTATCGCTGAGCATTTTGTAATTACGTTTAGGGCAACCAGGTTGTAGGGTGCCACCGCTATTTGGCCAGAAGTCTGCTGTTCCTGTACTTGTTGGGGCACCATATAGCCAGGCATCGGTATGGATGACATCAACGAATTCGGCATCGTTTGCATTTAAATGCCCGCCCAAAGGATAAAACAATGGAAAGGCAGGATCTAAAGCGGAAATTCTAAAACAGAGAAATCAAATTTAAAAACCAAATTCTAAAGTATTACAGTTGAAATTATATATGTATAAACTGAAGTTATCCGCGTAATGAATTGATTTCAAAGAATTGGTTTATGGACTTAATGCTTTTAGGCTTAGTCGGTGTTCGTCTGTCTGTTTCTATCCAAACTAGTCTCTTAGTTTTTGAGATATTGTTACCCAACTTTGTATTCAAGCTTGTTTTTGATGCATGCAGGACATTTGTGAAAATCGGATCATTAGAGCATTAGCTGGCTCGCTGGCGTGTAAAAAAGAGATAGCCCCCAATATTGAGCTATTAACATTATGTAATTCATGAATACATACATATATTCATTGATAAAGAGTAAATGATACTGATAAAGAGTTAATGATATTTATACTATCTCTGGCCATACCTTTTTATCTTGCGCACACCTTTGGTACGTTTAAAAATCTCACGACCTATGATTCCAGCCATTTGGCCACCCAACGAATGACCAACTATATGAAATTTCTCAATATCCAAGCCATGATCAAACATTTCCAGCAAAACTTTGGCCAATTCTGGTGCCAATTGTTTGGCATTGACAACAGCATCAAACATATAATTGCCATCGGCCAGTTCACCCCAATCCAAGACAATTAGATTTGTATCCGTGCGCTCCAAATACGCCTCGGCTATGACATGTATACTCTCCACATCCGGATCTTCCAGATAGCCATGCAAATACAAAACTGTATTCTTTGACAAATCTAAATTTTCATCCTCCAATAGGCTTTTAGAATCATGAAGATCATAGATATCACTATCGGCCACTGTGGGTCTATATATATTCGAATGATAGGAATTTTTAATTTTTTTCGCCTTTTTTTTTGTTGCTATTGTTACACTTACCCGTAATATAATATAAACTTTGCTGTGCTTAGATCGGCCGTTGAGTTTTTAAGGCCACAAAGTAACCCTGATAATTGTTTAAAATTTAATTAGTTAAATGAATGAAGTGTAAATCAAAGAAGATCAACTTACTTGATTTATTTTTTATAGCCTTGTGCATTTTTAGTGCTGATACTAGTCCATACACTTATATAGAATGGGAAATAGACTGTTATTGATTACGTGTTGAACCAATAAAAGATTAGGTAGCACTCGCTCTAGTCACTTCCACTCCAATGAACTGATTAACCAAAACTGAAGTATCCGCTTCGTAAATTTATAAATCCACTTGTCTTAAAAGCAAATTCAAATTAATCAAATTAACTTTTTTTCTTTCATATTTCCACCATATTTCCTATATTATTCAGCGATAAGATAAAAGAGGTCTGATGTTTTTTAGCATTATGAGGCACAAAATTCACTATGATTGTTGAAAAATATTAAGCTACCCACGTCAGGTAACTCGAATTGACCTATAATCCTGTTGACTAAGCCCAAAGTAGTGACGCATTAACATGAATACGAAATGAAAATTGGACATAAACTAGATCATCGAACCATTAACCAGTTTTTCCTCTTAATTCCATATTGAACAAATATGTAGTATAGGTAAAGGTGAATGAATTTCAGATGAACGATAGCGGATCCCTTTCAACAACAATATCCGATAAGGAAGGGTGGGGCCAATCCGATCAGACTGTTTTATAGCAATTAAATAGCCATTTGGACAGCTGTGCACACTTATAGTGCAGTTTTTTATTATTGGTAGAGTTATTTTTATTCATAGGCAATCAGCCCATATGTGATGTGAAATAAAGATTCAAGATGTTCATAGTCGTTTTATTTACATTTTGTTTAAAAATAAAGGTTGGGTGGATTTCGAAATGAAGTCAAACCTAACATTGCACTTACATTCAAAGATGTTTATAGCTCTTTTTTGGATAAGTTTAATTGATTAAATTCTAATATGACACCAAAATTCATGCCGTAATTTGTTTTTAATCCATTACTTGGGAGTTTGATGGACTGCAGAATTAGTAATAAAGAATTCAAATTGATTAAAGTAATTTTTTTTTTGAGAAATATGTCGTTTGAAAATTGTATTCTCTCAAGCATCTTAAAGTCTGATATGATTTTCACGAAGAATTTTAATTTTCTGCTCTTCTTTTTGAAGTATTTTTTCAAAGGTTTTAAAAATCGAATTTCTTTTTCATTTTTTTTGCCTTGTTTACACCTGTTTTTTAAGCATTTTGAGATAATTTGATATATCCTTATAAGCGCAAGATAAATCTTTCATAAACCTATATTCATTCTGATATTTTTTTAAAGCTTGGAAAAAAGTTGGTGCAAAGTTCTCATATTCATTTCTATGATGCCAAAAACGGACTTAGTTTTTTTTACCTCAGCTTTTGTTTTCGTCATATTTAAGAAAATTTTGTTTTTCGGGGTACATCATTCATATCGAAAAATCTTTTCCAAAAGTACTTTAGATTTTTTTTAAATTTACAGATTATTTTATAATTATTTTCATAAGTTTTTTGACACCAGTCGACAAAATTTCGTAATCAAATCTGATTAACATTTATGAAAACGAATTTATTATGTAATCTTCTGTTTCAATCAATAGTTTCAGTTTATAGAAAAATATATGTATTTGGGTCTCTAAAACTCTTCTAATTTCTCAAGTTAAGAAAAATTCTCATTAATTATGAAAAACAAAACAGATTTCGAAACTCCAAAACACAAGTTGAGGACAAGTTTCTAATGTTTACTTGAATTAAACAAGTTTAGCCGAATTGCAATTGCAATTGGCTTGAGCGAATTTACACACTGTTTCCAAGGTAATAAGTAAGTGAACCTCTCACATGTTAAGTGGCCCATCAAAAAGCAAGTTCCACTGTAAGTACATATACAAACATATACAAACAAACACAGATTGCACCATATGACAAAAAAACAACATATAAACCGGCTATTACAGCAAACTGAAGTTGGGGAGGTCGATTGAAAGGAATGTAATTTTTTCATATGAAATAATATAGCTCGTATGTGTCTCTCTCTCACTTTTCACGATTTCTAAATTCATTTTTAGCCTGCACACGATTTATATATGAACATAAATAAAAGCACTTCAATTTACAACATTTCATGATTAACAAAAAACAACAAAAAAAAGGAAGAGTGGGACAGTAGAAGTGGGAAATTAGCCAACTGATAAACGACAAGCATTAAACACTAGGCAAAAGTATGGCGATACCTAAAAAAGTAAACTTAATCGCGAGTCGGCTGAAACGTTTAATAAAACGCGCCACTTGATCACAAAGTGCGGCCACCAGGGCAAGTAAACTGAAAATAGTTGACATATCCGCGTAATTAATGTGCGCCGGCCGATGTCGATGCCGAGCCGGAGCCGGAGCCGGACGCCAGACAATTGTATTTTGGGGTTCCAAATCAAGCGGGGGAGGGAACTGGCGGCAGGCAATTTGGCGTCGTCCAAAAAAAAGTGAAAAAAAACCCCTCATACATATTCAAATATTCAATCTAGACATTTGAAATACCCTTTAGTTTCTACTTAAAACAAAACCTTGTCCCCCATAGATAGGTTTAGGGGTTAATCATTCAGTACTAAAGACGTGCCAGAAGGTGAATCCAAACTGAACTCCAAGAACTATTCACCCGCTATAAGTATTATTTTTAAGGTTTAAAGGCAGAATGTTAATGAAGAATATTTACTAAAATCGAATCGAATCAAGGATGTTGCAAACTTCACACATAAATAGACTACAAATCTGTGTTTCCTAAAAAAATTACTTCCCGACTAAATTTTGGAACAACCTTTAGGAATCTAAAATCTACTCTAGTATAATTTATTGAATAACAATGAGAACCAAACCACATCGAATAACTTCTCTTGGCCTAACCTGTATATACATATATTTGTCTTATGTATATCTTGGTAAAATAAACTCTCAAGTTTAATGTGTAATTGTAAAAATCGTTAAAAAATAAAAAAATTATTTTCCTTTCATGATACAAATTGGTGAATAGAAACATATTTGGAAATAATAAACTAATTTTAACAATATTTGTTGTCAGTATTGAAGTTTCGGATTCAAAAATACATTTTTGGCATTTAAAATTCAAAGTTTATAACAAAGTTTATAAACTTTTGAATAAAGGATGTGCATTACATCAAAAAGGATTTTCGACTTAATCTCACAGCATTTAATTTAATATTTGCTTCTAAATATATGCCCCGCTTTTTATTTTTAATAAGTCGAGTAAAATGATGATTTATGTATTTTAAGCAAAAATCATGACGTACATACAGTAAAAACTCGCTTAATGGACACAATTATAATGCAAGCAAAGGCTTTGCCACTGTGGATTCTGTTTTTTTTTAGGCACTGTATATTAATAGGGTCACTGAGCACACACATTTGGACGACTTTGAACTACCTTTTTTTAATTTAACACTACGGGGTATAGGCCAGTAAAATTGATAATGACTCTTCACACACACACACACAGTCTTATATATATGTACTGTCTAATAGATAGGGTCGGTCCTCATAATTATAGTAACAAAATCGAAAACTTTATTGCCTTCCCCATTTTAACCACAAATCACAAGAAATTTTGCCTCTCTCTCTCGCTCTCTCTTTCTGTCTTTCTTTCTCTGGCATGTTAAACTCAATGACACTCGAAAAAGCAATTTGCATACTAACTATCAATATTGATTTCATTTGATTCCAATTTAAAATGACCACTTGCATTGGCATTTGTTCATGAAATTATACTGTATGTACACAAAATTTACGTACGCGCTATATAGAAAGAATCTGAATCAACATCGGGGAGGAGCACCACGATGAGACCATAACCAGTCGCGTTACAAACACCGCAATCGCCCAAGCAAAACTGATCTCGTCGCATTTTTTTTCGCTCGCCTCGCGTTGAAATAAACAAAACAACAATCTGACAAGCAAACACTAAGCAACAAAATATTGGGGCTGAAGAGCGCAGACACTCTGACTGATAACTGAATAAAAAATCAAAAATTATTTATTAGATTTTTAAATTATAGGAATTAAGCTTTACCCTCTTATAATCACATAAATATGTATATCATTCAAACATTTTTATAGTTTTTACAAAATTCATTTAAATTAAGGCTAGACATATTTATTTTAAGAATAAATTTAAAGGGTTAAGGACTTAAACTTTTAACTTTTTGAATATTCAAAAATCTTGGAAAAAAGTTTGATAAATAATGCAGTTTTAATGATTTTATAGAAAACCATTATTAAATATTTGACATTGCCGGTTCTAGGTTCTAAAATAAAAATTATTTTGCTTTTATTTTTCCAAATTACTACTAATATATTTAATAATCAGCACTAATAATTTTTTGTTAAGTTGAAAAATATATTTGTGTCAAAAACTAACTGAAATAATTGCCTTGAGGTACTTTTTTTGTAAATTGTAGTCTAGTTTATTTGTATAGAACTTATTTACTAATGCACTTGAAATCGTTCATTTGTCATTTTAAATTGATTAAAAATTTTAAATCTGTAATGTTTATGCATTAACTATTTATTATATTTGTATGTAAATGTTTTCTAGCAATTAGAAATGCAAATTAAATAGAAATAATAGAAATGGCAACTACTTTAACCCTCCAATTCTAAGACTTGAGAGAACCTTGAGTTACAAATAGATATTTTACAAATCTACTTATTAAAAAATTTGGAAAATTAATATAGCTTAAAAATGTTATATTTTTTATTTACAACTTAAATAAATTTTTAAATAAACTATTGGTTCGGTTTATTGTGTTAAATTAAAAACTTAAAATACTCTCTAAGTCTTAACCTTAAGAACCATGTTATTTAGTTTTAGTGTAACTTCTGGATACAAAATTTCTTAGATAGATTACATAAATGATATCTGAACATTACTTTAAGTTTTATTTTAAGCAAATTGTTGATCTTATTTCTTTTGAAGAAACTTTTTAGTGCAAGAGAAAACAAGAAATGCGTCTTAAAATAATAATTAAAAGAATAATTGATTTTTAAAGTTCAGTAGGTAGATGATTCTATTAATTCTTTCAACAGTGTAAACAAAAACGACTTGGCCAGGTTTTTTCAAATTACAATGGGCATCAAAACTTTATAACAGGCATGAACCAAATCACATAAAACTGAGACCACACCCATTATGATTTAAATTTATTAAGACTCCAATTTAATTGTTAGAAGCTTAAGCTTGTTCTACCAAATTTGGCTTTTTACCTAAAAAGGTTAAAAGTTATTTGCCAATTTGCCCACCTGACAGAATTCTTTTCTTTCAAAGACATTTTTCCACCTTGAGAGCTTACTAAGAACAGAAAATGTAAAGACTTGTCCAGACTTGCATCTGGAGTGACATGGTAAGAGTTGACAATTTAAAAAAAAATGAACATATTTTTATTTCCGTTTCCCATTTTGGCAGAAAAGAAGATTTTGCACTGTGCCCAAGCTTGTGATTAATGAGATTCTTAAGGCTTAGAAACAGATATTAAATATGTTCAAAATTGAATCAGTTTCAAATAAGTTCACTTTGGCCTAAGGCTTTATGTTTTTCTATCAATTAATTCTGTACATTCTTTCGGAATTGCCATCAGTCACTATTCAGAATATTTGTAAAAACCTTTAAGAATAATGTAAACACGTCATGGGTTAACTTATTTAACTTTTGCTCCAAGCGTAAACATGCGAATCAAGATATGGTCGAACGCCTCAAATTAAAATTGACAGTATTATTTAAAAAATAATGCACAAAATGGCTTATAATTATACAAATTAAGTTGTTTAGCTTCGAAGACGCAAAGTTTATGAGAGTTTCTTTGTGTCATTCACCTTTAGAAATTTCATTTAAATATATGAAAATTAAGTTAAAAATTAAGTTTTAAAGACATCATAATTGTTGAAGAACAAATTTATATATTATGTCTCTATTATTCTCTCTATATTGAGTTAAAACTTGTCTTATCTCTCATCTTAAAATATCAAGATCCATATTCATCATGGATAAATGATCATCCATCGGATTAAGATGATAGTAAAAGTTTATAGAATAACAAACACAACAATTATTAAAGTTGAATATTAAGAAGCAATTCTTACCATTCATGTGAATTTTAGATCTAATTGTAAATGAAACTAAAGATACGTCTGATCCATAACCAGCCTGACAGCTAGAAAATCTGAAAATAAATATATATGCAATTTGTCTACAGAATTTTATTTAATTTTTTATTTTGCATTCAGATGCGATCAAATATTCAACTCTACATTTCTTTTTTGTGGTTTTTTGTTTTGTTTTATAATGATTTTTGTTTGTATGCCTATGTGGTAATTTAATGTTATATAATATAAGAATATAAGTATGTAAGTAATAATGTTTTCTTGTGTCGCATTATGTTGTGGTTGATTCCTCCCATGCTGCCGACTTGGCTTCCACACGTTTCCTTTCCAGCTGTAGATTGTTTTGATGCAGTTGTTTTAGGGCTCAACCAGGCCGCAGAGAGAGAGAGAGAGAAGCTCCAGCTCCAGCTTTAGCGTTTTACACTAATTGCAGAGGATGGGGGGGTGTTGGTGGTGGTGGTGTTAACGATGGTGAGTTGTGGCTCCACTACAATTTGCCATTCTTAAGTGTTGCTTCATAATTTTATATATTTTGTTTTTTTTGTTTCCGGCATTAAATTACATACATTTTAAAAATAGAATAAAAAAGATGCAAGAAGATTGATTACGCTGCAAAAGGAAATGAAAAAAGGGAAAACATATTGAACATCAAACAGAGAGAAACAATTGTTAAGGTTTTGAAACAAATGGAGAAGTAACAATCAACTGACAACGAGAAGGGAGACAAATCAAGTGTCAGTTAGTACCCACATAGCATTTGGAAGACTGTTTTGTGAGAAATGATTTTGAGTCTTCTTTGAACCGTTTTGATCATCAAAAAATGATTCATTTTGTGCGCCATTCAACGGCAGCTCGAAAATGAGTCCCCCCATATGGTTAAAAGGCGATTTGCTTAAGGTACAATAACAAAATGTAAAGCAATTGAGCCAATTGATCATATTGCTTATTGTCTCAAAAACGAGACGCGCATGAATGTAAATGCATATCAAAAGGGAGTCGCGTTTGATTGAAAATGCAACTTAAATATGATTCGAACGTGATTAAAAGAAGGTTTCATATGCGGCTCTTCAAGAAGAGTCGCGGCTAGGGAAGCATTTTCTTGCGACGAATGGGTCATTAATGACCAAAAAATGAGGGCATATTTTAGTCAGTCGCGAGACTCAAAGACTCAATTATGCTCTGTTAACTTCAAAAATGTTTGCTGGGTAACATTTAAAAATTAAAATTAAGAATCATTACGAATCCTTGTCAGAAATTAAAGACCTTACGCTTAACAAAATTTTTAAAGTTTCTCCTTTCTAAATAAAACTTTAGTCGTTTTGAGTCAACAAAATTCCATCATTCATTGTTTCAACTATTAAATTCCCAAATTAGATTTATTAAATATATATTATTAAACCGATCACTTAAATAAGTTAACTAAAATTTAATTACTAACATTTCAATTGACGATTGACTTGAAAACCAATTTGTGTAAGTTTGTCTAAAAGGTCGACAAGAATTAAGAGTTTACCCTTTGATATTATATTATTTAGTTCCTATCTCAAATTCTATACCCTACGAAACTGAAATTCCAACAATTTCATTAGTAAATTGTATCACAGGGGGGGTGTTGAGATGACAAAAAGTACAGACATTTAACAACAGATTGAAAGAGGCTACAAGAGGTCGGTGCACATTGAATTTTGTAGCTACTCATCCTCTAACATTCCAAATTGTTGCTGCTAGGATGAGGCTGCAGCTGCAGATGCTGCTCTTTTTTCTCAACTGCCTGACCATTCAATTCCGATATAATATCATCACCCTCCTGGGGTGGCGGTGGGGGCGGCGGTTCCACAATAAGTTTAGAGTCCATTGCCATTTCAATCTTATATCCCATACAAGGTGGCACCGCTGTTCTAAATACATTGAATTCCATCTCTATGATGGATTGGATTGGATTGGAGTATATATGCATTTAGATTAATAGCAGACGGACTGTGGCTATCCCAGTGGAATTCATGGTTGTCTGGTTGCTTACCTGCTGCTATACCAGCAATTGCTTGTGCTGCAAAATGCTTAACATCCACATCTGTATCCCCATTGAGTTTATCCAGTGTGGGCTTCACCTGTGCATCAATAACGCTGGCCTCCAAGAATGGTGATATCTTCTGCAATGTTTTGGCCACATTGAAACGTACGTTGGCCACGGGATCAGCAGCTAATAACAATACAGTGGGTAGCAACAGTTTTGTGGTAATATCCGTGCCACATACTTCAGCCAAAACATTGAGGCAGAAGAGACAAGTCATTCCTAAACGAAGACGAGTAACAACCGTTTGTAGATTGTATGTAGATTTCAAATAAATCCTTCACTTACTGTGCAAATAGTTCTTGTTGCGTGACATAACCAAGATCATTGGTATAATGGCTTGTTCAGCCCATGGAGCACCGAATTGTTCGACCAGTTTCTTCATGTTGAGGGTAGCAGCCTCACGTATGGCATAGACGTGATCATTTAGCCAGCCCATGCATAGACCACGAAGCTTTTGATCAAAGAACTCCTGTCCCAATTGACCAGCCAATGCGGGCATATACTCAATGATGGCCAAACGGACACGCCACTTGGAATCTTCGGCAAGTTCCACAATGGCGGGTAGAAGAGACTAGCGTAGAAAACACATTACAAATAGATCTCTATGTATGTCAATATCAATATTGTTTTTATGCTCACCTGAGATAGCTGCTGAATGCCGATAACATCATTGACACAATCCAAATTGGAAATAATATTCAGACGCACTTCTGGGCACTCATCTTTCAGTTGGATAAGGAACAATGGCAATAGTTGCTCCACAGTTTGATAGGCTCCCAGCATTGGACTCAGGCCCATAATAACAGAAGCCAGTGCGGATTTAACATGAGGATTTGGATCAGAGACCAAATCTCTTACATATGGTAATATGGAACTAAGTATGATTTGAACCTGATTGGCCTTATCCAGATTGGCGCAAAAGTCTTTGACTTTGGTGGCAACAGCAGCTCGTACCTCAGCTTCAGCATCCTTGAGCAGATATTGGAATGCGGGCACCAAATCGACACGTGTTATCTCAGGGCCCACTGCCTTTTGCAGATCAACAAATTTCTCAGCCACCATATAGCGTACACGCCATGATGAGTCACTAGCGCATTGCCTCAAAGTGGGCAGCACCAACTATATATATATATATATATATATATTATGATGATTAATCAAGGAATAAAGATGATAAAAGATAATTAAATCAGCATTACTTACGTGCTCAACATCATCTTGGGGCAACAGTTGCGCAATGCTTACGCAAGCTTCTACGGCCAATAAACGTACAGAATCCTGGAATAGATAACGATTTAAGAATGATTATAGCCTAGATTTAACCCTATCAATTTCAGTGACTTTGAGGGGTACATCGGACCTTATTTATGGTCAAATCGATCTTGGGTCTTTGAGAAAGAAAAAAAATTTACTTATAATTATAATATTTGACTCTCGTGTAAACAGTTTACAGAATTTCGTGTTAATTACTGTTTAACAAGCTTATTAATCCAATTAAAACTCTTAATTATATAAAAGAAAAATATATAAGGATTATAAAATTTTCGCATCTTATCTAAAAAGATTTGTTTCATGTGTTTTTTTGGGCGCAATAAAGATAAAATTTTGGTTATCCACTTAAAGCTAAATGAACTTTCTGATTCATTTCGTTTACCTGATCATCCTGGGCCAATTGAACAAAGTTCGGTATCAAATCAGATTTTAGGTATTCGGTCTCGACGACTTTGGCAAATTCACCCAATTTATTGGCCGCTGCACGTCGCACCATGGGCGTCTCGTCTTGGCATAGTTTTCGGAAATTGGCACGCAATTCAGCCTTCACCGGCTGAGTGACGCGTGGATAGCAAACGGAAAAGAGGCCACATGCCGAAGTACGTGAAGTGAACCAATCGCCAGAGACCAAACGTTGAAGTGTTGGCACAACATGAATTTCCAAGTCCTGGGCATTATGTTCAGCGGCCACAGTGCGAAGGGATTCGACGGCCTTGTCCCGTACAACGGTTTCCTCGACAGTGGCTAAACTCTCAAGTGGTGGTATCAAATACATGGCGAATTCCGGACCACCGACTAGACCTAAAAGCAAAAATTTATTAAAATTTACAAAACAGAAAATTTACATATCATAAAACTAAATGTAATAACAATGAAAATCGATTTCAAGATGTTGGTTTTCCTCTTAGTTAACTGTGATTCAAAAAATTATACAACATTTTTTGAGTTGTTTATTTAAAATAATAAATATATACAAAATATACATATATTAAATCTACATTAATTCAATGTGTCAATTCATCTAAACATTTAAAAGGTAAATTTTTAGTGTTTGAATTTTCCTACTTACTTGTAAAGTTTCCAAGTTGATCCGCAAGAGCCAGGAGAACTTCATCCTCATCGTAGATTGTCTCCGTGAGAAATGGTATCAATTCTGATCGTGTGCGTTCCTCACCCAAGGCCAAAGCAATTGTCGATAGCTTTTTGATGGAGTTTAGCCGCAACTAAGAAAAGGGCAAGAACAATTTTATTTATAATTGAAAATGTACACAAAATAAAGAAAGAACATGACGAAATGTAGCGAGTTGCCCGAACGCATTTGTCTGTGTAGATATTACATATACAGACAGACAGACACACACACTCACGCACATACACATGCACATGTAGGCGCATTGCCATACACACACAATGACGCATTTTTTTGCGTGCTTCATTTTCTGACCATGGCATATTGAATGATTAAATGATCTTTGATTGCACCAACCTGCACATCCTCATTTTTCAGTTCATCAATTAACACCGCAATGGGATATAGAGAATCATCAACGGATTTGTCGCTCGCTGCCATTTTTTAATTTTTCTCCGCACACTAATACAAATGCAAACGCCAGACTCGGTATCGGTTTTTTTTCCCTTCTTTCTTTCCTTCCTTTTCCTGATCGATAATTGAGAATATTTCGGACTGGTAGTAGCTC
Organism: Drosophila equinoxialis; assembly: GCA_018150345.1. Taxonomy (NCBI): domain Eukaryota; kingdom Metazoa; phylum Arthropoda; class Insecta; order Diptera; family Drosophilidae; genus Drosophila; species Drosophila equinoxialis. The sequence continues at coordinate 6,322,115 of JAECWI010000047.1, forward strand.
TTACTCTTCTTACTATCTCTAGTTATGCTACTGAATCTGTATCCAATTTATGTTATTTTATTTAAATAAAACTGATTTATTTTCCAATGAAAAAAATGGGACGTCGCTTGCAAAAATTTTTTTTATAGTGTTGCCAGAAAGGTGTTCGCCCACTCTCTGACTCTGGCAACACGCACGTATGTACATATATACATATTGATACCAGCTGTTGCACTAGTTCAGTGGCAATTGCATAAATCTTGAAATAAATTTAAAATCGGAATTTTTTTATAATGTTTGTCTTGTGTGATTGCAAATAACTCTTCCATGATTTTCAAAGCGGTTATTTAAGAAATGCTGGACTAATAAACGTCACCGCACACGTCAAACTAAAGTAATGAACCAGTTCCTTAGAGGTTTAAATCAACTTATTGAAATTTAATATGATCTTAATTTTCTAAGAATGTCACAAATTCAGTTAGTTTAAGCAATTGATCATCGTTGCCACGGACGGGTACGATTTCCTTTGCTTTGGGCAGCCAAATAACCCTATCGCCATCTTGTTCTTGGGTCCAATCCAAGGAGGCGCAATGTGTTCTCAATTCATTGGGTGTCATTTGTACCATGTCGAGCAGATGTTCTTCATATATGGAGACATAAGCATTGCCGATTAAAGTAAATATCTCCTCACGTTGCCTGGCTAAAAATGTTATAAAACTTAATACTTTGACTTGTCATAAAAATAAAGAGGAATCCATTGCATTTACCAAAGAGATCATCAACGGTGCTTTTGACATTTTCGCTCCAATTGTAATTGATGTGCTTGAAAAAATCGGCATAATAGTTGTGATGCAGGGCCAGATTCAACAGATTTAGCTGCGCCAGTTCCTTATTTTCAACCTTTAACTTGTCTGGTATGCGCATCCAAAGCAACTTTGCATTTGATCTGTTCAAACAAAAGGAATTATTTATGCTGGATTGTATATGCAGATCAACAAACAGCGACTTACAGTTCATTTTGATATAAATAAATGGCCATTAATTGTTGATAGACTTCGGGAGTAAGTTCAATGTGCTATGAAATATGCAAAAGATCATATTTTTAACCACCTCAGACATGTTTAAAAAGAATTACCTCCAATTCCTCGCTTTCCAGCTGTTGAAGCAACTCTCTATATTTATCTGACTGCATTTTATTTTAATTATAAACAATTGTTTGCGGCTCGACTAAATCAGTGGCAATTTTGGAACGAGTAATTTAGTTGAACTTGTTCCGATAAACGAAACTGTTAGCTCCAGTGATGCCATTTCAGCCTTTTCCCAGCAGATCGATATTGTTCTAGCCAAAGAATACTGTAATGAGAATCTCAAACTTGGATATCGATTCACGTATAGACGGCAAATTCCCCTAGCAATGTCTGATATTATTTTCAATTGTCTTAATTTGGTATGTTTTAGCCGGTAACAGGTGGCTGCAAAAAACATAGTTTTAGTGTGACCAAGTATGCATTTTTTTTTTAGCATTTTCTGGCATTTAAGATGGGAATCGCAGAATACCAGTATTTTCTCAAAATTTTATCGGTAAGCTCGATTTGAGCATAACATTAACAGAAATGTTTTTTTTTTTTTTTTTTTGGTTATTCTTGTTTTTGTTTTCAAGGTGCAAGCGGGAGCCCACGCAAAAAATATAGAAAATACCCATAAAAAAATAAAATAAGAAAAAGTTAAACACCAAAGTGTAAAAGTGTCATAAAAATTGAAACGCCTAAACAAATATCCAGAAAACAAAGAAAAATTCAACTAAAGAAAAAGTTACGAGCGAGGAAGACAAAAAAAACAGCCCAGAAATGCTAATTTAATCAAAATGATTATTTTTAAATCATGCTATAAGCATGACTAACGAAACAAAATGACATTATTAAGTTAATTTTGAAACCGAAATACTCAAGATAGTTAATACAAAAAAAAATACCAAGGACGCAGCACCTGCGGATAAAAGGCTTTAATGGTGGCGCCCCCCAAAAAAAAAAAAACAACAACAACAAAAGCAATTCATCATCGCTAATTGTCAACGGCAAAGGCAAATTTATTAACATTAAATAAATACTAAAAATAAAACCTACAAGACACCAAGTAATTATGCTTGACCCTGGTCCAACAATAGCCATAAACCCATCTCCAAGATAGATAGATAAAGACAGAGAAAGAGAGAGAGAGAACGAACGAACGAACAAACCACCCAATTCCTCACCTAACACATAGGAGTGACAGCTAGACAGAGAAAGAGAGAGAGAAACAGAGACTCTATTGCAGGTAAGCCTCAAGTTGCCGCACTACGCAATGATGACTTTGCCTTTACGTTGCTTAGTTGCTTATATTGTTTAAATTTTTTTGTGATTCGTTTATTAACATACATAACACTCATTCCAATTTTTAATACATTTGTGTGTGTGTGCCTGAGTCTGTGTCTTTCATGATTGAGTAAGCGGCGATTATTACCAAATTCCACTATCAACAAACGAATGGAACCAACGGAACTTTTTAGTCTTGCTTTTTTTTTACGGGATATCCTCTTGATGAAAAAGAAAACGATTAAACAATTTAAGTTCATCCATCACGAAGTTTCTATACTCTTCTATCTGGTTTAATTCTTGGTTCTTAATTTTGGCGGGGAAAGGGCTAATCGAATGTTCCTACTGGGGGAATTTTCCTTTGGGGTGGGCGGAAATTGTTGTTTTTTAATTGACAAACACGATCAAACCGTTTATTTGAATCTTTCTTATTTTAAACTTGACCTCGGGACACAACAATCGAGTACACAAACTCTTTAAAAAGGTCACTCAATTGTCCATTTAGATTTGGCAAGTGAACAAATACCATAAAGACATCTTTAAGTCCCCCCTTCCCCCATGCCTTGTCTAACTTAAAGATTGTTAAGTTTTATGCACTTATTTGTTTGTTTTTTATAACGGAACCAACTAAAAGCCAAAGCCATTTTATCCCATTTTTAGATTTAACAATTAAAAATTGGAAAAAACCAGTTACTTGGAGAACATAAATCTAACAACCAGATTTTCAACTTTATTTTATGAATCTTGATTTTTAATATTCATTTTAGATGCACTTAAAGTCCTTTTTATTGACAGGTCAGAGATTTGATGAATCACATCTCTCATATGCCTTATAACTTCTTCTGTGGTTGGAGACCTTTATTTTTGCAAGAAATTAATATACATTTTTCCACAATATTTGTGTGCGAGTGTGTGTGTGTGTGTGTGTGTGTCGTGGTCTATAGAAACCCGTTTCTTGGACTAACCGGCGATTATCTGCGGTTCATTGTACTTATTAGAAGCCACCGCCGCCGCTTGTCGTCTCCATCAGCCATCAATCCGACGTCCAAAAAAATAAAAGATCTCAGACGAACACACACTTTGAAGTAAACCAAAAACAACAAAAAACAACAATTGTTCCAACAATAAGTAATGTCTAGTAGATTTTATAATCAGGTGTGTCTGTTTTTTTTTCAGGTAATTTGTGTTTACTGCCAAGGTGACGGCAATTTGTTAATTGATGACTCATAAAATTTTGATAATGGGCTTTCACTTTCATCTCTGGATATAACAAAACACATATTTTTCTATGTATATCAACAATAGGAAAGAATATTTGTACACAGAGCTTATTCTTATCCGATTCGCGTCATCATCTTGTTCTAAAGTCGCTGCAGAGATTATCAATTTGAAGTGTATTAGTTTTAACCAACTGACATGGATGGAGATAAGCATCCGGTTTCCAACCCACACACACATTGTTACACACACGCACCCATTCATACACATTAACAATGCGTCAAAAATTAAGAATAAGAACACGACATAAACAAAAAATTTATGATAGCGTCTAGCTAAGCAACTACTTGAACATTATTTCAAGCGCAAAAAAACCAGAGGACGGGGCTAACTTCAACCGGCTCAAAGTTTGTATACCCTTGCAATTCGGTTGTTACTCTTTCCTTACCTAAAGCCGTCAAAGTGCAAAAACCTTTTATCTAAAAAGTCGAATGTTTGCGAAAGAACGGCAATCTTAGCATAGCAAATAACGAAGAAAGTGACAAAAGTCACCGTCTTCCACGGATAGTTCCTATGGAAGCTATATGATATAGTCACCCGCTCTTAATTAAATTTGGCACAGTCATTAGCAGATGTATAAAACTGACAAATATTTAATTTGAAAGCAATCGTGTCAAAAATAACGAAGTTATTCATGAAAGTCACTGTTTTCCACCGATCGTTCGTATATGATATAGCCACCCGATCTTCATGAAATTTGGCATTGTTGTTTATAGGTGTAATGAACTCACCAATATTAAATTTCACGACAATAGTTCAGAAAATAACGAAATTAGTGAGAAAACTCTTTGTTCGTGACGTTTGTATGGGAGCTATATTATTTAGCTCTCTATATAATATCGGCTCTGTAGTTCTTACGGTCTGGGATGATCCAGACGGACGGATGGACCGGCGGACATGGCTATTTGAACTCGTCTCGTCGTGCTGATCAAGAATATATATATGTACTTTATATGTTCTATGGGTCGCACACTTCTGATTAAAATAAACATACCCTTATTGCAAGGGTATAAAAAGAAAAGAAAACGAAAAAAGTTCCATTATGAAATTGTTAGGGGGCGTCTATTATAGACACACACACTTACCTACACTTTATACAACAATTTATTGATAAAATAATCTATTCGAATTCTTGGAAATCAATGGAACAAAAGTGGAATCAAAAGTCTCAACCATTTAAAGATATTGTTTTATATATATTTTATTTACAATCTGTCCTAAATGAACCATAAGCTAATATTATCGAAGGGTATACAAAAAAATTAACGTGGAGATATTGCTTTATAGACAAAAAAAAAAAAACGAATAAACTGCACTTATTTGATATCTTAATTTAATTTATTCTTATTGTTATTAGCATTTTAAATATAAATATATGAATTAGGACGGATATAGAAGAATTTAAATGGCAAAGGCGACAAATTCAAGGCTAGAATCTATAATTTTTTTAATTTTCAAAAATTTGAACATTTTAATATGAATACATAGAATCGCTAAAAATTAATTGTGACATAAGGAATTTCTGGTATACTTTCGTTATCCTTTCTTTGCTATTCCAATAATATTATTATTCAGTGCTTCGTTGTTTGCTTCATTTAATTTCCACTCCTTTAGTTCATTTTGCTTTCGCGTTTGCTTGTGGTTTGTTCTAATTAATTTACTGGTATATTCATTTCATTAAATAAATTAGAGCACCCGTTGACAATAAATTAATAAAATCTATATTGATAGAGCCCTTCCTGTAATCCAATTGAAGCCAGACATGCGATAAAAGAATATTAAATAAGTAGATAAAATTTCATATTCTCTCTGTCTCTCTCTCTCGATATTATTGAACAAGATCAATTCTGTTGAGCTATTGCCAAACATTATGTTATCGAATCGTTGACATTGGTTAGACATATGTACATATGTATGTGTATGCTCGATTACCATAGAAAAACAAATCTTAGAATTCGATAAGATTATTATAAAGTCTGTTCGTCGCTATCTTTTGAGTTTTTTGTTTATGGTTCATGAATTACAAAACCCCAAACCAAGTACAATAACCCATGACGCATTGGGTTTTACCTCAAAAAATATCGGCTATGCCGAAGTTTATATACCCTTACAATCCTTGGCAATAATAATACTTTTACATGTTGAAACTCTTTTCCTGCAACCCAATTCAATAATACACAAACAAAACATTAAACTGTTTTTACTACAACTCGTTCTTCTTATTCCATCATTCCCTATGCAAAGCACGGTACGCATAGACATACAGTTCATGTAGTGCTGCGTCTGTGTGTGTATTAGAGAGATGCATGAATGATAGAAAAAATGAATTCGAGTTAACAACATCTAAAATGAAATGAATGAATTGAATGACTTTGAAAATCGACTTCAATTGAATGAGTGTGTTGACGTAGAACTCAGTCGCACAACATTCAAACGAAACAAAACGAATGAGTTAGAAAGTGAGACAATGAGTTGCTATGATTCGAATGCATTCGAATTTCAATTCTGATTTTAGTATTTATTTATATTGTATATTTTTTAACTATATGTAATTACTATACGACCAAACTAGTGTGGTCGGTGGTTAAGTGGGGACCTACTCAAACTTTAATACTGTTGTTATCGGGTTCAAACCCCAGACAGTAATAGAGATGTGTTTTTTTCCAACTAGTGAAGTAATATTAAAAGGTAGATCCATCGTGTATATGGATTAGCAAATATTATGTTGTATAATATATTAGATAGCCTTGTGGCAACTAGGAATCTAATTTAGAAAAATTCCATTTTACAAGATTTGTCCCAAATTGTCCAATCCATAACTGCTCACTAAAGTATTTTTGGTGTATAGCATATTTTAATTTTAATAGCACTCATTTCGACATTATTTTCACTACATTTTAAAGCTTTAAAACGTTTCAATAAAAATGAGACAATTCGAATAATTCGAATGTTTCGAGTACCTCAGTACAATTCGATGCTTTGACACTCAATTCATATTACTTTTTAAAGGTTACCTTTCATTAAAAAAAGTTATTTTTTTTAGAGATTTGACAAGTACTAACTCACACTCATTCATTTCATTGTGTAGTTGTCACTCATTCATTTGAATTCAATTCGAATGGATTCATTTGACTTTGATTTTTCTCTCATTCATGCATTTAGTGTGTATGCATTTATATCCAATACTATCACATTAGCGAATTTCATAGCGATACTCCAACTGCTTAACCTACTTTTACTATAAAACTATATGATATAGTGGTCCAATCTTAAAGATTTTCAAACGTGATCTCACGTAGGTAATGAAAACAAAATTTCATCCCAATAGCTCTTAAGATAGCTGACGGACGGACTTGGCTATATCGACTCATCTTCTCATGCTGATCAAGAATATACATACATACTTTATGGGGTCGGAAGCGTCTGCTTCTGTGCGTTACAAACATCTGACCAATTTTATAATAACCTTTGCAAGGGTACAAAAATGTGCGCTTGTTGGTGGTCAAGTCAAGTCTGGCGATGGGCGACAATGATTAAAATCAATCAGTTTGACTAAAATGCGTTTTATTTTCTTTCAAGAGTCTAACAACTTGTCTATTGATTTTCTTTAATGAGTTTGTTCTATTTATAAGTGTTTCCTTTTTTCAACCAATTACGAGGAATATAAGGCAGTAGTAGTAGTAACTACTTGAAGTAGTGGTAAAATGATATCGAGTAAACACACTCAACACAAACACACAGACACACGAAAGATAAAGAATCTAATCATCGAAAAATAGCAATTCCATTCGAAGGTAAATTCAAGTGGCCAAAGCGAAAAGAGCTTCTCCAGATAGTGGTAAAAAAATATTGTCCGAAAAAATAAAAACGGGTCAAGTATATATGCCTTTTGTTTGGATTTCTTTTTTTGTTTTCTTGAGTTCTTGTGTTTGAGTCTTGCATGCAAAGTGTGGGTATGTACATACATATGTACATACATACATACCTCAAAATACATGTGTCTTGAGGATGCTGGGTATTCATTAGCATTAAGTCGGGAATTTCAGACAATTCGATACGTGTTTTGTATACAATTAAAGTCGTTAACATTCAAAATGCCATACAAAATTTATATACCATGTTTGTCTAGAAATGTCTCAACCAGAACAAAAATCTTTTGCGAGAGTAAAATCGAATTAAGCGTGAAATATATATAAATATTAGATTCATTTTCATGGGAAATCAAATTTAATGAGCAATAAAAACTATATGACATTCAATCAATCGATCGCAAAACTCAGAATAGATTTTGGATCTAGAAAACATTTTTGTGGGGTTTCTATTAACAAAAGTTAGATTTTCGGCTTAGAAAATTCAGTAATTTTTGAAACCGGCACTTAGATTGGAAATTCATCAAAACTTGCAAACCACCTCAAAGATTCTTTTGTTAGAGGTAATAAGAAATTAAAAATGTTTGCATGACACCCCTCGATATTTGTCTAAACAAACTGGGGGTCTCCCAAGACCCAATTTGCCAAATTTTTATCGTTGGATCTATACTTCTACTTTTAGTACATTGATAGATTAACTCCAATACCTGTACCGTAAGGCAATGTCAATCCTAATCCAGTGATATTGGTGATTCTGAGGTATTTTGCCTTTACTAATAGAAGGAATTACATATCTTTGATTGATATAAAACTGTCGAAAACTGATGCCTGAAAAATATATGGTCTCCAAAACACTTGAAGAATGTTGCTTATAGCAACTGATTTCAATCCATTCAAGAATTATAATGTTATTCATATATTTTTCATACAAGTTTTTCTCATTCCGATTAGGTGAGCCTTAAAACAAGTTTTCTTTAAATTGTGTGGCCTTGTCAGAATTAAGCTACATTAGACCGTTAAGTGCAGATGCTTAGCTCATTTATTACAGAACAAAATTGTGTCCGAATATGCCTTGGAGCCACTGTATATATAAATAGGTTCATATTTATGCACTCAAAACATTTCTCTTTGATATCCAGACTATAATGGCGATCTGATTGCAATGCGTGATATTCTGGCCATGTGTATAAATATAGCACTTGGCCATATCATTTCAGACTCCTCCGCCCCTTTTTCTTTTTATCTGTAAACTCTTTCTCGCTATCTAACAAAGTATTTCTCTCTGTCTCTCTGTGTTTTCTTTTCTTTTTGCATGTTTCAAGTACGCTAATGTTTACATTAATTTCTGCCTCGAGCCATTTGCGTTTAAAACACTTTACAAAACACTTTTCTTATTGCAGTTGCTCCACCAACGTTCGTTGTTGAACGTCACAAACATCACATTCCATCGTCAGTCTGTTTACGGATAAGACCGAACACGAACACTCCGGCCACTCTGCCGCCCACTCTTCACTCGCCAGCCTCCAGCCTGGTCTGGTATCTGACCTGCCTGCGCACTTGTCCACAATGGTGGCGTTTCACAATACACGCATATTGCGTTTTCTTTTAGTTTTAATTGTGGTTATACTCACAATATTCATATATGCCTCATATTCCACATCAACGACAATGCAGGCAACACATTTGCATGCCTCAGTGCCACAGCAGCTAACAGGAAGTCGTCCAGCATCAGCATCATCATTATCTCTGGAACAGCAACAACCACAAATATTGAACAACACGGGAGACATTGCAGATGAGTTAACCAAAGTAGTCAATCAAAAACAACAGCCAGCAGCAGCAGCAGCAGAGACTCACAAGAAGAGTCAACATCGTCTGCCCACCATTGATGAGGATGCCTTGTTGGATGGTGGTTCTGCAGGGGCTAGTCCACAATCAGCTGCCATTTTAGAACAGAGTCAAAATTTTCTAGATGAACTGCAATATGGTCAAAATATTGATGGTATAACAGGTAAGTCAAATACCTTCAAACGTTGTGCTAATTATGCTAATGGAAACGTGTTTTTGTGATATAATCGCTTTTATTTCAATTAACAACCCAAAACAGGCAATATCAATAGCAGCAGCAGCAACAACAACAACAACAACAGCATTAACAACAACAACAGTATCACTAGCGATGGCTTGGCCCCTGCTGCAGCAGCTGCAGGAGGAGGAGCAGGAGCAGCAGCTCCACAACAATCACAGTCCGATGGAGAGGTTCTTATACCCACATCCAATTTACAAAAGTTCATTGAGAACGCCGATAAGATATTAAAGAACATTACTTTAGCAAACAATAGTAGTCCAGCAGCAGCAGCAGCAGCAGGTGTTGGCGCTGCTGTTCCTCCCGTCCCAGCAACCGGAAATGAACAGCACACGGGTAAGACTTGAACAAGCTCATTAAAAAATCAAGTACTTTATTGATAATTAATTGGCATAGGAGTTTATTGCCATTGAAATGGCTATATCTTTTGACACTCAGATATCTACTAAAATTGAAATTGCAATAATTTGGGGGACATTTATTTATTACCCTCTCCCATGTGTGGAAACTTAGTTGAATTTTACATCCCTGCTTAATTAATATATTTATTATTTCTTTGAGTCGGGAAACTAAGAACGTTCAGGTGTATCTATAATAAACATATTTATATTGTAAATTAAGTAAGCAAATCGCCGATTTCGAAAGAACTTTTTAGAATTTAAACCAGAGGGAAAAATGTTTTATCTACAAAAAGGCTAAAGTTTACGAAAGAACGGCCTACAATCCTAGCATAGCAAATAACAAAGAAAGTGACAAAAGTCACTGTATTTCACCGATCGTTCCTATGGGAGCAATATAGTCACCCGATCGTAATGAAATTGGCATAGTCATTAGCAGATGTATTAAACTGAGAAATATTTAATTTGAAAGCAATCGCATGAAAAGTAACGAACTTATTGACAAAAGTCACTATTTTCCACCGATCGTTTTGTATCGAACCTATATGATATAGTCACCCGATATATGAAATAGTGGTCCGATCCTGCTTAATCCGAGATATGCACACTGTGCAGTATATACAAGCCTAAATGGAGCACTGTAGCTTTAACGGACTAGGAGGAGTTTCCGTTGATCCAGACGAACGGAAGTCGTCTAGAATATTTATACTTTATATGGTCCGAGATGCTTCCATCCATGTCTCTAGTCTTTGGTAGTGTCGACTGTTGAAGCTGATCTAGAATATATATACTTAATGTGGGGCACTATATAATGATCAAAAGATAAAAGTATTAGCTTTTTTTCTACATATTTGGTAATTTAGTTTATATTATTTAAAGTTTACGTTATTTGAACGGGTAAGATAGAATTTAGACGGATTTTCTAGATTTTTAGATTTTCCCCTCATTCGAAGCTCAATTGATTAATGAAAAGTTCCGCAATTAGATAGATTTCCGCCATGTTAACGGCGGATATATATTTTATTATCGTGACGAGATGAGTTCTGTCTGTTCAGAAGATCTGTACAATTTTCCATATAGCCTTCTTTATAGATATTGTTCAGCCCGATCAGCCTAAAAATTAATATATGATTGCCGAATATTCTCCCTAATAGCTGTATCAAATTTCACAAAAATTGATTAGCTATATCATATAATTCCCATTGGAATAATCGGTCTGACTAATTAATTTGATCAGATAAACTTTTTTAAATGCATTTATCAAACTGAGTAGTTAATAGAAACAAATATACATAAAATTATTTACATAAAATAAACATTGGATGACTTTATCAATACGAGAAATCGGACTATTTATCAATAGAGAAAAAGTTGATACCATTTCTATCTAGACTTTTTCAAATATTTTTCTAATAATTTTCAATAGATAAAGATTGATCTTTAATTGAAAGAACATAAATTCAAAGTAGGCAAAATAATTGATAATTTAACAATGAAAACTATTTGTATATTTTTGAATTTTTCTATCAGCAAAAGATAAATTAATTTCTTTGATAAGATTAGAATGAAAATAATGGAAAAATTATTTAAATAATTGGTCTGTGTTATTTATAGTTTATTATCATCATTTAATTAATTAAATTTGTTTGTTTATTATCAGAAAAGAGTGTCTAAAATATTCATATATTTGTGGTTAAACAATTGTTTTTCTTATCAATATACTCGGCACATTTAAGGAGTATAATTAGTTATTACATCATCAAATTACTGACCGCGTTTAACATTTGGGTATTAAGTTCATGCAATGGCTAAATAAATAAAACAGGTCATAGACGCAGGGGGAGGCAGTCAGTCAGCCAGTCAGTCAGTCTGGCAGACAGTCTATCTATCTATCGTTCTACCATTGTTGATTTACATGCCACTTTTATAGCCCGTCAGGTATCATCTTTCAATGCGGAAGTTATGCCAACGCCACTTTTGTTTGTCTATACATAACAATTAGTAAAACAAAACAAAACAAAACAACAAAACGTATAATAATGCAAACAGCTAATATTTAATTAGTTGCCTTAAACCTCTTCTCGTTGCAGACAAAAACAATCCAGTGGAGGAGATTGAAATTAATTTGCTTGATGGTGACAATCAAGCCCATCAAGATCTCTCTTCTGATGCCGTAATGCAGGTGAAACATGAGATTAAAGAAGAGACTGGCCAAAAATTGACAGCTGCTGCAGCTGCACCAATTTCACCACGAACGACAAAGAGCAAGAGTCCAGCAGCAGCACCAGCAGCGAAGACACCAAGTGTTCCAGTGGATCCATCCAAAGGCATAGCCACAGAAAAGATCTATGAATCTGGTCATCTGGATGATGAGATTGATGTAGAGCGTATTTGCCCGCAGGAGGGAGAATATACCAAGTTATTAGTACTGATTACCTCGGCTCAATCGCATGCAGAGGCCCGTATGTCCATTCGACAGACTTGGGGACATTATGGCACACGGCGAGACATAGGCATGGCCTTCATTTTGGGACGTGGCACCAATGATACCATAAACAAGGCATTGACCCAAGAGAATTACATGTATGGAGATCTAATACGTGGTAGCTTCATTGATTCCTATAATAATTTAACTCTAAAGACGCTCTCGTCATTGGAATGGGCGGATCGGCATTGTCCACGGGCCAAATATATATTGAAAACCGATGATGATATGTTCATCAATGTGCCGAAGCTAATCAAATTTCTGGATCAACACAAGGATAAGCGTGTGATCTATGGGCGTTTGGCTAAGAAATGGAAACCGATAAGAAATAAAAAATCGAAATATTATGTATCCACCGATCAGTTTTCGGCATCAGTGTTTCCCTCCTTCACCACGGGCCCAGCTTATGTCCTAACAAGCGACATTGTGCACGATCTTTATCAACGCTCGCTGCAGACTGTCTATCTCAAGCTGGAGGATGTCTTCACCACGGGCATTGTGGCCCAAAGTCTGGGCATTAAGCGCGTCCATGCGAACGAGTTTGTCAATCGACGCATTTCGTTTAATCCATGTAACATACGGAATGCGATAAGTGTCCATATGATCAAGTCAAACGAACAGTTCGATCTATGGAAGAAGCTGCTGGACCAGACAACCAAATGTAAATAGTATTTTAAGTTTAAAATTTAGATTGTGTATTTAGCAAACAGGAATCAAGCAAAAACCGCATACATATACAAAGATATGCGGAATAAAAAAAAAAATCAATGCGGGAGGGATATTTAGGCAAAAGGCTCTAGCATAATTAGTTTTTAGTACATCTAGTTTTTAACTTGTAAGTCCTAGGAATATCTAGGAATATATGGATTGATATTTGGAAAAATGCGAGAAACTTTTAAAATGATTTGTAGTTTAATTTTAGCATTCTAAATGCCATTATTTAACTGATAATTACTGAGCGATAACTGTGGTTATATCTTAACTCTAAAATATATATATATATATATGTATGTATATATACCATATATATATATCAAGTAAAACCAGGAATGTGTACTTATTTATGGGATAAATTCTATGGGCAACCCTCTACACGGAATTCTTGTACTTGATTTAAAACATACCTAAGGACAGTTTTAATTTTTGCATTACAACCGCCGAGACCGTAATTCAAAAATCACATCTTTTTAATACCGGGAGCGCACTTAACATTGTGCCACTATATTTTGTATTTAAATTTCATCCCCCTATTTTTAAGCAACAGTCTGGTCACACTAATACTTCTTTGTTTTCGGTCAAATTTAGTACATTTCGGTAACAAGCAAGTTGGCATAGCCTCTGGAAATGGAAAATAAAAATGGCTACCATTTTGTTTTTTTCGGAATTTCTATAATTACGAAGGTTTTTTTACAAAATAAACAACAGAAAACTAACGCTACAGCAAACACAATAAGCTGAAAAGCCTCATAAGTTAATCAACAAATGCTGTGTGTGATTTACAATTACTTTGCCAACAGCAAGTATCGTGTAAAATTACGCTAAAAAAAAAAAAAAAAAAAAAAAATTGTGTGTGCTACTCGGTTACAAGAAAAAAAAAGAGAGAGAGAGCCCAGAGAAAAGGAGGAAAAAATGGACGAGGCGCCCCCCACCAAGTGAAAAGCAATATTTATAAAAAGTTAATTCATTATAAATGCGGTTAAAAGTGTAAGTGAAGGCGAGAGGACACTGAAAGAATCGAATAAAACCCAAGGAGCCCGAGACCAGGCCCTGTCCGCCCCGCACGTTGTCTATGTGTATGAGTGTGCATGTGCGTGCGTGTGTGCCTGCGAGTGTGTGTGCAGCAGCAGCAGTAAAATGCCCAAAAAAAGCGTCAACAACAACAACAGCAACTAAAGTAACTAAAAATTAAGTCGAGATAAATACAACAGCAATATAACAACAACACCAACGACAACATCCGTGTGTGCGTGTGTGTGCATTACGTGAGAGTTGGAGCAGCGGAGCCCGCGCAACGGTTAAAACACTGCTTGGAGCTAGGCAAAATTTACAAAAACAATATAACCCTAGGACTATAGTGAGAGCGAGAAAGCACGATCCGAGTCATATATTGTACGCCAAAAAAAAAGTTTAAAATACAAATTAAACAAAAATATAACAAGTAAATAATACGTACATATATGTATGCATGTTTAAAAGAGAAAACTAATAAGGAAAAATGCAATTATTTAAATATGAAAATTATTATCAACAGCATTTGTGGGCGGGGGGAAAACCTTATTCAGTGTGTATATAACTCTGATTAAATTGTTAAATTGAAATTATTATTATTGAGTGCGTGCGTCAGTGTGTGTGAGAGTGTGCTAAATGCAAAAATTGTGCATTATTTTGCAAATTAAAACTACGACGCGTGCGTTTGTCGTGTGATGATATGCCACTTAAACAGGTGAGTGTAAAATAGAACTAAAACAATCTTCTATCAATTTTCTTTATTTCCGTTTATTTTTCTTTTTTTGCCGAACAGCTGATTGCCCTTTTTTTTTTTTTTGCCTCGATTTCTGTGTGTTTGATGGTGAGGTGCGGGATTAAGGGGTTTGCGTCATTTATGCGAATTTGTTCGTTATTAAGCATTATCATTTTAATAAAGTTTATTTTACACACACAGCCCACCTTCTTCTTCCCCATGAACAAGTATTTTGGTTACCTTTCCTTTCCACCTCCTCCCTTTCATACACACACACACCAACACACGTTCTCTCTATTTCCCCTCCTCCGCCGCCCATTAGCCAGAGAAGAAAATGGCGACTGGGTATCGATAACGCGCTCCCAAAATATTTTTTTTTTTTTTTTTAAATATTAAATATTAAGGCAGAGGTGAAATATGTGACATCTTTAGTTTGAGCTGATTCAATTTTTCCATTAGCTGCTGAAACACATAATTTTAAAACATTCGAAATAAACTAAAATACAAAAGTTGTTAGTGGAACTTCCAGTGAGTAGCAGCAACAGAGTTCTATATATCTATCTCACTTTGGCAGGCAACAAACACACATACACACACACAGGGACACATGCCTCTTAAACAAGGAACAACTTAAGAATTGTTATTCATTTTCTATAAATTGTTTTAATTTTAGTTATTTGTGGGTCTATTTAGAGCAAGCAATAAAATATAGTAGTAATCTTTATAAAAGATTTTCTTTTTATTTTGTAAATTTAAATGTGTGTGTGTGTGTGTAAGTGTAAGAGAGAGAGTGTATGTGTGCGTGAGATATTTTAACCAGGGCTACACAATCATCGATAGTTTTGTTATCGATATAATTAGTTTTCCTCAAGATGTATAATTGCTTTATAATTGAATATATTTTTTTTTGTTTGTTGTATTTATATTGGCAATTAAAAATGTTTAATTTTTTATTCAAACAGCAGCTTGAACCGTCATCTGTGCGGATATCAGTATCCCTGCCTTGGGATGCTGCCCAAAGGTTACGCCAATTGGCCGCCGATGGTAATCCCACTCTGCGTGCCCTTGGCATTTTGTCTGTGCAACCTGAAGGCGATTCTGTGATAACTTTAAAAGTTGCTGGACAAGAAATACAATTAACTAAGGGTATGTACACCCCATCCCTAGATGGGTCCACTTTATATTCCATTGATAATTATATTCTATCATCCTTTGTTTTTTGGTTTAGATAAAACAAATGATGTAGGTGTTGTTGTCGGTGGTGGTAGCAGTGGAGCAATTGAGGCGGCTGGCACGTCTGCAGTTCCAAAGGCGGTACAAAATTTCGATGGCCCTAGTACTAGTAAGGCGGCCTCCGTATTTTTGCAACAGCAACAACAAAAGATCGTGCAACTGCCGCCAAATGTGGCCGCAAATGAAGCAATCTCAATTCAACACCAAACGCAGCAGTTGCAGAGGCGACCACCGCCGCCCACGCCGCCTGTTTTCAAGTCACCGAATACTGTTTGTCCCATGGAGGGCAAGGTGCCGCTGCTCCCAGGTACGTCACAAGTACCAAAGGATTTCCCCTTCGAGAGCATGCGACAGGCTCGTGTCCTCCAGGGCAGAGAAACATCGTCGGCATCAGCGTCTCCCAGTAGCGCCAACTCTGCACTGGGACCGCCTTTGGCACCTCCTCCACCGCCGCCAAATGTAACGCTGAAGGTGTTAAAGAATTCCCCGCCCACAACACCACCACAACTGGGCATAAGTCCGGGTCCAGGTTCAGGGCCTGGTCCTGGTCTGGTTCCAGCGGGATTAGGGCAAAAATCTCAATTTATACAACCGCCACCGCCGCCATATCCCGGACTAGGGGCAGCAGGAGTATCAGCTGTGGCATCATCGGCACCAACAACGCCAACTGCCATGAGTTCACCAAAACAGCTGCCGCCACAACATCAACATTCTCATCCGCCACCACCGCCCCCGCCCACGGCCACATCAACGGGCAGCAATAATATAGCCATATCGTCGCCACTGTTGGTCAATCTTCTACAGAATGATGGCCATGCCATGACCAATCAAATGAAGTCACCCCAACAGCAGCCACAATCGTCGCCACTTATACAAATGATGAGTCCCAGTGGACCGCAAATAATGAATTCACCCATGCGATCATCAGGTCCCACAACGCCAAATGATTTTATGGGCATGTCGGGGGATGTGTTAAGTCCAGTGGTGCCAGCCTCACCTACAACTCCACAGCCAGTTGTGATGAGGAGTATACAACAGCAGCAACAACAACAACAGGCCATGCTCAGTCCCAGCAATAGCAATGGGCATCCAATGTTTGCTCAACAGCAACAGGCATTAACAACTTCTGTGCCTGGACCAATGCCTCCTCAACATCGATTTCAGCAACAGCAGCAACAACAACAACAACAGGTGGTCCTGCGTCAGCAGCAATTGCAACGTCAGCAATTGCAGGGAATGCAACCGCGATTTATACAACCCACAAATCAAATGCAACCACAGCCTCAGCCCCAACAGCAATTTCAACAATCTGCACCTGGTAAATTAAGTTCTCTATTCTCCCCTAGCTTGAAGGATATATTAATTTTGATTAGAAGTTTGGCAACGCTTGGACGTATATATATTTCATCTTCATAAGCTCATAAGCCATACCTCTTTGGCTTTATAGGCTTGATGAAAGTGCAGGCGTCTTAGATCTGGCCATCGATCGAGAATAAATTACAGATTTCGTCCATTACAGCCTTCTCCTTAACGTCTAGTAAAGATATTTAAACGATTTTCTAAGGATTAACATTTGCTTGGAAATTTTTGATTTGGAGTATATGAGAGAAAGGCTATGTGAGTCCTTATCGCTCTGATCAAGAATATATAAAGTTTATGATACGTTGCACACTTCTGATTAAAATTACAACCTTTCTGCGCTAGTCTCTCGATATTAAATAATTATATTCTAAACCACTTGTCTATTTTTGTAATTGTCTTTGCAGATTGTTTCAACAACAGCAATATGGGGCTCAATATGTTGCAGCAGCAACAGCAACAACTGAGGCAACAACAACAAATGCGCGGTCTTGCTCCACCGCCGCCCCATCCTCAACAGCAGCCACAGCGAATGATGAGTTTGCCCATGTCCCAGGTCTCGCCTCAAGGACAACAGCAGCAGCAACAGTTTATGGGTGGTGCGTCACCACTTGCCGTTCATTCACCTGCTTCTAGCCATCATTCGTCAGCAATGTTGAGTCCACTGATGGTGAACCATCAACAGCAGCAGCAACAACAACAGCAACCGCAGACGCAACAACATCATCATCCTGCTCCCACGGAACAACATCATGTACCTGCAGTGCCACCGCCAGACTATAATCAGGCGGCGGCCAATTCACGTTGGCCAGCTCTTAATAAGCCCATGGATTCGGCGACAAAGAGCAGTTTTCAAGAGTTTGCGCGTTATCAAATGCAATATAATCTTCAGCAAGAACAGCAGCAATTACCAACGTTGCCGCCTACACCTCATCAGCAACAGCAGCAACAACAACCACAACAACATCAGCAGCAGCAACAACAATTGCTGCAGTCACAACAACAACAGGTGGTGGCCACAACGGCAACGTCTCAGGTTGTGGACCCTTTGATTTCGCTCTCTGATTTAGATGCCTTAACCACCAACGATTTGGATGCCCTACTGCCAACTCTGAACTGTGATCTGGAATCGACGCTTAGTCTAGAAGATAAAAACGAACTCGAATCGTTGCTGCAGGATGCCAAGGATTTGGATTTGGATTTAATTGAAGACAATCTATCGGCTGTAGGAATGGATGTGGGTGATGCGTTGAGTACGCTGCAAGAGGAACAGCAACCACAGCAGCAGCAGCAACAACAACAACAAATAGTAACGTATCAGCAGCAACAACAACAATTGCATCAACAACAGATAATGATTCAGCAGCAGCAACAACAGAGGCAACAGCAAATCCAGCGGCAACAGCAGCAACAACAACAGCAACAACAAATGCAAAGACAAATGCAAATGCAACAGCAGCAACAATTCCAAATGCGCCAACAGCAACAACAACAATTGCCAATACAACAGCAGCCACATATAAACCTGCAACATCAACAATTAACTATACAACAGCAGCAGCAAGCAAGTCGTCAACAGCAACAGCAGCAGCAACAACAACAACATCCCACACAGCACAAGCAATTTATTATTAATCCCCATACTGGTGATATGGAACCTATGGCTAGTGATGATAGTGATACAGAGGCCGAGCAGGAAACGGCCCAATTGCAATTACAGCAGTCGCAATTTCGAACGACAAACAGCAGTAGCAGCAGCGGCGGCATTAACAACACGAGCAGCTTTAATTTCAATCCAGCCAATGATATGCCCATGCTACCAACAAATATATTCTCTGAAGAGGATTCTAATTCCGCGCAGCAATTGTTGCCGCTGGCTGGCAGCAGCGATCAAGAGCGTTCTAGGGATTCTTTAGCCTCGAATAAATCCGCCACAGCGAGATCAAGAAAAACACCAACAACAACCATTCCTCTGCCATTGCCTGTACAAATGGTAGTGAATCAAGGTGAAAATTCACCACGCTCTACTAATAGTTCACCACAATCGGTTGGAGGAGGAGGAGCAACCACATCGTCAGCGACCTCAACAGTGAACAAAAAGGCCAAACCGAATCTATTGAGGGAGAAATTGCAACAGGGAGTTGTGGCCAAGCCCAAAAGAGAACGGGCCAAAGGCAACGCCAAGACCAAGGCAGCGGCGGCAGAAGAAAAAATTAAATTGCGTCTCAAATTGGACACAAATAATATGATGGAAACGGCGGCAGGAATGCCACCAGCAAGTGGGGGGCAGTTTAATAATCATCTTATTATCAATCATCATCAGCAGACTCAAATGATGGCATTACACAACCAGCAACAGCAGCAGCAGCAGGCTCAAACTGTCTATAGCAATTTGCAGCCTCAGATGCAGCAGCAACAACAAAGCCAACAGGAACAACAACAATCTGTGGGTGTTAATGAACCCCGCGTTCCGCCTTTACAAATACGATTGCGTGGCAAAAATTCCGTGGTTGTTAAAAATACGCGTAAAGAGCGTAAAAAGCTGCAGACACCAAATAATCCGAATCCATTGGATACAGATGAGACAAAAACATTAAAACGTGTCTATAGCGAGCAACAAAATCTCGGTATAACCAACGAGTTGGGCGAACAAAAGCAGGTTAAATTAACAGCCGGAGCAGCAACAGTTGTGCCCACAACAACAACAACAACAGCTCAATTTAATGGCCTACCCATAATCATACAGAAGACGACAACAAATGCTGCTGCTGCCAGTGGTCTGCCATCATCTGTAGCATCAACGAATACAACAAAGACGACAACTATAGTGGCAGGAAAAAATGGTTTAACAATCAGCGCCATTGTAGAAGCGGCGCATAAGGCACAGGCACAGGCACAGGCACAAGCACAGCAAATGCATCCTTCAACGGATGGACAGATTATTGTTGGGTCAACAAATACCGGTATAACGCCAACAACACCAACCACGTTGCAGCAACAACAATTGAGTAAAATAGCCACAAGTTTGCCTAGTAGCATAACGTTAAGTGCCATTAGCACAGCCAATAGTAACACAACAACCACCAATAACAACAACAACAACAATAATAATAATAATAATAACAATCTAGCAAATGCCAGCAATAATAATAACAATAACAACAACAATCGCTTAATAACCATGAAAAATCAACCAATTAAGACTGCGGCAACCATAACGCCCATTGTGGGTGGCAAGCCGATGACAAAAAACCATAAGCCGCCGCCATATATAACAGCAGTGCAACAGTTGCAATTGCAAAAACAACAGCAGCAGCAGCAACAACAACAGCAGCAACAACAACAGCAGCAACAACAACAGCAGCAACAACAACAGCGACAACTGGCGGCGGCCGTAACCATGTTGCCCAGTGCAACAACATTAAAACGTGTGGAGATTACCAAGCCAGCGGCAGCAGCAGCTACAGCAACAGTTGCAATTGCAGAAGCTGCCATACCAACAACAGTAACAACAGCAACACCAACGGTGGCGACAGCAGCAGCAGCAGCAACCACTGCAACAACTCAGCTAATTTGTGATAGAAAATTACCAGCAGCAACAACAGCGACACCAACAACAACAGCAGCAGGAGCAGCAGCAGCGGGCGGAGCAACAGCAGTAACAGCAGCAGCATCGCCGGCAGCAATGGCGGTGGCTACTTTACGAAATTCACCAGCTAGTAATGGTCAAAATGGTGCTGGCGAAGATAGCGGCATAGAATCCATGGATGCTCTATCCGAAAAGAGTCCACATCAATTGGCCTCAAGTTCACCCATACAAGTAAGCAGGCCGGCAGCAACAACAGCAACAGCAGCTATGCCACCCTCAACAACAACAACAACAACAATAGGAGCAACAAATGCAGCATCGGCAGCAGCAATTACACAAACAACAACAACAACTATCAGCAGCAGCAATAGCAACAGCAATTCACATCATGCGACGGCAGCTGGAACAACCGCCACCGGTGATGATGATATTAAAAAGGCCTTATCAAAAATGGATAATGATTTTCCTGTTGATCTGGAAGATATTGTGGCTAGTGTATTGAAAGAGGCATCGGCAGCATCTGCAGCCGCAGCAGCAAGAGCAACTGAAAAAATGAATGGCGAACATCATAATATACTCGAAAATGAAAACGATCTCAATAAGAAACTCACAGATAATAATACAAACAGTAAAGCAACAACAGCTACATCGACGACAGTGCCAATAAAATCTGAAACTAAGATAAAAGTGGAAAAATTAAAAATGGTCGAAGATCTGCCGCCACTTTTAAGCCTAAAGAAAGATGCTGTGACAACAAAATTGCCGACGACCGCTGCCGCCGCCGCCTCCGTTGCTGTTCAAATAAAAGTTGAAGCCAAAATTGTTGAGGCTGTGAAAGAGGAAAAAAGGGTCACAGCAGATATAGTTGATCATGGTGATGATGATGAATCTCTAGGCAATAATCTAGAACCAATATCCATAGAAATTCCAGCCACAACCGATGCAGATAATACACCAAGGATACGTACCCGAGCCAGTAGTCGTTTGGAGAGCCCTTTGGATAGTAGTAGTAGTGCATCCGGTATAGGTAATACCTCGATTAATAAAAATAGCCCCGAGGTGGTGGGAATGGCAACTAAAACTTTGTCACGAGCCTCTGCCAATGCTAGTCCACGTCTAGGTACGCCTACGCCTATACACAATAACAACAACAATAGCAAAAGGCGACGCCATGAATCCGAGTGTGGCAGCAGTAATGATGCCGCCGATTTGAATGAGAATCAACAAAGTAAAAAAGCCCGTATAAGCAGCGGCAGTGGCAACACAAATGATGTAGTGGCCACCACATCGGCCGATCCCAAGAAATTGGAAATTGAATCCTCCGATTCGGATGAACCACTCATTGAGGTAGCTGGCAAGGTGCGTAATTCCAAGGCGCAAGTGGAGGCAGCAGCAGAGGCAGCGGCAGAGAAACATTTAACACGGCGTAATGTGCAGCAGCAACAACAACTGAGTAAGTCTTGAACAAGTCTACTGGTGGCCTGTAACTTGGCTAAACATTTTCGTATTTTTTCTGAACAGAAACTGTCAATACCCTAAATCCAACCTTAACTCTCGGGACAAAGACGACAGGAAAAGGTCAACCGGGACTTGTGACAGCGAATAGCAACCACAGCAATGCTGGAGCTACTGGCACCACCGCTAACACATCCACCACCACAAGTAACCACAACATTCTACTAACAGTGGCCTCTCCAACAACAACAAATGCAACAACAACACCTGCAGCGACAACAACAGCAGCAGCAACAACAACAACAACTGTACCAACAACAACAACAGGTGTTGCAGGTGGTGGTGTGGCAACAACCATTGCCATAAACAGTAGCAATGTTGTACATGCAACACGAGGTGCCACTGCTGCAGCAGCCACCACCATTAACAATACGCCATTTCATGGAGCTGCCAACAACAACACCAACACCGCCAACACCAATGCCGGCACTGCCAGTTCCCCCACCGATGAAAAAATTGGCACACGACGTAGTGTTAGAGCTAGCGCTGCAGCCAATAAATTCATCAATAGCCGCAGTAATGCAGCTGCAGCAGCTGCCGAAACTAAAAATACGCCTGGCAAAGCAGGAGGCACCATAGGTGGAGGAACAGCAGCCGCCGGATCAGTTGCTATACCAAATAATGTCAATAATGCTGGAAGCTTGGAAAGTGTTGCCGAAGCCAGACGTAAAACCCGCAGTGCAGGTGGGTTTTCCACTTAAACTAATATGTAGATAGAGTAAAGCTGGATTGTTTTTAAGAAAGTTGCATTAGTTACGTATGATATTGTGTACAGCTTTATCTTATACTCTCGCAATTCTTTACTTGCAGTCATTGGTGAATCCATGTTGACCGAGGGACGACGGAGAAGAACATCGCGTGACTACAAGTGACCAGAGTTTTGCGCCTTGGCTAAAGGTTTAAATAATGCAAGCGAACATTCAATTGACGAAGATCTAATGGAGCTGATGGAGCTGGATGATGATAATGATGAACAGCAGCAGGAGTTGCTTGTCATTAGCCCCACCAGTACCAACATCAGCAGCAGCAGCAACAGCAACAGTTTCCCTTTGGCCCAGGCGCAAATCGAAGTTAATGGTGATAATGATGAAATTAATGATGATATTGCAATGTTAGAAGAGGAGGAAGATGATGTGGAAGATTTAACCGAATTAAGCAATCATCACAATCATCTTCATCATCATCATCATTGGGGCAGAAGCAGCAGGAGCAGCAGCAGTGCCACCGCAGCCGATATTGAAGTTGATGGTCTGCTTATGCCAGAATTGGCCAATGCCACAGCCTTGGATTGTGACAATTTTGTGGACTACGATGAGTTCAATTTGTGTCTCAATAATATACTCATCGAAGAGGAAGATGACGATCATGTCGTAGGCGGTAACAGCAGCAGCAACAGCGGCGGCGGCGGCGTTTTAATCGATGGCAATAGCAGCAGCAATGGCAAGTCATCACTTCACAACCATCATCATCATCAGTCACATTGGCGAGATGCTGGCGATGTGCTTAATATTATGCAGCTAAACAATGAATTGGGCCTGAGTTTTCAGGAATTTGCCAATGAGACGACAACATCAGCGGCCGATGAGCAGCGCTCAGTGAGCAACAGTTCGCCACAGTTGGTCTAGATGAACGAAATGAATGAATGTGAATGTGAATTGATGGTATTTTTCTCTTTCGTTTATTACAATTTTTGGCCAACTTAATTTTGTAACAGTCAGTCACCAATTTCTTTTCCGAATGCCAATCAAAAACAAGATAGCCAAATGATATAGTCGATATTGACATTTATTGAACATTTTTCCTTATTATTATTTATATACATATGTGAAATATTTAGTTACAATTAATTGAGCCCAACGATTCCATAATATGAATGTGAAGCTTCCTTCAAAAACTATTCTATTACATTTCGTATTGTAGAATAAGATATTGAAGAAAACTTCAATGTTAACAGATTTTTGTTAGTTCAAAGACTTTTTGTGTATTTAATTTTTTATTTCTATTACCATCTACTTAGTTAATGGTCAGAATTATCGAATTATCATTCATTAATATCAAATATCCCAAAACTAAACAAAACAAAGCAAATAGTCAAAGTTTATGGTTTTTACTTATGCTTTATATCTCAATTACTCCACTTAAGTTGTTTAAGTTTTCCAATAAGTGGATATATCTTATGTCATTGGGCTGAACGAAAAATCATTTGGAAAAGAAAAAAGATGTTGCTTAGTGTTAATTATAGTTCTTATATACTTTTCCTCTCTCTCCGCCTCCAAACAGAAAATTTATAAACAAAACAAATTCTTCTTGTATAGTTAGTGGTAGCCACAATGTTGCAATAATGTTGCATCTCAAAGCGAGCAACATCACACACACACACACACACACATGCATATATGTATACATATATATAGAATATGCCTAATTTTTTGAAAATTTCTACATACTACTTGGAATAAACAATTCAATTTGCTAGTCAAGTAAAAAACAGGCAATTTATTCTATAATATTTGAACAAATTAAAAAGAGAATCATACATATATATATATATGTATATATATTTATGCATATATACACTTACAAATTCACCTTCCTCCCCCCCTTCATACACACACACACACACACATATACACTTCTCAATAATTGCCAATTTTATTTGGTTTATTTCGTTTTTAACTTTTTATTTTCGTCCGATATTCTTCTGTACATACATATAACATATAACTCTATAAATATTATAATGAAATATTTCTTTGAATAGAATGCAACATGAACACATTTCTAGTTTTTAGCTTCACTTATTGTATATTTTATTTTTAACAAAAAATATTCATATAAAAATATATATATATATATATTTTGAAAGTAACAACTTTTTGATATATATTAATAATACCAATTACAATATACATGTAATAAACACAGATGTGTAGTCTATTTAGTTTCATTTAAACATTTAAGCTTGCGTTGTTTCAAAAAAAAAAAAAAAAAAGAGAAAAATATTTGTTTTTTAGTTTTAAATGCTTTAAATTGTAAGTAAGAAAAAACAAAAGAAAGTGAAAATCCTTACCAATCCCTGAAATATACCACAAAAATGCACATAAAAGCAAACAAAACAACTATGCAATAAGTTAGAGAAAAAAATTGTAAAATTGAAGGAAAATTATAAAAATGAAACACGACAACAACAGCAACAACAATAACAACTACATGAGCAGCAACTGGCCTAGCTTTTAGAAAGCAGTCGCCTGTATACATATGTATAAATATATATACAATATAAAGAAAACAAAATACACATAAATATATATATATATATACATATTTTGCGATAAACACAAACACACACACACAAATGAAATGAAAAGTTGTATCGTTGTATATAAAGGCAGGCTCTATTTTTGCTAAATGTTATTTGAACAAATAAGAGAAAACAAAACAAAGTATATAATGAAAACACAACAAACAAGAAATAATAAAAGTAAAGGCAAAATGCGCTAAAAAGAAATAAACAATATATATATATATATAAATCTTCACCACAAAAACCACACACACACAATTATATGTATATATATTGTTCAATATTATTATTATCTCTTATATATATATATTGTACGATTGCTATATATATTACATTAAAAAACAAAAAATTTAAATCATTTTTTTGATACTTTGTACATGTTTACTTTAAACATAAACTTAAACTTCCCCATACCCCCTCCCGTAGTATAACTTTGCATATAGTACCGATACATATATATATTCATATATATCTATCACGTTTAATGCCCAATCCCATATGCAAAAGAATCAGATTTAGTGAAAAACAAATAAAATTCCCTATTTAGCTATTTCCACACACACACACACAGACGAGAGAGAAAACACAAATCGAGAAACTGCAATAAACCGCAAAATACTGCAAAATGTTAATGTAAAAGTTGTATAAATCATAAACATAATAACCATAACATAAACAATAACACAAATACAACAAACAAACACACACACATGTAAGCAAATAATATAAAAAAATATATATATATATATATTTCAAAGCAAACACAAGATGAACAACAACAAAAAAAACGAAAGTGTCTTAAAAACCGTAGTATTAGAAGTTTATTATTAATAATTTGTTTGTACTTTAAAGTAAAAAATATTTATAGAAAAAGAAAAAAAATACAAAGATTTAATATACACAAAATATAAAAAAAAAATTTTTGCCGCATTGTTTTTCTTTCTATGAACTTTTAGATCTTTTAGCTTGAACGTATCAATAGAGTTATAAAGTGTGAATAGTTGTATCTATGATCTAATATTATAAATGAATACCCAAAACCAGAAATCAACTGAATCTTCGAATTTACAAATTATTTTTACAAAATTACTTATTTTTAAGGATTTGTTTTAAAAATCGATTTTGAATCGTTAAGGGACACTAACTCTTTAGCGGATTTTTCAAAAATTAATAGTAGATAGATTTGGAAGATGATTTTAACATTTTGAAAACTAAAATTAATCAATAATAGGGCGTTTTTCTTATATTTTACTAATTGTAAGACATCAATTTCAATTTGAATCCCGATAAATTGATGTCCAGAGGTTTTGAATTAATTCGATACAGTTTGGTGGATGAAGCGGTGAAACATAATTAGATCAATTTAATTAGCTCTCAAATCGAATGGTTCGTAATAAATTTATCAGTTTTCAGTACTTCAGGTATAATTTTCTAATTAAAAAAAATATGCCAAATAAATTATGATAAATGTAATAAAAACTTTTTTTTGTTACCGATCGTCATTTGAGCACAGATCCTGTCGATTCTTGGGCAAAAGCCTTAGGCGCTACGCCAACTATTACGTAAGCGCTGCGTGAAAAATAAGCGCAGCTGATTCTGCAATTTATCGATAATATATCGAAAACTTATTGCGTAATAGTAATTTCGACAGAGTTTTGCAATTAATTTTCATTTTCATAAAAACACTCGAAATTTCCATACAATTTAGAATGAATTGCTAAATATTACTTAAATATCGGATAGATGGTCTCTCAATATTACGAAAAATACTGAAAATCGAATAACCTGATTGATCCCATTGAAATTGCTTAATATTATTCCTAATCATGTGTGTTTGCTGTTTGCATTTCAAGCAGTGTGGTGGCGTAGTGGTTAGAGTTTAGCTTATTGTTAGCTTAGCGCTCAATCAGTCCTTTGAACTTAAAAACTCCCGGGTTCAAATCTTCTCTGGACTTTTGTATAGCTTGTAAACCTCTTATAAAAATCCATTCATTGTAAATCCACACTGCCCAGTAAACGCAATTTGGCCAAAATTGTGTTTACGACTGCGCGCGGACTCCTGCGCAGACTCAAATGAAGGAGGATTCGGCTGGCCACCGTTTCCAACGGACTTTGATCTAAAAGGTTTTCATGTTGTTGTGTAATTTTTTTTCTTTTAAGTAGTATTTTTTTAAAATTTTATTTATTGTTCGTGTAATGGTTAACTTTAATATTGAAACCACAATTTTTCCAGAAGGGTTGCCGTGGATCTGTTAAGGTTGTTTAAAAACTAGAATCCAACATTTTTGTGTTTGAAGTACTTCGCTTCGCTGACTTCGGGATATCATCAACCATCACAACTATTTCCAAATTAAGACTAAATCAGTGTCTCTTTTAACTCAAATCAGAAACTACTTACCCATATGAAAGTTGGACAATTAGAAAGCTACTTTGAAAGACATAAATGAAAATTGGTTAAACTCTATCATAGTTACAGACTCGTAATAATAACGTTTTTTTATACTCTTGCAGAGTGTAGATGAAGACGTTTTCGACCCCATAAAGTATATGTATGTACATACATGTATGTATATTCTTGCCATGTCCATGTCCGTCTGTCCGTACGTCTGTGCGTATGCATTTTACTCAGCCATCTTAATAGCTATCGGGATGAATTTTTTTTTTTGGCTTTTTATTAACTACGTGAGATCAAGTTTGAAAATCTTTACGATTGGACTCACTATATCATATAGTTTTATAGCAAAAGTAGGTTAAGCAGTTGGAGTATCGCTTTGAAATTTACTAATTTGATAGTATTGGATATAAATCCTCAGATCCCAAAATTTGAATTTGATCGGATAAATAGAACACAAGTTACAGTCAATATAAATCAGCTCTCCTTTAAGCCCTGCCTGCTCCCTACTACGTCATCATCAAATCAACAGAGCACATGCATACACACACAGACGCAGCGCTACATGAACTGTGTGTCTATGCGTGTTGTGCTTTGCTTATGAAATTATGGAAGAAGAAGAAAAAATTGTAGTAAAAACAATTTGAATGTTTTATTTGTGTATTGTTGAATTAAGTTGCAGGGAAAGAAATATTAATATGTAAAAATATTATTGCCAAGGACTGTAAGGGTATATAAGCTTCTTCGATTTTTTAAGTTGACTTTGATCGAATGTTTATTTATTCACCAAACAAAACAGGTGAATTGACAAAAATTCTCAAAATCCATATTTAAACCTTATCTTTGCGATTCGTTTCCAAACGATTTTCAATCAATTTTCACATTGAAGAATAATTTTCGATTTTGCATTATGACCTTAAAAGATAATTTAACTTGTTTGTAAATCATATTTCTATTATTAATTTGTTTTAGCTGAATAAATAAAAAACGAAACTAAAATCTATCGTTAAATATCATAATTTTCAATTTGAATTTTCGCGCCCCCATTGGTGAGCCTCTCTGAGCGGAGTTTGCGCACTCCTGATAATCTTGCTCCAGCTTCGCGGGCAGCCCGACGACTGAACAGAAGCAGCAGCAGCTTGTTAGTTGAGAGCGAGTAACCGTTGCGACCAGCACGGCAAAGCGGAAAAAACAAGTCGAAACAAAAAAGAGACGAAACAAAAAAACCCAGGAGGACGAAAAAGGATAAGGCAGAACACAAAAAAAAAAAAAACGCAACACGTAACACAGTGAGGCCAGAAGAGCAGTGAGTGGATTGGCGGGGTGGACAAAAACATATATCCATATATATGTAGGCTCAAATTCACTGCTGGATACACACGGAGACTTTAAGTAAAACGCCCGCCGATAGCGGTAGGTAAAAAACAAAAATATATACTAAAAAACAGGAATCTAACAGATGTTTGCCTATACCGTGGGGATCTAGGAAAAAATACATACAATTCTGGTCAAGTTGTCCCTTGGGCGGCGGGCAGAGCCTAAAGAATACCGTCCTCTTAGTAAAATGTTTTCCAGGGATAGCAACCACCACTAGAAAACGCAAATATTTAATGTTTAAGGATGACGTCCTACTTTTTGCGATTCCTTTTCATTGTGTGTGTGTGTGTGGGGAGTATGACGTAGTTTGTCATTATATACATACATATGTATGCTTGCTTTTCATAAGTCTGTATATATAAACATACATATAAAAATGTACATATGTATGTGTGCGCGTGTGTATACACCAACAAGTGTCGTCTGTCACATAGCGCCAAAAAGCATCAAGACGAATGAAAACAAGGAAAAAACTAGGACTTTTTCAAAGTTTTATATATCTTTAACTTTGCCAAAGTCTTTGATTCTTAATAAGAATACATTTTAGTATTCGAAACTGTCAAACTATATCCGAACTTGTCTGAAAATATTTCTTCTACTACCAAACAAATTAGTGTGAGTCAGCCAAATTGAAACGTTTTATAGAATAAACGTCTTTACTAAACTTGTTCTTTTTTAAATCACTCACTCAGCTGTTCTCTTGTTCATTGAGTCACGTGTTCATTGATCTCACTGACTCACTTGTTCAGTTTCGCTCACACTGCAATTGAATTGGCCATGTACATAAATGCATTGATAGAGCCGACCTCTATCAATTGTATGGTCTGAGAAGTTTTAGCACTTGCAACAAAAGTATTAATTTCAAAACTAATATAATCATTACAGAGAGTCAGTAAATTATCTGAACAATGTACATAGGTGAGCAACTGAACAACTCAGTGAACATATGAGTGAATAAGTAAACGAACTTGACCATTTTTTTTTTGAAAAGTGAGCCAATGAACTTAAATTGGGTCGTTCATTCGTTAATCACGAACGAAAATATAATGTTTGACTTTATAATGTCACTAAGAAGATCGTTTTCAATGAAAATTGTTTTAAAAGTTGCCATATTTACTCATTCTTAGATGATGCTTTTTTCCATTTTTATACCCTTGCATAAAGGGTATATTAATTTTGGTCAGAAGTGTGAAACTCATAGAAGGAAGCATCTTCGACATACATATAAAGTATATATATTCTTGATCAGCACGACGAGACGCGTTTAAGTAGCTGGAATTTTGAAAGTAGTCTTGTATATACTTCTAGGGTTGTATATCTCGGATTCAGCCGGATCTGACCACTATATCATATGTGTAGCTCCCCTACAAACGGCAAAATCACGAACAGTGATTTTAAGATATATTTGGCTAACATTCAAATTCAGAAAATATGAGGATTAAAGGTTAATTTATGGTCCATAAGAACACCTAAGTCATTGATAATATCTAACCTCTCTAAGGCAGTGTCGTTAAGATAATAAGTTGCTAAGTATGGAGTGCATCTATAAAGAGACATTACTTTACATTTAGAGCCGTTAAGGTTTAATAGGTTGGTTTCACACCAACTCTGAAGATCATTAAGATCCGATTGAAGTAGGCAAGAAGACAATATGTCTTTAAAACTGAGGTAAAGCTTAACATCATCCGCGTACATAAGCACCCGACAATGTGACACTACCAATGGAAGATCATTGATAAAAAGAGTGAATAGCAATGGACCCAAATGACTACACTGAGGTACTCCAGAAGTCACTTGAATGGTCTTAGAAAATGAATTTCGGGAATTTTTCATATAAAATTTGGGTTCTTCTGCATTTCGACCAATCAATCATCATGGGCAAAATTCATTTCAAAGTTTTAGACTCACAAGTGTCGTCGTTAGCTGTCTCTTTGAGACTGAAATGCACCCTGTATATTACTCAATGTTATGGCTAAACGATCGGGCCGAACTAGAAGCTAAAGAATCACGGTAATAGCTTTAGAACTGAGAGACTATACTTACGGACACATGGACAGACGGACATTGACAAACTGTATACCCTCACCAAGGTTCTTAAAACAACTCGAATCTAATATGGTTTCCCAAATTTCTTTCACTCTCGTTTTTAGCCAACAACATCAACTTGTTTTGAATTGGAACATGTAGTGGTAGTAATAGAGAAGCCTGGGATATATACACTCACACCCTCACACTCACAAACACACACGCCGACAAAATGCTCATACGCCTACGTTATGGCAGAAGATGGCAAACCTATTTGAAAATAGGCGCCTGCATTTTGGTGGGTGTCTGTTATTTTGCCTTCCTTTTTCGTGAATCTCTCAATGCGTATGAGCATCGAGAGCGTTCATCAGCTGCTGGCGATCAGATGGATAACGATTTGGGTGACTCCTCAAAGCAACAGCAACAACAACAACAGCAATTGAAACTAAAACGCCAACAAATGCAACGGCAACGTTTGTTGGCCCAACAACAACAACTGGCCAAAAATGGCAGTGCCGCAACATCCCAACTGACACAACCACCGCCCCCACCACCACCACCGAGCACACTCAATCCGGTCTATGAGTACTCCGAGGAGTTGCACAGCTGCACGGAACGTGAATTGCAATTGCGACGAGAGCATTTGGCCACCGTTTGTGAACGTCACAAATTGCAGGAAAAATATCCACCGAATCCATGGGAATTTTTCATTTCACCAGGGCACAATAATCTCGTATGGTAAGTAAAATGGAAATTAAGAGTTATGATTTGCATTTTGCATCACAGTTTTTGGAGTTTAGAATAAAGTTTTAGGTCCAAGCGTAACATACATATGTAGTTTTGTGGTATACCGTGTAAAAAAATCCGCTATTGCATACTTTTGGGAGCAAATTTCTTTGATTTCCTCTCCTTTCTGTTTCGGAGACAAGTAACTTTATAATATTAATAGGATTACGAATATCAGAATGGGCAGTAAAAATTGTTGTAATTTTATTGATTAAAATTTGTACGAATAAGTTTTTAAAATTAAGCCGATTTTTAGTGGCTTTAGTTTATTACTTTTCGAATTACTGGATAGAGAGCAGCGACTTGACGATTTTGTGGCTATAGATTTATAATTTTGAAGACCGAATAGACATGATATGATTAATAAGTTCATTCTATTCAAGTATTCTTCGAGTTATTGTGAGATGACAGTTTTTAAATTTGGCATAAGTTGGAAAAAGGTCTAGGAAGAGAGATTTTTCTGATTTCATAAAATATACAAAGATATTCTTAATCAAAATCAACAGCCGAGTGGATGTAGCCATGTCAGTTCGTCTGGATAAGCATGTACATAGATATCGGAGACTATAAGACCTAGACTGACCAGATTTTGTATTTAGACTTGTGTAGTGTGCACGGCAAAGCTAGCAAATAATAGTTGAGCGCTTTTTCTTTGAGCTGATTCAATTTGAGCTATTCGATCTTTCTCACCAAAGAGACTTATTTCAAGACAATGCAAAACACTCTATTGTTATTTAAGAGCTATGGTGCATGGATTTCAAATTCATTTCAAATTGATGCATGGAAGTAAGCAAGTCGTCTCGCGGACTTAGATATACCATACACCAGTAAAATAAATATTTCAAATTTGTAATAACTAATGCATTTGCCTATTTTAAAAAATTATGTTCATTTGCTTTTTACAAGCATATCTTAATATCTCGCGCACGGGGGCGGGAAGGGGGATGGCAAAAATTTGAAATAAACTTGATCACTCTACATACTACATGAGCCTACATTCCAAATTTGGTGGCTCTATCTCTTATAGTCTCCGATATCTAGGCGTTGATACGGACGGACAGACAGACGGACATGGCTAGATCGACTCGGCTGTTGATACTGATCAAGAATATTTATATCTTATGGGGTCGAAAAAGCTTCCTTCTGCCTGTTACATACATTTTGGCGACTTTAATATACCATTTCACCCTATGGGTGAATATTCTTAGCCAATGTTATGACTATCACAATCAAAGTAATATTGTAATATCAATCAATTCATCAAAATTCATAAAAATCGTACTGAAAATAGCGAGATTATGCGAACAAACGCATATGTCACTAGACCATTAGGGCGGAGTTGGCCCTAGAGTGCTCGTGTGCTTGTAAGAGTGAGCAAGATAGCATATGCTTGCTATGAAACATGTATAGATAATTTTGTTATACAAATCTACAGTTGGACTTATAATTTACAACCAGTTCGCACACCTCACCCATACTTACTTCATTCACCATTTTATCTCATGCTTTAAATATTTATACTTGCAGGTGCAATGTTTTTAAGGCTGCCAGCAGTACTTGGATGTATTATTTTAATATATTGGGTAAGATAACATACTGATAATTTCTTAATATTAAACTAAAATTTTGTATATTTCTGTAGCCGGCTATGATGTGAAATATTTGCAGAGAACCGAAACTCAGCCACTTGAATTGGCACGAAAACGATTCCCTCGTCCCGAATTGGCAGAATTGTTGGAACTTTTGCCCAGTGCTCTGTCCTTTCTCTTTGTCAGAGATCCTTTCGAACGCATACTGAGTGCCTATCGTGATAAATTGGAGGGAAATCGTAATAGTTTCTACAAGGCCCTGGGCACACGAATCGTTCATCGTTTTCGTCAACGTCATTTGGGTGGTCCCTGGCCACGTTGTGGTCCAACTTTCGAGGAATTCGTACGCTTTCTGATCGCTGAATATGAGGCGGGCAAACGTTTTGACGAGCACTGGGCACCGATCTATAGTTTTTGCACACCATGCAGTGTGAATTTCACAATTATTGGCAAAACGGAGACATTTCAGCGCGATTCCGAATTCATAATACGTCAGGCTGGTTTGGAATCCTTATTGCTGGGCAAATTGCCACAAAGAAAGTTACGCAAAATTGGCAATCAAGGACGCAGTGGAGTCAAATCGGAGGCTCTGGTGGAACGATATTTTGCCGATATCGAACGCTCAACATTGGACCAATTGCTCAAAATATATCGCATCGATTTCGAATTGTTTGACTACGATTATCATAAGTACTATGATATGGTGCATCCATGGAGCATGGAGCAGCAGCAGACAACAGCAAGTGCAAATAATGGGCCACCATCGACCACACAGTCATCTGTACCATGTACCCAACCATCTTGTTTGGGTTTTAGTTATTCTCTGTTGACAACAAAGAACAACTAAAGCCCAAACAAGATTGTGATAAGTCGTTAAACAATCTTATCATGTACCTTTTACACTATATAAAACTAAACTAAAAACCCCAACCGAAACTACCAAAAAGTTTAAGGCCAAAATCAACGTTTTCCAAAAACGCAAAAAACAAAAATAATGCACACAAAACTCTCGACCTCTCTTTGAAAAACAAAAACAACTACAATTTAGTTAGAAAAATGCATTTTGAAGGATTTTTCAGCCAAAAAAAAACAAAAACCAAACTTAAACCAAAAACCAAAGAAAATTTACATTCCTCACCAAACCCCAAAAAAACAAAAAAAACACGACATCTTTTTAGGTGCTCGATCTTGTAGTTAGTTCTAAGTACCTACAATTTACAGTTACACTTAAACCAAAGAATCTTATATATATACAGACCTCTCTATACCAAAATATATAGATATAGATATATTATATATATATATCTATGTAAATTGCAGTTAATACTTTGCTCTTCTTCAAAGTAAAGCTGAGAAATTATACAGAAAATTGAGAAAAAACAAAACAAAATGAAAAAAAATTGAGAACATTTAAGAAACAAAAATCGTATTATTAAATAAATGTATTTACAAATACATACATATTTATTTACAAAAACCAACAAACAAACAAAAAATTCAAAGAATCCCCCCTAAAAGTATATTATTAATTATATATACACATACATATATATAAAAACAAAAAAAAAAACAGGTCTATGATCTATGTCTATAACTTTTTGTGGACTTAGATGCAAATTTTTTCCTAGGCTAAAACGACGAAAATTTCGAAAAAGTAACATTGAAAATTAAACGATAACAAAAGTATTTGGAAAAACCAAAAATAAACCCAAAAAGAACAACAACTTTTCATGTGATGTTTAAGATTTATTATTAACAAAGACATTTAATTATTATATATTTATATATATACATATATAGATAATTATATTGTATATCGAATAAAGTATGAAAAACATTTATTGAGATATTAATACCACTCACACACACAGACACCGAAACATACACACACACATACACACAATTATTATTCTAAATAATTATAAAAAAATTTTCAAACTTTTTTCGTTGTAAGTTTCTTTTTAAGAATAAATAATCTCTATACCAAAACTCTACAAATTAAAAATATACAAAACTTTGTTTGTTTGGGAAATTTTAAAAAAAGGTACTAAAAATTGGTTATTAATTTGTTATACTGTAGAAAATAATTTGAAAATGTTAAAAATTGAACACCTTGTAAAAAAGGTTTATTACTTGCGATACAAAATGTCTAGCAAAGCAAGCATCGACTATATATTTTTGATCAGCAGGACGTGACGAGTTCATATAGGCTTCACCTGTATATAACTCTGATTCAGCCGTATCATGTCATCCCATTAAGGCGATGGTTCGAAACCAGAATTATTGGGTAAGCATTTTCCGTTCTTTTTATACCCTTGCAAAAAGGGTATATTAATTTTGGTTAGAAGTGGGCAACGAAGCATCTCAGACCATATAAAGTATATATACTCCTGATCAGCACGACGAGACGAGTTCAAAAAGCCATGTTCGTCCGTCCGTCCGTCTGGATCAACGCGAACTCCTCCTAGACTGTAAGACAGACTGTACAGAGCTGAAATTTTGCACGTAGGCTTGTATATACACTACAGGGGTTGTATATTTCGTATTCAGCCGGATCGGACGACTATATCATATAGCTCCCATAGGAACGATCGGTGGAAAACAGTTTCATCAAAATGTTCGTTATATCCTACGCTAAGATTGAAGGCTGTTCTTTCGCAAACATTAAACAGTTAGTTTAGATAAAAGAGTTACTAAATAATTTGCAAGGGTATACAAACTTTACGCGGTCGACGTTAGCCCCGGCCATCTGGTTTCGCTTCATGTAGTTCGAATTCTCAACTAGTTTTAGCGTTGAAGATATGGTATGGTCATTACAACTGTGGACTCTTTAGCGAAGTCTGCTGATGATGGGACTTGGTGGTTTTTGATTTCTTTGGTTCTTGGTTCTTGTGCTGCCTATGATTAGTCAGATTTCTTAACCTTATGCTAGATTTGATTATTAATAATAATTTATGATTTTTAGTTGGTGAGAATTTGGAACAGAACATGTTCAGTTGACCCAACACCAAAAAACATGTAACTTTGTTAATTTCAAAGCGATTACATTAAAAATTAATATGTGTCAGTTTAATGTACATCACAATGGGTATCAGTGGCGTAGCCAGAAAATTTTTCGGGGGGGGTTTATCATGTTTTAGTATCAAAGATATTGAGCAAAATTCCAAATATGAAATATCACTTAGTTAATGTTTTATGAGTTTCGGGGGGTTTTATCCCCGTTACTACGCCAATGATGGGTATGCCAAATATTTTATTTAAGCAAATATTAATCTATAATTCATTAAATTTGATAAAAATCGGATGTCTTTACGTCCGAAATGCTTCAGATTGACTATGTAGGCTGTTCTTTGCAGAAATTTCTATATTTTAGATAAAACATTATCCACTTTCACGCCTGTAGATTAACAAAAAAACCTGGAATGGTATACATCCTTCGGCACGGCAAAAGCTAGCCCGGGCCCTGTGGTTTTCAGTGACATTTGTAATGTTATTTATATTACGGCCCCTGTAAATTTACTTCAAATGTAATAAAACATTGTTTAGTGGGATCTTCCATCAATCAATATGATAATCTTTAAAAGATTTAAATCAAACTTGTTAAAACTAAAAGCAAACTAAATGTAGCTAAGTACTAATTCCAGTTCATTCTCAAGCTATCTTTGGGATAAATATAACCAAATCAAAAATTGTCATCCAATTCGGTCGGTTTCCATTTAAAATAATATTTTAAACTACATTTGAGCTCTTACATAACATGACACTGGATCCGCTAAGATTAACAGTCCTCAGGGTGTATTTGGAGTTCTGTGGACGCCGGACGTATGCTTTAGATCCTTTTCCACCATTCATTTACTTTCATCAGTCCATATCAGGTGTCGCCACTTTTGGACAGGGCAATTCTCATGATCTTTAGCAAACTTAAGGCGATTGGCAACATGTCTAGCGTTAAAAAGTGGAAACATTCTTGGGGTTCAGATGATTTGCGAACTATTTGGACCCTAATTGAGATGTTCAAGTCCTTTTCTAGATCGCTTACAGCTTTAAAATGATCCTTATTGCTCTCTCGGATTAAGCACCTGACTTCTTGCTGCTTCAGTTTTGGCTTTCGTACCCCGAATCAAAATGATCGAACAACCAACAAATTTTCAAACTTAACGATTATTCCTCCAAAAACTGGATTTTCGATGAGTCTATTTAACTCGAAATCTGAATAGATCTGATAGACATTCGTTTCTCAAGACTATCAAGACTTATCATGTTATATATACTTACATACCTGATGGCTGATTTTGTATAACTCTTACAAATGCCAACAAAGTCATTTTACATCTATTTGCTTGCCATGCTTTTTGGTTAAAAGATCAGAACATTTTCAAATTGTTTTTTTTTTAAACTTTATAAATAGTTTTTATTTTCATTGATCAACACAAACGATTTATATATATATATTTATATATATATATATTTATATTTTTAAATGTGTATGTGTGGATAGATTCACTTAGGTTCATTTGAATACATATATATGCAAAGTATTTGTAATAATAGTAGATAATTATAATAATAATAATAATCATATGTATTTCTCTTGTGTGTATTTGTTTTTCCATTATTCTCAAATGTAATGTAATAGGTATATAGTTTAAATATAGTAAAAGTAATAGGTATATAGCATAAACATATACATATATTTCAGATAATTTAATACAACTTTTTGCAGATAAACGCTTTTTGCCCTGGGCACAATTATGTGTATGTATATAGTTACTACTTATTTAAGACTAATACGAATTGGATGTATACTACATTTAGACATTTCTGTCAAGTTTCTAAAACTTGGTTAACGTTTAAATAAATATATATGTATGTATATATATAGTTGTTGTGTTTAAAGCGCGGACAACCAAAGCAGCTATATATATAGAGAGAGTTTTTGGGCAAACGACAAAATCTATTAAGGTAAAATCTATTTCATTTTTTTTCTTTTTGTTTTTTGTTGTTTTTTTTTCTATAAATTATTTTATTGCAAAATATTTGCCCAACATTTATTTAATTTTTGTTGTTTTTGCATTTTTGAATGTGCTTCACGCTTTTCTCTTATAGAATATAATTTTTGTTATTTTTAGGATAATCAGTAAGTAATTTTTAGAAGCTTAGCTTTTAAAACTATGTACAACAAATATATATGTATGTATAGGAATAATATGTATTATAGTGTATATATACAAGATGTAAGAATACTTAGCAGAACTATAACTAAAATGTTTTCTACTTTTTTTTGTTTTTGTTTTTCGTGCATAAGGAAACTTTATAGGATTAGAAGAGAATCCAAAATGGAAAAAAAAAGAAAATTTGATCATCAACAATTTCTTAAATGTTGTTTAAAAGATGATCTTAAGGATTTTGTTTTGTTTTGTAGCTCCAATTAAGACGAGATCTATATAGCTTTGTTTTGTTTTTTTGTTTTAACGCATAGAATACATAATTATTAATTGATTATAATAGGGATAAACGGATATTATATGAAATATCTGTCAAGTTGAAATAATTTCATGGATAGTAGCCGAAATTTCAATTCGCAGTTTATATAATTCTCAACTGGTTGAGGACAAATTCTGGTTTAGATAATTACGAATCGAAATTAGGGCTTATGTCCTTTAGTTAAACATTCCTGTACTCCATTTATGTCTCAGCTAATGCCATGGATCTCTCACATACATATATATTCTCTCTGTGTGGCCATTTGACCAACAAAAATGTTATCTGTCTGTTCGCTCTCTCTCCTCTGAATCCATGTGAATTTTCTTATTCGGCCAGGATCATCATACTTTTGATGGTAGCCACCTCCGATTCGAGGCGTTCTAATTGGCTTTTAAGCATTTGATCACGTTCGGCACTCGAGACGGTGACAGAGACCGCAACACCGTTGACACCACTGACACCACTGACACCACCGGCAACACCACCACCACCAATAGGGGCAACGCTCTCTTTCGGTCCAGCCATCAGTTTGCGTTGAAGTTGAGCCGTCCATTCGGCACTGGCTATGGAGATGCCTGAGTCTCTTTCGTCGCTGGAATTATCACCATTATCATTCCAGGCTGGTGGCGATGAACGATTACTGCAGTTGGGTTCCTGTTTGATGTGCTGAAGCGAGAGCAGGGCATTGGCGGCAGCATCTTTGTCACCAAGATGGGATTTGTGGCGCAACTTGAGGGGCAGACAATTGTTGGCATCGCTGGCACTGGGACTGCTGCGTTGCAATTGAAGGGGAGCTAGATTGAGATGCGGGCTGGAGGCATGTGCATGGTCATGTTCTTGCTCATCATCACCAGAAACGGCACCTGATGAGACGGACGATGTGGAGGCGGATGAAGAGGATGATGTTGTGGAGGATAGCATGTGCTCATAGTTGGGTGAACAGGCTCGTCGCGAGAGATTCAGTACACTAGCTGCTGAGGAGCTGGTCACTGCATCCACGGCACTGCTACTGACTGCTGTTTCCACACTATGTTGTTGGCCATGCTGTTGTTGCTGTTGTTGTTGTTGTTGCTGTTGCAGGTAAGCGCTTGCCTCTAGATGCTCCTTGTAGCTAGCTCCCGCGTTTGACGCCGGATTATAGACAACTGCTGGTGCTGGCGGTGGTGCTCCTCCAACAGCAGCGGCACTATACAGAGCTCCAACGGCCACAGCTTTACGCAGGCTATCCAAATCCTCAGGTCTTACATTCCGATTGAGGGCCTGTTGCAGTACATGAAGATTGGCCATGGGATTGGAGGGCGGAGATACGGAAACAGACACAGGCTCTAGAGGTTGGCCACTAGCCATTGGCTGATAGGAGGAGGGATGTGCAGGTGGTTGCAGAGCAGCATGATTAGGCGGTAGCGGAGATGGTTGCGCAATATGCTGGCCATGCTGAACCACATGATGAACACTCTTCCCTTGCGCATTCTCCACTGCCGCAGACGGACGAGCATTGACATTAGGCCCATAGATCAGTGGTGAGAGAGGAGCATTCACACTTGCACTCTGATAGCCATTGTGTCCATCTCCTGGTGAACCCATTGAAGAGCAGGAAGAGTTGGAGCCACCACCGCTGCCACCGCCACCGCCGCTGCTCATCTTTGCCCTTTTGGTATTGCTCAAGACTTGCTCACTGGTTGGCAGAGATGCCAAAATTTTCTCCACACTAACCAAATTCTCGCCGGAAATGTTAAACTTGTCCCTGATGGCATCCAATTGGGCCTTAAGCACATGATTCTCTTTGGTCAACTCGATGACTCTCTGCTCCAGAACCATATCGTTATAGCGTCTCTTCTCTCTGCTACGCTTGGCTGCTTCATTATTGCGTCGCCGCCGATCCCAATAGCTTTCATCTTTCTTGTTGTCCGGTGTGAATTCCCGTTGTTTGCGCTGCGAGAAGAGCTCCTTTTGGGCAGCTGTCAATGCGGATTGCGGTCCATTCTGTGTGGGTTGTTTCGACATCATGCTATCACTGACATAGCCACCGCCACCGCCGCCACCTCCTGGAGCAAACTTGGCAAGGCTATCGGACATTCCACTATCATTTGACTGGGGACTTATCGATCCACCATACATGGATAAAGGATGCACTGCAGAATACACAATAGTCAATATCTTTCGCCTCTCAGTTTCAGTTCAATGAATTTGTTTACTTACAATTTGTGGCCTCATTGGAGCTGCCATTCATGGACAATGTGGGTGATATGGTAGTCAAACGTACGTTATTCATCATGGATATAGAACTGGATGAGATGGCTTTATTGTGGCTATTTGTTGGTGTACCGCTAAGCACTTCGGGCATTTGTGTGGTTCCCGGGAAGAGCAATAGCTCTTCCTTTTTAATCGGTTTTCCTTCTGCTGTTAAAGCAGTTAAGTAACGCGTTCCACTGCAGGGATTTCTACACTGCAGATGTTCAAATTTCTTTGGCAAATTATGATTTTGTCCACGTCCAACTGCAAAATAATGAACAAGATTTTTTTAGTTAGAAAACATTAACATTAATATTAGGCAAATTTTTGAAATATTGTAAATCCAAGTAAAATACTTAAATTAGTCATAATCCGCTATATTATGGTTCACAATCGACATAATGATTTTATGTATGTTGTATAATCCTTAACTGATCAGTTGCAGAAAACTATGAAGATCTCTCTACCTTGCGCCAAAAAGCACACTATACAAATTGAACTTATTATTTAATTGGGATTTCTCATTTTCTAACTTTGGAAATTATCTAATCTAAATAATAATATATTATGGCATTCTTCCGATCAGAAATAATATAAGTATATTATTATTAGTTTGCAGATCTTATCTAACTGATAATTCTAGACAAGTACCCACTCAATAGTAAAACAATTGCGACGACCTCAGCCCATCAAAGTGCCGAAATGTCTAATGCGATCTTGTCTCTGTCTGGTCAAATATATAAAAACACCAACACTCAAACACATACACACCCCACACACACATTCATACTTTAATATGTTTCTTTGTTTCGCGGGCATTGATGGTCCTTGCCCTTGCCAAAGCAGAAATCCATTTGAAATTTGCTTTTACGTTTGCTTTCATTTGCACAATCATTACGATTGAGGGGGGGGCCAACAGCAGAATGATGCAAGAATCGGTAAGAATTAGACAGAGAGAGGTAAAGAGAACAAAGGCAATGCCAAATAGCAACACTAATACACAGAGGATAGCGTCGCATACGCAGACAGAAACAGAGACAGAGACACAGACACTCGAAGAATATAAACAAGAAATTGCACGTCGTTGTCGTCGTCGAGGAGAGTTGAAGGAGAGAAGTAGGAGATTTGTGTGGCGCTCGTCTCGATTTGGTCTCGCACCCTCACCCTCACCGTGACCA
This sequence comes from Drosophila equinoxialis, assembly GCA_018150345.1. Classification (NCBI taxonomy): domain Eukaryota; kingdom Metazoa; phylum Arthropoda; class Insecta; order Diptera; family Drosophilidae; genus Drosophila; species Drosophila equinoxialis. The sequence continues at coordinate 6,365,085 of JAECWI010000047.1, forward strand.
TCGAAATGGCATTTACAGTTCAATGTGCTCACACACATACAAGCACATATATTAGCAAGCATGCCAACATATAGCAAGCAGTCACGTCAGCGTCCAGACTCTGTCAACGTCGCTGCCGCTGTCGCAGCCGCCGGCAACCCCTACAACGCCGACGACACCCCCCAATTGCAGTTAACGCGCTCATGCTGCTCTGCCTGACGAAATTCACAATAACAACATGACTAAGCGAACTTCGCTCTCTTTCTTCCCTTTCTTTCTCACTCGCGAAATTCACATGATTTTTTTTTGGTTGTTTTTAATATGAAATTGTTGTTTTTTTGCGTTTCTAATAAATAAATTTATTACATTATTGTTTTTTTTTTTCGTATTAGTTAATTTCCAAATTCTAAATCATTAACGAGTTTCACTTAAAGGGTTTTTTTTTGTTTAGTGTTTTTTTAATTAATATTTTTTTTTAAACCAATTGCACAAATTTGAAAAGAATATGTACATATATTTTAATAATAGAATTTAGTTTTAAAAGTTTGAAATGAAATTTGTAAATATAAGCACAATTTTCGCTTTATCTAAAAAACACATTTTCTAATTGAAAAATAGAAACAAATGTTTATAGCATTTTTTATGACTTTCCCAAGAACCTCTCAACAAAAAAATGACGAAATTTTTCTAAGAAAATTCACGTTTAAATATTTATGATAAGTTTTATTAATTACATTGCTTGTTGTTGTTGCTGCTGCTGTTGCTGTTAATCTTGCTTGTAGAGGATATATCCTGATTATAATTTATATTGTGATAAATGGTATCCGTATTGTTTATATTGTTGTTCTTGAGTATCAAAAGATTTTTTGTTGTTGCTGCCGCTTTAAAAAAGTTTACTTTCTGTTCCAGCGTGCAAACAATCGACATAATGTTTTTTTGTTAACACTTTTTTTGCATTACGTTTGCAATAATAATAATAATAATAATTGTAATTCAATTGATTCACACAGAAAATCGCGAGATCATGATTTATTTATTTGGCTGGGGTTTTTTATATTGTGTGTTTTTTTCTTTTGGCCCACTTTTGCAAGAACTTTCTATTCACTTGATTTGGCTTTGACCAAAATGCTTTTAACGGTTCTCGCTAGCGTTTTCACTGTTGCTTTTCTGATGGTTTGTTTAATAACAATAATATGTATTTTATATTTTGCTGTCCGCTGACTCGCGACCGTTTCGAACGAACGCTGAATCGCAATTGAATTTGTAAAAGCATTTCTCCTCAGTCGGCAGCAAGAGAAGTTGTGTGTTGTTGTTCGTGGTCACGTTGCTGTTGCTGCTGCCGCGACACGCGAGTGGGTTCTCTCCGAGCGACAGAGATAGAGACAGTGGCAGAGCGCTCCTCTGAGCAGAGAATTGGCAAAACAAGTTGGTTATTTGTTTTTTCTTTCTTTTCTCGTCTATGGTTAATACATGTTGGCTCTGGCTAAAAGTGAAATTTGTAGGTTCGATTGTCGTTGGTGGCCTCTGCGCCTGTTGCGCATTTTGTCTTCTTTGCAACCGATCTCAGAGATTGTGGGTTCTAGCCAGTTGTAAAATTACTTCTGAGATTTTGTTTGAGCTGCGGCACTAAAACTAGAACTTGATTGTTAGAGTGAGAAGGAGAACCAGAGACCAAAAGCTTATATAGGTGTCATATCAGGTGCGGGTGAGAGAGAAAGAGAGCGAGCGATAGAGAGAGAGGGGTTACCGGTGGTAGGTTAGGGAGTATTGCTGCTGCTGCTGCAATGTGCTGGCCGCGTGAGCCATTGAGCTTACATATGCATGCATGTATGTATGTGTGTGATTGAGGGTATTTTTAAGTGTGTATGTGTGTGTGCCAGTTGTCTTATGGTGACGCAAGCGTCTTACACAAAATATTCAGAGAATTAACACATTATCAAGTATAACAGAAGAGGGGGAGGCGAGCGAAGAGAGCTACGCAATATTCATACTCCATAAAAGGAGCCCAGAACTGGGTGATGCTTACGAAAGGAATTCACTCGAGTAAAGAATCATTTTCGAAACCGCTTACAAATTGCATAAAAGTTTGTTTCAACAACATACAAATTCTTGACTAAAAAGCCAGGAGTCCTAGAGCATACAACCCTAACAAGTCTAGTCTAGAAAAAAGTCAAAAAGCAAAGTAATAAGGAAACCAAAAACATCACAATTATCAAATTAATAATTTATTAACTAGTTTTTTTTTTTTTTTTAGTTTAAGGCCTTTAATTTTACTTCGTTTTATACATTTTGAGTTGCATCTGAAAAGAATATGAATAAAAATAATTATTTATTTCACTAACAAAAAGTTTTGCCGGGGTCGGGTCGGGTCATTTTTGACTTTTTGACACACTGGCCAAAACACATTTGTTAAAAATCCTTCAAATATATTCTCATAATAACAACATAAATGTTTTATAGTGTAATTAAACCCATTACCTAATCGTATCAGTTTCGGCTATATTATGAAATTGAAATCTTAACCGAATTTACTTAATAGAAGAGTAGTCCGAAAATGAAAATTTTTCGAAATTTCACTCTATACAAAAAACAGGAAATTCTTTAAACTATTCATCTTCCTTTTTATTTTATACAATAAATTTTAAGTTCGATTTAAAATTTTTAAAATTAGTACGAGTTTGAAAATCTGAATCACAGTCAAAAGATTAGGTAAAATCCTTAATACTAAATATTAAATGAATGTATTATTGTTTAAAATATGAACTCTCAAAAACTCTTGATAGTTTCGTTTTGCTACAACTATTGATGTTTGAATGTGAGTCCATTTCAAATTAAAAAGTTTGAAAAGGTTCCAAAATGTTCTTAGTTTAGTAGGCACACTGTGCGTATACGTTATTACTTTCATTCTTATATTCTTGAAAAACGGAGCTGATAACTTAACTTATTCTAAATTTAAAGCTACATATGTTAGCATCAAGAGCATAATATAATATTTTGAGTGTTTTGTGCATTGTCAACTTTTGTAGGTAATGAAAATGGGCACTTCAAAAACATTTGTGATAGAAACAGAGAGTTGTTGTTTTGAAGTTTAGTTTGAGATCGTTTAGCCATTGAGTTAAAGATCAAGTTAAATACAGGATATATATTTTATAAATGTACAATAAACACACTTGCATGTATCTAAACATAAACAATCAATATTGACAACTTATTAAATAGAAGGTCTTTTACTCGAGACACCACCAAACAATTAATTTTCTATCAAGGCTAATTCCTTTTGTTGATTACTAAGCTTTTTGTTGTATTATGACTTTTGATGGGGGGAAAAAAGTATTAAAAATTTCCCCTTATCAATGGAGATGGCGGCAATTTATAGCCACAACTTAGTTGCAGTTGTAAAAACAACAACAAAAAAGCTTAAATTAAATATATACAACGACAACAAACAAAATAGCAGGTAAAGCAGGCAAAGAAAAAGTAAGGTCGGGAGATAGTTATGCAAGTTCCGTCGATTGATTGAGTGAGTGACTGACTGACTGACTGACAGAATGACTTGGACAAATTCTATAACAATGAAATTCTATTGAATTGATATTAAAAAAGTACAATCAACAATAAGTAAGTTCTCAATTGTGTGCCATGATTACAAAATGCACTGTACAGATCATGTAAAATGTTTGTCCATAAGGTTAAAAATAAAGTTTTTCATTTTATCTAGAAATAAACTTTTATCTTTATGTACTTTTATTTACACACATTATCAAGAAAGCTATTATTGCAGGAAAATAAATCCTACGGGAAAACAATATAAGAGATTCATTTGAATTCGATTAGAAAAAACTTTATGTTAAATGGAAAAATTTTATCATTAATTCAGAAAATTACATTGATCATTTCAAACACTGAAAAATTCAATGCCGAAGTTTATATACCCTTACAGTCCTTGGCACTAAAATTTTTACAGACTGAAATTTCTTTCAATACACAAATAAAACACTCAAATCGTTATTCCTTTACTACAATTTTTTTTTCTTCTTCCATCATTCCCTAAGCCAAGCACAACACGCATAGACATACAGTTCATGTAGCGTTGCGTCTGTGTGTGTGTATGCATGTGCTCTGTTGATTTGATGATGACGTAGTATGCAGCAGGCAGGGCTTAAAGCAGAGCTGATTTATATTGACTGTAACTTGTGTTCTATATATGTCCGATCAGATTGAAATTTTGGGATCTGAGGATTTATATCCAATATTATCACATTAGCGAATTTCAAAGCGATACTCCAATTGCTTAACCTACTTTTGCTATAAAACTATATGATATAGTGGTCCAATCGTAAAGATTTTCAAACTTGATCTCACGTAGTTAATAAAAAGCTCAAATAAGAAATTTCATCCCGATAGCTCTTAAGATGGCTGAGTAAAATGCATACGCGCAGACGGACGGACAGACGGTCCTGGACATGGCAAGAATATACATACATACACATGTACTTTATGGGGTCGAAAACGTCTTCTTCTACCCTCTGCAAGAGTATCAAAAAACGTTATTATTACGAGTCTGTAACTATGATAGAGTTTAACCAATTTTCATTTAGATCTTTCAAAGTAGCTTTCTAATTGTCCAACTTTCATATGGGTAAGTAGTTTCTGATTTGAGTTAAAAGAGACACTGATTTAGTCTTAATTTGGAAATAGTTGTGATGGTTGATGATATCCCGAAGTCAGCGAAGCGAAGTACTTCAAACACAAAAATGCTGGATTCTAGTTTTTAAACAACCTTAACAGATCCACGGCAACCCTTCTGGAAAAATTGTGGTTTCAATATTAAAGTTAATATTACACGAACAATAAATAAAATTTTAAAAAAATACTACTTAAAAAAAAAAAAATTACACAACAACATGAAAACCTTTTAGATCAAAGTCCGTTGGAAACGGTGGCCAGCCGAATCCTCCTTCATTTGAGTCTGCGCAGGAGTCGGCGGAGCGTAAACACACAAATTTATCCACCAGATGTGTTTACTGGGCAGTGTGGTGGATGTAATGGTATAAGAGAATCGAGAATTACAAGCTACAAGAACAAGAGTCCAGCAAAGATTTGAACCCGGAGGCTCAAAAGTACAATGTACCTGATATGCTAGCTAATGTAAGCTAAACTCTAACCATTACGGCCACCACACTGCTTGAAATGCGAACAGCAAACACACATCATTAGGAATAATATTAGGAAGTTTCAATGGGATCAATCAGGTTATTCCATTTTTAGTCGTAATATTGACACCATCTATCCGATATTTAAGTAATATTAAGCAATTCATTCTAAATTGTATGGAAATTTCGAGTGTTTTTATGAAAATGAAAATTAATTGCATAACTCTGTCGAAATTACTATTACGCAATAAGTTTTCGATATATTATCGATAAATTGCAGAATCAGCTTCGCCTATTTTCCGCGCGGCGCTTACGTAATAGTTGGCGTAGCGCCTAAGGCTTTTGCCTAAGAATCGACAGGATCTGTGCTCAAACGACGATCGGTAACAAATAAACGTTTTTATTACATTTTGTTTTCATAATTTCTTTTTTAATTCTTATTTTCTATTACCATACCAACATCTGTCGATTCTTAGAATTACATAGATCGAATATTTAACAATTGCTTAATACATAATAAAGAAAAGAAAAAATGAACAAAAAGTTAAACTAATTACAATAAAACAAAAATAAATTAAAAGTTACCTAAATGTAATTGTATAATTGAAGAATTAATCCTCTTTTTTAAAGAATCTGTTTTTGAAATTGTTAGAAAAATTCATAATATATAAGAATCTGTGAACATTTTAAGATAAACTTTATTAAAAATTTAGATACATTAAAATGATTAAATGGAGAATACAAACCGGACAAACCGACATTTATCAAGTCGCACACCTATTTTTTTGTCCATGAGTGTATCTGTACATATTTGTTTTTTTTGGGATAGATATTATGGATATAGAAGAAACGCCAGCTACATCCTATGAATTCAAATGATTAACATTCTTTTTAAGTTTGTTGAGTAAATTTGTTGTTAAAATTGATAAATTCTCACTTACTTTATTGGAGCTTTATCACAATATATTTTTATTTTTTGAAATGTTATTTTAATAAATTTATTTTCTTGGGAGATCAAAAGATAGGAACTAACGTAAAGATTTTTGTCAACGTGTTCAAAATTTACTCTTAAGACGATCTTGAAGGCAAACTTGACCTTCCAATGGTTGAGCAAAACCACTCAGTTTGTTTGTTATACAATGCCGAAAATGTCTAATGTAAGCCCATTATTTAAATATTCCTAATTGTATACTTTGAACAAACTTAGCCTGTTTGTTTTCAGAGTGTGAGAACATTTAATAAGTAGGTCTAATACCTTTTTAATTCCAATCTCCCTCCGCCGCACTTGGCCTGCTCATTCTGTGGTTGGCTTATCGCACTTTTCTAAAACTTAATGGCTGTGCCATCAATTACAACATCATGGCAATTGCAGGCAAACAAGTCAACGTGAGCCAGCCAATTCACGTGGTCCAACCTATCGTGGCTGGAGCTGCACTTCCGTTTAGCTCCGTAAGCTATCATCTTCGGGCTAAGTTGTCTATGTATGTATGATTATTATCATAATGTCGAATACATGCAAACAAACAATTCATACATAAGTGTGTGTTCTCTACTAACTACACTTAGCAAGGGGAAAGGAGAATGCAATATTTTGCTACAAATGCGATTACATAGAAAGTAAACTACATTCTGCTGATAGTAGGAATGGCTACGGTAATCAGCTATGGAACTCACTACAATTCGCCACACTGTGTGAGTGGGTGAGTGGGTGAGAAAAAGACGCGGCAAAAAAAACTAAAGGGTGTTTGCCCAAAAGCAAAAGAAATAGCAGAGAACGCGATATTGTTACGAAACCTACAACAACCACAACGTAATAGAAGCTAGCCCGTCCAGCTCAATAGCCCGGCCTCCTCCTTCCTCCTCCCCCCTCCCCATGCCCGACCCTCCTACGACATAGTCTACTCAGAACACCCTTGGCCCTAGCGTCTCGGCGGCTATTTATACACAGAGAGGAGCTGACTCGGCGGGGCTCTGAATCGATGGTCACGTGTAGGGGAATGTGCAGCACAGCAGTGCAACGCTCCCAAAGCTAGCGTCTCACATGTTTGCGATTTGCGAGTTGCGTTCCCAAATGGAAATTAACGTTTTTTCCACATAGATTTTTTTTTTTTTTTTTTTTTTCTAGAAATAAGTGCGCTCACTCACTCTAGCTTGTTCTCCTTGTGACAATACAAAATAGAATCATGTAGGTTATGATAGATGCCAACTTTGTAATACCCTTTAACAACTTCAATACTATGCATTTTCGGAATGTTTGTAAATTTAGGTAAATTTTTAGAAAACTTCACGAGAACTCCATGAATTTTGTTGGTGTTACAGCTGAATTTGTAAAGTATCATCAAAATGACTTTTGGAATTTGAAACAAGTTATTCCTAAAGACTGTAAGCTCAATATTTGGGAAATCAGATGAACCCATCGATCTCAACTTTATACACAATCTTTTTAAATATATTTTTGCCAAATTGAAAAGGAAAATAATATTGAAGAATTTTTTTACAATACTTTTAGAGAAATATTCAAGGCTCAATAGAAGATATAGTTTTCTAAAAACGTTGTATAAGATTTTCCAAGCATTTTTTGGATTGTATATATACTTAAATATATTTTGTGCAAACTTTTAGAATATCATAGCGATTAGGTACATCTAGAGATATAGTTATATATCTATATAAAAGATTTCAGTATCAAAGTTTTAAAGAATCTATTTGGACGTTGTCTTTGGGGTACAATATTTAGATCAAGGATGGCCACGTAGAGGCTCTTTTCGAGCGAGCGATCCACCCCTGATTTAGACATCTTTTGTTACTATTTCAAGAATAACTTTAAATAGTAACAAAAAATGTTTATTGTTAATAATTGCTTTATTTAGTCTATTGACTAATCCGTATTCTAAGAGATTTCACCAAATTTCTTTGATTTGGCAAAGTAAAAGTGGTCGATATGAAGATCTCAAAAAGCTGTGGCGGATCCTCGATATTTTGTATGGGAAAATGGTGAAATTTTGATAGTCAAGAATTATCTCTCCAAAACGACCGATTTCCCCTCATCAAAACGATTTTTTTGGGAAGGATCTTCTACAAGTTCATTTTCCGGCTTACCTAACCTCTTCATTCCAAATGTCTGATCTCGCGGTTATACCCAATATGATTTTGCAGGGTATTTGAAAACGCAAATCGTTACAATTTAAGGGAGGGGAGGGAATACAGCAGAGGCGGCGGGTTAGGCAATGTGCATTGATTTCAATCTGTCTATGGGTTTTTGTTGTTATTGCCTGACAACGTGCTTGGTAGCATTTGCTGTAATATATTTATATTTCATTTTATACATTTTTACGATTTTCAACGACCAATGTCATACCTCGTAATATTATCCAATTGATTCACTCATCACTCAACGTTCGCTCCTCGCATACTCCTTTGCAATGGGCTAAATGTCTAGGGTATTAAATGTGATGAAATATGCATAATTAATAAAGAAGGAAAAAAATTACGTTTTTTTTAATGCCATTGCAATTTTTTGTTGTTTTTTTTTATTTATTTATTTATTGACTTACATTTAAAACGTTCTTAACACAGTCATTCTTTGTTCGTTCAGAAACGAAACGGCGAAAAACGACGACGACGGAGACGACGACTTCGTCTTGAATTGAGCTCGAGTCATGCGGATTATGTAATCCAACAATGTGATTTCGTTTTTTCTTTTTTTTTTTGTTGTATTTAATTATATGGCAAAAAATAAAGTATACAAAATATTTTGTCACACACACAAAACAATTAAGTGCCCTGGCAATTTGTTGAATATTTATTGGGAAGATCTAATAGAAAATTTTGCATTTTTTTTAGTGAGATTTTCGTGGTTTTGCTTAATTAGAATTAAGAAATTGTCTAGAATGTTAACACAATTTCATAGCTTTTAGTTATAAATGACAATTGGAGTATTATTGTCATAGTTGTAATATACTGACACTCATCATAAGATAGTTTGATAATGGATATAAATAATAATGATATTTGTTAAATTTGGATTGACTATATGAATTTTGACATTGTATTAACTTTAATTGGGTTTTTTTACAATTAAATAATACATTTTGCTAGTTAGTTAATCATACTTTATTGAGATGTCTAAATAGTAAAAGTCCCTTAATATATATTTCTATACCCTTGCAAAAGGTATTATAAAACTGGTCAGATGCTCAGAAGGAGACGTTTCCGACCCCATAAAATATACATATATATTCTTGATCAGCATAAGTGATAAGTACTCAAAAAATGTATTTACATTTTTAATAGATTGTTTTGTCCTGATCTACAAAGAATTGCGAGTATTGCATTAATAAATAGAATTTATTAACGTTGAACTTATAATTGAAATTTAAGTACATAGATATACGGATCATCCGCATCAATTTGGAACGAATCTTGATTTAAATAATCAAAAATCCGTATAAAGAACCATTAAAGTATTCTAAATCAAAGCTTTTGAAGGGTTTTTATTCTCATTGCCTTTATTTAGTGGAAGTTTTAGTCGAAAAGTGGCTAGAATTTTCATTTCATGACTTAATGATTCTATAGACCTTTCAGTTTTGTAAAAATTGTATAAAACTGACAAATACCAACTTTTATGACAATAGCTATAAAATTAATGAAGCTATTGAGAAAGTCACTGTTCGTGACTTTGCCGTTTGTATGGGAGCCTTATGATATAGCGGTCCGATCCGGCTGAATCCGAGAAATACCTGCAGTATATACAAGCCTATACGTGCAAAATTTCAGCTCTGTAGCTCTTACGGTCTCGGAGGAGTTCGCGTTGATCCAGACGGACGGACGGACGGACATGGCTATTTGAACTCGTCTCGTCGTGCTGATCAAGAATATATATACTTTATATGGTCTGCGATGCTTCGTTCTATGCGTTGCACACTTCTGACCAAAATTAATATACCCTTTTTGGAAGGGTATAATAATGCATTTGAACTTATGTCCTTTCTCATAAGGCATCTGAATGATTTACAGGACGAATTGATTTACTTAATATAACTTGAGTTAACTTAAGACTTAAACAACCCGTTATAAAAGTTGGCGTAAAAAATTCCATATTTTGTGATCCTTATAGACATTAGAAATTAGAACCCATTGACTTTGGTTTACAATTCAAATGATTATAGAAATAAAATATTTGATCAAAGTATTTAATTCTCAAAACTATAAATCTCTGTTGGGTAGGCTGTCTGAAGGAATACGAATTTGCTATTCACTAAAATATTAAATAATCATTATTCAAATCACAATGCACAATATTATATATATGTATAATAGATGCAAATTGATAAATACTATTACAAATTTCCACATTGACTTGGTTAAAAACAAATTATTTGATGTTTTGGGAAAGTGTTTTCAAATTGCTTTGATTTGCTTCCCACACTGATGATCTATAGAATTATGTGTTCTCTCCTTTTTTTCTCTCCGCTTTTAGCCATTAGGCCGATATGCCAATTTCTGTATTTCTCTTTAACCAATATTTAGCCATGACCACGAAAAACTTTCCTAAGCTGCTCACAAGCAACTTGACCTGGAAATCGGTTTTTCTTTAGGACACTTTTCCATCCGCCTAAATGGCTAAATGGATGCCGGGGCTGGCTATGCAACGTGAGAAGAGATGTTAACGTCATTCAAGCAACGCTCCACAGTCTCTTTCTGTCTCTCATTCTCCCTCTAACTGCCCCCAAAACAGCTTGCCCCTCAACTCAAACCCAACCCGATCAGCCACACAATGCAACATCCAACCTGTTTGAAGCTCCAAACGTTGGCAGCGCTGCTGGAAAAACGTGAGTAAAAAACGTGACGCCAAGTTCGAAATGATTTCTGCCTGGCCTACTGAGCAGGTGATGGGGGACCTCTGAGCAGGGTGCTCTGCTGGCAAAAGGGGACGAGGGGGTGGCACTGGTTCGCTTACACCACTCGGCCGATAAACATTGTATGGCACAGGCACGTTGCTTGTATGACGTGGAACACATAGAGAAAGAGTGGAAGAGAGAGAGAGACACACAAATGGAGGGAATACGAAATGGGACAGGGACTGGGTTACTTGTGGCATTTCGATTGGAGGGGACGAGTGGGGGAAGGAGGGCAGATACGGACACTCCAAAGTCACATTATTTGTTGTGCCTATTACATGACATACAAAACGGCAAAAAAGAAAAAACAACGACAAGCAACAATTGTTGTTGCTTGGACTTAGCCATGGCAATCACTTCGGACACCTGTAAGCGGCAACGTGATGAAAAGCGTGCCCACAAATCAGTCATTTCGATACATCAAAGCAAAAGAGAAACACCCAGAGAGGGCGAGAGAGAGAGAGAAATGAGCCCTTGCATTTTCTGACCGCGTCAATGTCTCAATATATATATATATATATATTTTGGCCGCTAACCTACGACGGATTGACTGCCCGGCAGCCCGCGTAATTGAGTGCAAATGTGAATGAACTTCCCGCAGACGCACACGCAGCGCCAACGCTTCCCTCTCCTCCCCCGCTGTCCACAAAGAAAAAACCAAAACCAAACCAAAAATCTCGAAAAACAAAACAACAAACTTTGTTGGCTCTTGCTTTTGCCATGGCTTATAACTTTCACACCGAACTCGAAACGTCTCGCACATTCATACAGACAAAAAAACACCAACACAATCACACACACACACTCATGTATGTGAAAGGCATTCGTCACTCCCCTCGTTAATCATATATTTAAGGTTCTAAGCTTGAAATGAAATTGAAACTTTTTATCGATACTGATTCAAATATATTATACCTACTAGAATTAAATGTGATTGACATATATACATACATATGTACATACACATATGTAGATACATATATATGGATAAATTGATGCATTTTCTTTGTGGAAATTGTTCAAATTTTCAAGAAGGGAAGGAAGGGGTCATGCTAGTATATATTTTGTGTAATATTTAAATAGGGTAAGGTAATTTTTTTTGTCTCTATCTTATTGTCAGATTCTCTATGGGATCTATGTACATCATATCTGTATCAGAAGTTATCAAAACTGGGCTTAAACCGGCTTGAGGTCAAAAAATTTTACTTATTTATAAGATTCTAAATCATAGGCAGCACAAAAGGTAAGCAAGTTGTCGGTATAGCTATTCCAATAACCACCAAGTTCTATCATCAGCAGACTTTGCTAAAGAATCCACAGGATATATCTGCAACGCTAAAACTAGTTGGGAATTCAAACGACATTAAGCGAAAAATGAAGGGCAAAGCTTGCATACGCTTGGGCGCAATCAGAATTAGGGTAAAGGACTTCACCTTAACCAACTAACAAACAAACTAACTAACTGTTATAAGTTATATTTTTGAAATTGCATTAATTATAAATATTTAAAATTACTTTCAGTCTATTCTCGTATCTGTTTCCAAACGATTGAAACGAGAAAAGGTCAATTCCATTTAGATATTTGTTACATGTAGTTACCATTCAATTTGTTCTTTTCCAGTTCTTGTTAATAATTGAAAAAAATTTAATTTAATTTGTTGTAGGTGTTCTAATTAAATAAAACTAAAGAAATATTTATGAAAAAATTCACAAATTCTTTATATTCCACTAACCAAATGGCAAACGACTTGACACTGAGTAAATTGGCTCCCAATCGAAATATAAAAGATGTCTCAAATAAAAGTCCGTTAATAATATTTGGTAACAATAACTAGAACAAGTATGAATAATTATTTTTCTAAATTTTATTCAGTAGGAAGTTTTAGATCTGCCTTTGTGACTGTGCAAAAACTATAAAACTAAAAACTTTCAGAAACTTTCGGTTAACATTTGAATCTTTCGCTTTGTAGAAAAACAAAATGAAAACTCTCAAAACTTCTCCGTCATTCTAAGCACTTTTATTTTAGCTCATGGCTTTAATTTATTGTTAAGACGGCAAGTAAACAATTATAATTCCTTTTTATAAAACTAAAATACTTGTAATTTGTTTTTAGAAAAAAAAAATCAATACATTTTTATAATTTTAGATGATTCAAAAATAAATCACAATAGACCAATTGATCCAATAATCGCATAATAATTAAAGATTTTGACCAAATTAAAATAAACTGAAGAAATTCTGAAATTTTGCAATTTTTTAAAAAACAACTTGAATGATATCTAATAATGAATTAAAATTGAAAAATAGTTAACTTTCAAATAAATTTTTATTTTATTTTTATATTTCAACTAATAAGATTTTGATGTTGTATATATCATTGGATCAACTGTAACTTATTATAAAAATAGAAAAAAATTGGGAAAAAATCAAAAAGGTATTAAATTTTTTCTATTAAAATCAAATAAAAAAGAAACAAAAATAAAAAACATTTATTGAAAACAAATTTATTGGATTTCCAATGTATAACAATCTATTAAAATCTTCGATTTAGTAGAAGTGGTTTATTAACTATGTATAAGAAAAAAAAAACGTATATTTATTTAAGTGTTAAATTAAGTGTTTAATGCTTTTTTAAGAAGACGGCAATGAATCGTTTTTTCTATAGTCAAGTGTTTTGTGGCGACAAATCTATCTAAACTCTTTGGTATATATCATGTTTGGAAGGGTCTAGCATAACTTTCAATTCATTTTAAGTAATTGATCAAGTTGAAGTTTCATTTTGTATAATTTTTAAGATATTTAAGTGCATATATCATACAATTAGCTTATCAAATAAATCCATTGCTAAAGACTATTGCGTTCTGTTCATATGACACATATATTTATGACATTTGTTATCAGACGGTCACAAAATCCATTTGCTGCCTTCCCCCTGCCCCTTTCTTTATTTTTTAACTTGTATGTGTGTATAAGTAACTCCACCCCCGCGATATCACCCATACATACACACATGTACAAGACAAAGGCAATAAACAATACTTGAGAAATCACTTAACATAGGCCCGGGACAGGGAGGCAATAACAATCAGCTAGCAGAAGAAAGAAAGCCATCAAAAACGGAAAAAAAAGAGTTGGAAGTGGGAGGTAGCAGCAAAAGAGCAGAAGAAGCTGATAACACACAAATACACCAACACACACATGCGTTTATGTGTGTGTGTGTGTGTGTGTGCGTGCGTGTGTATGTACGCTCACTTGAAGCAGCAACAAAAATTGTGAAGAAATTTGGGTCTTGCTCTAGTTTTCACAACCAAAGTTCAATGATCGATTGCAAGAGCCAAAAAAAAAAAAACAAAAACAACAACAAAAATTAAAATACCTCTCATTTAATTTGTTGTCGACTTTTAAATACCCTACATATTGTTTTTGTATATCAGTTTAATTGTGATTCCTTATATATTATTTCTTATTTTTAAATCTCATCTACTACAAGTTGAGTAATTAAGATTAAAATACTTTAATATTTATTGTTCACAGACTATCTAGAATCAAAAACGTAGACAAAATGAGCCATTCAAGATATTTCAACTAAAATTAACTTATATTGTGCCTAAGAGTAGGTAATTAGGATACAGGGATCTGCACAAGCACATGATCTTTCTGGCTATAGATTTACTATTACTCGACGCCTTCCTAGAATCCATAAGGTGCAGGGACCTTCCCCATGAATGGAATTAACTTCTAGCTTTACACCTGCCACTAATTTTCCTATCACCAATAAAAAAATGTATTAATGAATTTTCTCTTAAGTTAAATAGGCCGTTTAAGCCTTGAAACTAACTCAAAGAGAGTCCTAAAGTCCAACTAAAAGTTTTGAATCCTTTTCCCAAATGTTTGGATTTCCGTTGTTTTGGGATATATTGTAACTGAGTTGTAATGATTTTTGCCTTCCTTTCAAATTCGAACACAGTGAAAAATGCAGATGAAAAACCTCCCCAAAACAAAAAGAAAACTTAAAAAAACACAATAATACCAAAACATTTTGACTGGTTTTGGCGACCTTTTTAAATTGATATTAAACACTTTTTGTTTAAATTTTATTTCTTTTTTTTATTGTTTTAACATATTTAAATCTCCTTGAAAAATCGTCTGCAATCTCTGCCTCTGCAACCCTGAACAAAAAGCAAAAATCGTCATCGCGCCTGCCACAAATGGGACTTGGCACTTAACTTTAAATTCTAAATAAAACTAATATTTTTTATATTAACTCTTTTGGCAGTTTTTTAATTTCTTTTAAGTGGCTCTAGGTGTTCCTTAGAGATTTTTATACCATACACCCATAGGGTGAAATGGTATATTAAAGTCGCCAAAATGTATGTAACAGGCAGAAGGAAGCTTTTCCGACCCCATAAAGTATATATATTCTTGATCAGTATCAACAGCCGAGTCGATATAGACATGTCCGTCCGTCCGTCCGTCCGTCCGTCCGTCCGTCCGTCCGTCCGTCCGTCCGTCCGTCCGTCCGTCCGTCCGTCCGTCCGTCCGTCCGTCCGTCCGTCCGTCTGTCCGTATGAACACGTAGATCTCAGAGACTATAAGAGCTAGAGTCACCAAATTTGGTACGTAGACTCGTGTATTACCTACGGTGGTCAAGTTTATTTCAAATTTTTGCCACGCCCCCCTCCGCCCACGAAATTTAAACAAACTTGATTTTCTTAAAGACTATAATAGCTAAACACATCAAATTTAGTATGATTAATCCTTTAGTAAGCGCGCACAAATTTGTTGCAAAAAAAATTTGCCACGCCCCCCTCCGCCCACGAAATTTAAACAAACTTGATTTTCTTAAAGACTATAATAGCTAAAGACATCAAATTTAGTATGATTAATCCTTTAGTAAGCGCGCACAAATTTGTTGCCAAAAAAATTTGCCACGCCCCCCTCCGCCCACGAAATTTAAACAAATTTGATTTTCTTAAAGACTATGATAGCTAGAGGCACCAAATTTGGTATGTGTATTTGTTCAATAAATGCGCATATATTGTATATGCAACGATTTTGCCACGCCCCTTTCCGCCCCCGTAATTTGGAAAAACTCGATTATCTCACGTAATTTTCTACCTTTTGTAATTAAATTTGGCACACTTGAATTTGACACTAATACCCAGCAAAACACCAAATTTTATCAAAATCGGACAAAAAACAACCAAGTTATGCATATAAACGTTTTTCCATAAGGCCGTAGTTGGTCGTTGGCTGGTGGGGGCGCTAGGGTGCTCGTATACTTGAGTGAGGGAGATTCTAACATAAGATATGCTTGTAATATAAAAGCATGTGAAAATGCATTGGTTTAAAAAATTGGAAATATTTGTTTCACTGGTGTATGGTATACCTAAGTCGGCGAGACGACTTACTTACTTCATTTTTTTATTTCTTCTATATCTTTTATATTTAAGTTCCTTACTTAATATAATATTTGTACATTCTTTAATACAATGTCCTTACATATGTATATTTCCAGAGTGTTTCCCTATCAGGAGGCGGTGCTGTTAATTATATTTCTTGTTTTACTTTTTTAGGGAATCTGTTTTTTTTGTCACCCTTTAGAAGGAGAGACTTTAATTGTATGACTTATAGATTAACTTGTTGGGGATGCAGGGTATTTAAAAAGCTTATTTGTGTGTGAGAGAGCGGAGCGCCGCTGCTGCTGCTGTTGTTGTTACTCTCTTGCGTTTTTGCAGAAGAACTCACGCGTCATATGTATGTAGAAACGTCTACGTCTTCGTTATTATTGTTGTTGTTGTTTGTAGCTTTCTGCTTTCTTTTTATCGTGCAACTTTTGGCTGTTGCTACTGTATGAAAGAAATTCATCATATAATAATTTTATAATAATACTTTGCATGTGCGTGTGTGTGTGTGTGTGTGATTCAAGTGCTGTGCATTCAACTTGATTTCATTTATGAGTTTGTTTTCATTATTTACGCAGCGAGTTGATAATTTTTTTCCTTCTTCTTCTTCTTTTTTTTGGTTAACGAAATTAGAATAATGAAAGCAAACACAAAAACACACACTGACACATACACACATAGACAAAGCTTTATTATTTTTTTTTTTTTTTGGCCCCAACAAGAATGGAAAGTCAATGCACGCAGCAACATCGAAGTTGACGTCGCTGTCGACGTCGACGTCGATGGCGATGCCGTTGGCAAAGCCAAAGCTTAGCAATTGTGTTGCTTTCTTTTTTTTTCGTAATGAAATTATTATTAGAATTTCACATAATGTTAAGCTATTTGTTGTCCAAGTTGTTGATGCCCCCTCACTCTATGTCTATCTCTCTCTCGCTGGTATGTATGCATTTGTATATATGGGTAAGTTGAGGCTTAATTGTTGTCGCTTTTCAACTTGGCTTAGAAAATTTAACCGTTAGTTCAAACCAATTAGAGTGCATTACACGGCTCAGAGCGACTCTAACGAATTGTATCTACAAACGACAAACAAACAAGATCTTCTTCGGTTTCGGTAAATCATTCGGTATGCACATCACAATAAATGGAAATGAAATAAACTGATCGCAATACCGGCTTCTTGTCTCTTTCGCACTCCATTTGGCATTGGCTAAGAGAAAAGTTAATTTCTAGACACGAATAATAAGTTGTTCTTTTCTCTAGTGGCAATTATATTTGAAAATCAAGGGAAATCAGCTGACATTAATATTAAATTTAATGGCAGAGAGCAGCAGTAAATAATGCACAAACAAAAAACGCTCGGAAGTTTGTTATTTAAGACTATATTGCTTAATACTTTAGGAATTTCCCCACTGTCGACTATTCATATTTTTGCGCTCTTAGATGTATTTAAGTATATATGTACTTAGGCAGAAATGTAAGTAAACAATTGCAGGGATATTAATATTGGCAAAGATAGACAAATTTAACTCATTTTGTACTATTTTTTAAATCTTTTATTATTTTCTAGCAGATTAGGTGTCATTTGGTTTGTGGTAGATTCAGATAAGTGGGTTGTATAGATTGAAACCTACCCGATTCTTATTTCATCTCTTTTCTAATCAATCTAGAATTGTACTACTTCAACGCAAAAACTGATTGGGAATTATAACTTATATATAAAGGAAAAAGCACAGAAAAATGATGTTAGTTTGTGCATAGCTAAAAGTTTGAAATATTAGATCAATTTTAAGTGAGTTTAGCGTTATCCTAACATACGCATCATTCAGAAAGGCTTTTTTGATCCAAATAGATCAAGTTTCATACAGCTTGTTTGAAAATTTTAAAAGATTTTCAGATAAAATTGTACATTGATGGAGAAATGATAAAATGGCAAAGAAAATAGCCTAAGTGACTTAATTTTCGAGAGATTCTAATACTGGGAGGGGTCATCTGCTTCATTTTCAATAACAAAGTTGCTCTTTAGATTCTTCAATACACAATGAAATAAATGTTTGTTATGTATTTATGTATAAATTTTTGGCTTTCATTAAACAAATCTAAGACCGATTTACCAACCAATCTCAACCCATCAACCGCCAAAAGAATGGAATTACTATTAGGTCCACATTTAACCAATTTAGATCCGCCATGGAGTATAACCCTTAACGGTTGAAGAATTTGCTAACCAAATAAGATACTTTTTACAAATTTTGGGCACATCAAGAAATATTCAACCCACACATCTCACAATTCTCTATTCTAAGTCATTCGACCTAAATAAAGAAATTCTCAACTCACCAAACGCAAGAAGAAACAACAAACCAACACACATAATTATGTAATGGCAAAGTCACCTAATTTTCAGTTTGAACGGTGAAATTATGGTGTATACATATATAAACACAGGCAGAGGCACAGATACAACACCAATGAAGTAAGTAAGTCGTCTCGCCGACTTGGGTATACCATACACCAGTAAAACAAATATTTCAAATTTGTAATAACTAATGCATTTGCCTATTTTTCACAATTCTGTTCACATGCTTGTTACAAGCATATCTCAGTATCTCGCGCACTTATGCATATAAGCACCCTAGCGCCCCCACCCGCCAACGGCCATCTCCGGCCTTATGCAAAAACGTTTATATGCATAACTCAGCTATTTTTTGTCCGATTTTCATCAAATTTGGTATTTTGCTCGGTATTAGTATCAAATTTAAGTGTGCCAAATTTGATTGCACAAGGTAAAAAATTACGGGAGATAATCGAGTTTTTCAAATTTCGGGGGGCGGAAAGGGGCGTGGCAAAAACTTTATACATACAAAATGTGCGCATTTACTATGCAAATATACATACCAAATTTGGTGTCTCTAGCTGCAATAGTTTTTGAGATAAACGTTTTTTTTGAATTGCGTGGGCGGAAAGGGGCGTGGCAAAAATTTGAAACAAACTTGATCACTCTACATACTACACGAGCCTACATTCCAAATTTGGTGGCTCTAGCTTTTATAGTCTCCGAGATCTAGGTGTTCATACGGACAGACGGACAGACGGACGGACGGACAGACGGACAGACGGACGGACGGACAGACGGACAGACGGACAGACGGACGGACAGACGGACATGGCTAGATCGACTCGGCTGTTGATACTGATCAAGAATATATATACTTTATGGGGTCGGAGAAGCTTCCTTCTGCCTGTTACATACATTTTGGCGACTTTAATATACCATTTCACCCTATGGGTGTATGGTATAAAAACTACGGCAAAAGCAGAAGAGATAGAGGGAGAGAAAGAGATAAACGTTAAGCAAACAAGTTTACAGAATTAGGTAAACGGCATTATTATTATTAAAGACACATTTGAGTTTTAGACATTTTAGGGTTTGAGTTTTTTTTTTGTTTTTGTTTTTTTGAGTATGCTATCCAGAATATTAGGCCATAGTACCGTTAGGCCCATTGGGGCCCACAGCGAGAGAGACAGAGAACCGTAAAATAAAAGCTTTCAGCATGAAAAACTTTTCACGAGGCTTATGTAATCAATTACAACAAGAATGATAATAAAGAAAGCCATCACATTATACTGGTCCGCTGCCAGGTTTTGAGTTCGAGTTCGAGTTCTTACTTTCTCCAAGCCAGGCCCCATAAGTAGGCCGGCAGTCGATTAACCAACTCCAGCAGATGCCCAGTCTCAGTCGACTTCTCAGTCGTCGTCGTCATCGTTGTCGTTGTCGACATGTAATTATGAAACTTTCACGCAAGACCCACACTCACACACATACACGATCGCACGAACTGCTTTCTTAACGTTGTTCTCGGTTGGCGTCGCTGCTGCTGCTGCAACTTCTTTTGGTGTTTTTATACCATGCACGAGTAAAATAAAATGGTACATTAAATACGTCAAAATGTATGTAACAGCTAGAATAAAGTGTCTGACTCCCAATCCATACGAATCTCCGTCTTAAGGTGGGTGAATAATATGGGAAAAAGCGCTCCAAAAAGTAGGCAACAGTATTTATAAATTACAAAAATTTACAATTTTGGATATTTCTTAGCAATGTTTGCATTTGTTGTCACTTTTATCCCTAAAACTTTTTATAATTTATTATATGTTTCAAAAAACAAAACCGATTTTCTAAACTTTGGGAGTAAAATTTCCACCATTATTAACATTAAAACATTTTTCACTAAATAACTAAGTTAATGGCCGCTAGAGTTGCCACGTAGATTTCAGCAAAAAGCCCTATTTCCTAATTTTGAGCTTATAAATTTCAAATAAATCTTTATTCCGATGTATGGTATATGAAAGTCGTCGCCTTGGCTTACTTAGTTCATATATATTCTTCGTTGATGGGGAGGAGGCTTGAAGTTTTCGTTCATTTCCAGTTTAGAATTGGGTCAAATAACGGATTTGTGTGCGCTTGTTTCGTTCTCTCTCTCGCACACTCTTTTCCTCTCCCCTGTCTACGTATCTTTGCGTTGCGGCAAGATCACCGCAAAGAAGAACACAACGTAACGTAACAAGCTGCGTCATCGGAGGTTTTCAACGTCAGTTCCAACTCCAGGTCGTCGTCGCAACACACAAACCGAATTTCAAATTCAGATCAACCAACAACAAAGAAGAAAAAGAAGAAGTAAACCGGTTTTTATTACTAAAATGAAGCTCAGCACGGTTCGGCTCAGCTCAGCTCACCTAGTGCCCCGGCAACGACGTCTTTTACATTTTGTTCTACATTCATGAAGTTGGGTGAAAATGTGTTGCTGCAGCAAACAGGCGGCACCAGCAGGTTTTAGAATGCCAAACAGATTTGTTTAACAATTTTATGTTATTTCTTAAGTTTTGGTTTTTTTTTTTTTTTTGGTTTTGTTGGATTGTTCAAGAAGAGAAAGTGTTACGCCAATTGATTGTTTAATTAATTTTTTTCTTTTTCTCCAGTAGAAGACTCTACTCCACATGTCCAAGCGAAAGAGAGCAGTGTCAATGACCACCACCATCAGCTCATCATCATCATCATGAAGCAGAGAGCCAAAATTTAGAGACAGAGTAAAAGTTTGTTGTTTTTGTAACATTTTGCACAATGCGCTTCATTTGTTGTTCACTTTTTTTCAGTTTTTTTTTTTTTTTTTTTGTTGGACAACTTCTTCTGACTTGGCTTTCGCATTTTTCGTTCATTCTTTTTAGCCATTTGCAATTGTGTCGCTGCTCTCTCTTTCTCTCTCTATCTCTCTATGTGTCTGTCCCTCTTGCTCTTTCTAATGTGTCAACTGTACACAGAGTGTCGAACCCAAAATGAATTATGCATTCGAGCAAGTTACAACTTTCCAAATTGCTTTCGTCGTCTATCGCCTCCTATGTGATGGCTACCAAAAACAACTGCCAAATAGAAAACTCTAACTATTTGCACTTAGACTTTCGCGCGATCTTTCAATTAAGATTACAAAAAATAAATGTGTTTGAAAACCTGTTGCCATTATGGGCTTAGAAAATAGAATTTGAGAACGGAAAACCAATAAAGAGCACAACTTCATTTGAGTATTTTAAGAATGTGTTGTTCTCAATTATAATGGAAAACCATAACAAATTGTTGACAAAAATATTGTAATCATTGTTTAAAATTAGAAATGTCTTAGGTGATGTACTACTTATCTTAAATATTTGATTAGTTTTTTTTGTTCTCTACACTCATCTTAGATAAATAATCTAAGTTCAATATTATTGAACTCTTTCTTTTATATTCTATATCTCTTATTATCTGTATGAAAAGGAATATCTTTCGGCATTATCACGTTTTATCCATCATTATAGCTTTTGACAAAAGATTTTAATTTCTATAAACAAAACTTTCTTTAAGTGCTAAAACAATGAAATATAAGCTAGGTTATAAGATATATTATATTAAACAATTAAATCGAATAATTGTACAAAATTTAAGTGCTAACTATAAAATAAATTAAAATAAAGATTAATTGTTAATACAATTGGTTTGATATGGAGAGTGATATTAAATATTCCGTTTTGTTTTTGTCAAAAAATCTCATTTACATCAACTGTACATTTAACGGAAATAAACAAAATCACATGATACGTATACTTGATGCATTCAAATATATATTAAGTATACGACTTGTTATATAAAAAAAGAATAAAAATTGTTATTGTAAAATTACAATTATATAATGCTCGTAAAAGCAAAAAAAGTGATAACAAAAAGAGAAGACAATGTATTGCATAGTCACACACACATACACACACAACACACACATACATACATACAATATCAATGAATATGCCATTGTGCCAGAAGAACGTTTTGTGCCAACAAAGACAACCCATATAGGCAGAGGGCAGAGGAATCAGGGACACCAGAACAAGAGACTGAAAGAGAGAGAGAGAGAGATCAAGATAGAAGCGGAGGTTGGGCAAGGTAAAGAAGAAGAGGAAGAAGCTGAGGTCCCCCCACGATCATGGCAAGTCACAGCGGATGTTGCGATTATTACGAAATAAACGAAGAATAAGAATGAAAACGAAATGCATACAAAGAGTGAAACAACTTAACGAGTGAGAGAAAGAGCGATAAAGGGGGAGAGTGGGAAGGTTGTATATGCGTTAGTATGTGTGTATATGAGTAGGCAGAAGAACGTATTATCCCTTTTATAGCAGAAAATGCCAACCGACAGGCCACAGAAGAATTTCTTAAGAAAATGCTAAATTTAGAGCGCCAGCAGGGGCCGTCAGCCCCCCAAAACACCCCAGAGCCCACCAACAGTCAAGTAGGTTGATTGGTCATCTCACTCTCTCTCTCTCTTTCTCTCTCTATCGTGCTCTCTGTCATCTCTTGTTAAGATTTATGCAGTCTCTGGCGCACTCTCATTCTTTCTCTCTTTCTCTCATATTGAGCAATTTGCGCAGTTGCAGCCTGACAACAACGTCAACAACAAAAACAACAGCAAAATTAACTATTAAGCTCTTGACTTGAACTTTGCCAACAAATTTCAAATGAACTTTTAGTTCATTTCACCTTAACCTCCGAACCTCCCGCCCTTTCCATCTCCTTTCTTAACAATAGCTTCATTCTTGCACAAAATGAATTTGAAGCTTCCGTAATTCAGTTCCTAGAATTTTACACTGATAAACTGAATTAGCCAATTTTTTTTTTTTTTTTGTTTTGTGTTTTGTTTTTTTTCTTGCTGACTAATGGAAAATGCAAGTGATGTCATTCCATTGCGGTAGACTTGATTTTTGTATGTGTATGTAAATTAGGGTGTTCCTAATACAATTAAACTGATTTTTCTATTCTAATGCCTAGACCGTTATTTCGTTTGAATGAATTAAGAAGATTACATTTTGCGACAATTTTGTATGAATCCTAACTTTTAAAGTTTAAAAAAAGAAGGAAATATATAAAAATTTATTTATTTTCGGTTTCTAATTTAAATTTGGAAATATCCACAAAGCTTTTGTACTAACTTTTACTTTAATTCGTGGCATTTATGTTTATGTCGCCTTTGTAAAGGATGAGACTACTTGATTATAAAAGTATATAACGATTTTTCAAAGTACCACAAAAATATTTTCAAAAAAATACTGTTATTTGAGTTCACTGATGGACTTTATAAGATCTGATAATGCCAGTTAGGGCCACTCATATATGTTATTATATATACATACTTTTATATTTTTGAAACACCCTAACAAACATACAGTTCATATCACAATCACAATAAAAGACTAATCCTGGTACTTAAAAAAGAAATTTAAAGAGAACTCGAAATTCTTATTTTTTAAGGCAAATCTTATAATATTTAAAACCAAGAACATTAAAAATATCCCAAAATGTTTGTTGTTAATAAAAACTTATTCTTTAAAGAATTCAAAATTATTGGAATAAATTTTTTGTAAAAGGTGTTGCCTACTTTTGGGGTAACATGCTGGGGAATTTGATATCTGTTAATCAGATCTGTAATTTAATATGTAAATTAGCTGACATTTAATTGCATATTTAATTGAATTTTAATTTATTTAACAAAATATATTGACATCGTGTGGCTTTAATAACTCTGTGAGTGTATCTTCTCTCTTATATTTTTCCAATACCTTGAGTAGATAATATCATATGGAATATGTTTCTCCAAATGTGATTTACCAATTCCTTTCCCCCACCAAATGCGACACAACTTTCGTTTAATTGATAGGAGTATTTTCCCTAATGGGATGCCATCAATTGTTTAAATAAATATTATTTTGTATAGAATAACTAGTACATCGAAATATTTACATACATACAAACATGAATGTTTCAAATTAATTGTTTGAAAGTTTGCAGAACATTTTTATGAGCCTTATTCCTGGATTCTTACCATCGCCCCACGCAGCACTACACAGACACGCATAGTCATGCTTAATTATAGAGCTGGCACATAAATTACAGATTGCAAACAAATACATATATGTATGTACATACATCCATATATAAATATAAATACATACATACATATGTATGTAGGGAAGTATATATATATACATGCATGTGCATGTATTTGTGTATGTATGTATTTGTATTACATCTTGCATACTTCTTACAAGGAGCAAAAAAAAAAGAAGTACCCCACAACCTCAAAAACCATAAGGCGGCCCAGCTGCGCATTCTTAATACGACGCGTTGTGCTAATTTATACAACAACAACAATAAGAAATATAAAATTTTTTGTTTTTATTTTTGCGCCGCAGCCAAAATGATCTTATTGGAATACTCACATGCACACACACCCGCCCCTCGAGCAACAAAGAGAGAGAGAGAGAGATGAACTAAGGGGGGATAGAGAGGGTCTCTCGCTCTTGTTCTCTCTCTGCTAGCCTGCAATATGCCAAGCGAATGAACGACTGATTTGTAAGGCCTTGAACTTCTGTTGGAGTGCATTAACTCTGTGGCCGCGCACACACACACACACACACATGGGCCGCAATAACACGGGCGCAGCAGCGCTGCTGCTGAGCTGCTCTTGTCGTAGCAGAACAGAACTTTTTTTATGCCCGCTCGCAAAAATGGCCACGCAATATCTGTATGTGTGTGGGTCTGTCCATATATGTATGCATGTGTGTGTACGGATTGCAGTCTGGTATGAGTCTGATCTTGTTGTAGGCCTTTATGTAATCTAGAATGAGAATGTTGTCTTGGCTTGCACAAACATATGAACATACATAAATCCAACACACACACGCACACACACACTCAACTGCATATATATGGCTTATTTACACTGCCTGAGTAAATTATTCTCTTTATCAACTCTCATTCTTTGTCTCTCATCTGTCTCTTTGTCTCCCCGCCCCCTATTTAGGATTGTATTACATAAGCGGTCAACAAGCAAAGCCTAGCAGGCTGACAGGGGCGTGGCACACACATATACACTCATAAGTCTGCAGACGCTCCTTTTGTCTCTCTCTCTCTCTCTCTCTCTCTCTGTGTTTTTCTTTGTTTCTCTCTCTCTGGGCCTGTCGCCTGTTTCCTGCGGGTATTTTGAACCTTTCAATTGGCCTTGAACCTACCTACTGTCGATCAGAACGGGCTCGGGCTAGGGGCTCTCAAAGTATTTGCAAAACAGATACCCATAAACACACACAAAAACACACATACACACTCACACGCACATTGAGTGGGGAGTTATAATACCAACAAAAACAGCTAAGAGCTATTTGTGATCACCAACCTTTTGATACCCTGTGTAATTATTGCATAAGATTCATTAGATTAAATTTAAGTCAATCCAAACAAAAGTCGCCTTAAGGCGAAATATTGAGTTTCGCTCTGCCGCAGCGCAGCCGTCACACGTACAGCGAACATGTTATTGCGGCTTCACAAAGTCACTTCGGCTCAGACTTCGGCTTATTCTTTGGTTTAAAGCGGGGCCGAACCTAATCATCATTTAGCACAGGTGAAAAACGAGCGGTTTGCGAAGAGATCTCTACAAGCCCAAAAATAATCTCTCTTTCCCTTTCACTTGCTTGATATCCTATGGAATGCCATCCTCCAAATCAAGGTGGATCTGTATGTATATAGTCTTGCTC
This sequence comes from Drosophila equinoxialis, assembly GCA_018150345.1. Taxonomy (NCBI): domain Eukaryota; kingdom Metazoa; phylum Arthropoda; class Insecta; order Diptera; family Drosophilidae; genus Drosophila; species Drosophila equinoxialis. The sequence goes on from JAECWI010000047.1 coordinate 6,391,630, forward strand.
TGACTAAGTACAGGGTATGAGCGAAAAAAAAAACCAACGTTCTTTGTGACGATTGCAACTGGGCCTGGTTGTTGGTTGTCTTTTTTTTTTTTTGCCATTCATATTGGCATTGGTATATACAATATGTACACACATACATACATATATACTTATTTGCCTGACCCCACACAACATGGTTGAGTCTGAGTCTGTCGCAAGACCTTGAGATTGTTCGTTGCTGCCGTTGTCGTTGCTTACTCCTGCGTCGATTGCCTCCCTCCCTTCCCTTCTTCCCTACCTCCCCCCAACGACCATACTTATTACCTATAAAATATTGGCAATGTTTGATTATTGTCCAAACCATCAAATCAAATTCCTTTCCCGCTACCTTTCTCACTCTATGTCTGGTGATTAGGAATGCATTTTGGCTTATCATCGTTTGCTGACGGTTTTGATAAGTGTTACGACTTCACCCCGTCCCTTTATCTCTTCCTCTTTAGTAATACCATTTTTTTTTTTCTTTTTGCATTTTGTCAGCTGTTGTTGAACCTTTGTTTCAATATTTATCGCATAATTTCTGTTTTCTACTTTTGTTTGTATGCAAAATGCGGGCTATAGACAATCGACCGATAAGTCTCTAAGCTTATAATTAATATGTAAAGAAGGAAAAGATATACATAAATAAAGGCCTCTTTCACTATCAAGGATAAGCGGAAACGACTTTTGTATACATATGTCTGATAGTTCTAACAAATACATTACATACAAACAAAATATTATATAATACGTGTACACGCCTAATTGAGTTTAATTGAGTAATCTCAGTGAGTCATTTTTGTTATATTCTAAAGAAATTAGGGGGAAAATGAAATGACGCCAAGTTATAATAATAGAGCCCAAATGTCGTACCCAAAATGAATGAGTTGTACATTAAAAATATTACGAAATACTTTTTAATCCTCAAGATAAAACGAAAGAAACAAATTCTTTTCGCTTGATTTATGTTAATTCCACGAAATATATCAAAGTTTTTGACTGTTGAATATATCAAACATTTACAGATTATTTGTTTTTCTGTTGTTTTTAACATTATTGTATGCAAATAGAAGTTATACGATCATTAAATAAACCCATTAAATCTGGTAAGAATTCATCATGATGCAAGTAAGTGAGACTTGTATATTGTTACATGGAAAAAGAACCTGGAATTTCTTTGTATCATAGCAAAAAACCTGTTATTAATGAGATAATAATTCTAAACCACAAAAACAAAAAACAGCACCTAATTAAATTGTCGACAGATATAGAAACATGTCGTAATGGAATATAAACAATTTTGACATTGACGCAATATCGCAATATCGATAAAGACATTGTAGTTAAAAATGTAAAAGCTTTTGTTATTAATTGAATTCGGATGCGGTTTAAAAAACAATTCTAATGAGTAAAATGAATTTATTTCCAGTTTTCAAACTTCCTTTTCGTTCTTTATAGTTAGGATTTGCAATTCTCTGGTTTAAATCAAATCAAAGAAGGAACGAAAACCATTTCCTGATTAATATTTGCGAAAAATGTTAAAAACTGTAAGTTCTTAAGTTTTGAATGCAAATCAAGAAACAGCTTACATTTCGAAAATCGGAAATAAAATGGTAGAGTTAGAAATTGGATATATAAGGAGTTTTAAGAATTGATCTGCCAGTTGCAGATAGTACACAACTCCAATGCTCAATAGCATGTGAAGTGGAGGGAGGAAAAACAAGTCTTGAGATTAAGTTCTTTCTCAATTTGACTATATTCTTTGAATCTTCACTTAACTCAATCTAAAGTCTGAAACTGTATTTCTTCCTTTAATAACGTTATTAGGACACCCCGAGAAATATGCGGTTTTAGTTGTTGTAATAAATATTTTGTTAAGTTAAAAACTTTTTGAATCTTTGGAGACTGACATCATATTGAGCTAATTTACATATAATGTACATATTTTTAGATTATTTCCTTTAGACCAAATTTGTTGCATTATATTTATATGAAAATCGTAGAAGATCTCTTGATATAAGCCAAAATTTGGTGATAAATTTCAAAATTAATCTAATCGAAAACTAATTGGAGATTAAAATTATTTACGTCATGGAAATGTCGTCTTGACTATCTATAAGATACATTGATATCGTATGAGAATTCGCATGAAGTAAAAACAACTCGATTTCTGTCTGAATGTGCGTGAGTGCATGTAAATTATCCGTTATATATACATACATACATATATACATATCTATAGATGCATATGTAGTATGTATGTATATAGTATATGTATTTATGTGAAACAAAGGAACAACTTTTGCCGTTGCAATTTGCTTTGCAATAAATGGCCGCCAACGCAATGTCGTTTTGTTGTTGTTGTTGTTGTCATGTCCAAGTGCGATGACTTCCGTGTGGTGTAAATTTTTTTTTTTTTTTGCGCGTAATCTTGCCTTGCACTTGCCTCAAGTGTTTGCTTATGATACACAAACGCATAGTCTGGGGCTTCGCTTTTATCTGAAGCGCGCAAACCTTAAAACAAAACAACAACAAAAAAACTTATGAATGAACTAACAGAAACACGGAATAATCCCACATTATCATCATAGTCATCATCATCATCATGATCATCGTCACACGCACACTAACCTAATGCCTATCAAATGCCTGGCAAACGGCAAAAAGGGCAACAAGCCAAACAACACGCATGAGTCAGTGTCAAGATCGTGAGAGAAACAACAAGAAGAGAGCCAAAACTGCTTTGTGAGAGTGTGCACTGTGCCGGTGTTTGGAGCTTTTGTTACCCTACATTATTACTAAGGGTGGATATGTTGGCAGGAAAAGCTTTAAGAGCACCGTAACTTTAATAGATCTTCATCCGTAACAGAATCAAGTACTTATCATAAAGAAGACCTAAATACAGCTAATTTACAGTTAACAGCTAACAGTAAAACTCTATTGGGATTGCCATTGAACACATGTCCGTCTGTTTTGGTATATCGGACACGCTTAGTTTAAGTGCTACATAGTTGGATTATACTTGGCTTTCCTAAGGCTCACACCTATTAATCTGGCCATGAGTGTAGATTCTATAGGTCAAAAAAGAAGTCAAAGTGAGAAAACTTAAACTTAAACTTAGGTTAGGATAGGTTAGCTTAAGTTAATATGTAGCAATTATTGCCAAATTATATATAACCAATAAGTTTTCTGGCTATGTTTACCTAAACATACATACCTGCAAATATATGTATACGGATAGAGGGTATTAACAGGTCGATTATAGACGATAATTTTCTTATAATTGTTGCACGTTTTAATTTTTGTGGTTTTTTGTTTTGCTCGCGTCTTTTTTGTTATTATGTTTTGGTTTTTGGGTATTTTGATGTATATATATATACATATACATATGTACATATATATATAGATGTAGATTATTGTGCTTTTGTTTTTGGTTTATTTCGTTGTGGCGGCTTTTTGTTGTTTATTGGGTTATGGTGCAGTTTATTTGCGCCTCTTTTAATTTACATTCGTTCCTACATATGGATATTTGTATAAATACGTATTTATATCTTTAAATATACATATATATATAATATATATATTATATATATATGTACATACAAATATCTGCATATAAATGTTTATTTCAATTTCATTAATTGCGCCACAAATTACAAAAGAAATTGACCAAAATGACGCGTCGCAGTCGCAATTATGAAATTCTTAGCGGCTGTTGTTGCCGCGCTGTCAATGTTGCTGTTTCTAATAGTGTTGTTGTTGTTGTTGTTGCTACACGTACATACATACATATGTGGTAGTAAAATTTCACTTTTCACTTTTTCAAAAGAATTTTCGAGTTGCTTTTCGTTTTGTTTGTTGATCTTTTCTGATTTTATATATAGTTTGTTGTTGTTTTTAGTATTTTTTTATTGTTGTTGTTGTTGTTGCTTCAACGCTAAGCCAATCGAAACTGAAATTGTTGTTGGCCGAGCCGCAACAACGCCAACGTCGACGTAGACGTTGACCGAAGCAGAAGCATCAGCGCCGACCGAACCAACGCCAACTCAAAAGTTCTGAGAGAGAGCAAAGAGAGCACTGAAATTAAAAGAGATACAGTGGGTGACTGAGAGAATGGCGGCAATGAGAGCACGAGAGCAAGCCAACAGCGCATCTCGCATGCCGCCCACAATGCCTCAGTCGACGATGCGTTGTTGTTGTTGTATCCCCCAACCAAACAACAAGTTCAAGTTGCTGCTGCAGCAGCGGCAGCAGCGGCAGCAGCGTCAACGGCGACGACCCAGTTTTATTCTTTGTTGCCGTTGCTTTTTTTTGTAGTTTTGTTTTTTCAATGTTTTTGTTGCTTCTTGGTTGTTTGTTGGTGCCACCAACTTCTTTTTCGTACCGTTGGCTTTACGTGTTCTTTTAACGGGGGACCCGCTTTCTCTTTTTATATTAGTTTGTCTTTTTTTTTTTGGCCAAAAGTCAATTGATATGCGCCGCTCCATGTTTTGATGTTTGAAGTTGGAAACCCCCTTTCCCAACCTCCTTCACCATTCTCATTCTTTCCTAGCTCTCTTCATATTTCGTGAGCTGATCTTTGCCTTTTTGCCAAAAAAATTGGAGCTGGAGCCACGAGTCTATGAGTCAATAAATGTTTGTATGTCTGCAATGACTCCTTTCCCCTCTCTCTCTCTCTCTCCCTGTCTCTCTCTCTTATTCTCTCACTATTTGTCTCTCCCTTGATAAAGAAAACATCCTCTCCTGGCTTCATCGTCCTTTTTGCTTTTTACTTTTTTTTTGTTTTGCTGTTGTTGTTTTATTCTTGTTTTGTTTGCCCAGTCTGGAGGCAAAAACTTTTCAAGGTTAAGTCTTTGCGTCGTCTGCGTGCAATGACATTTGGGTTTCAACCATCGAAGCCGACCCAAGCAAGTTCGTTCACTCGTCGGCAACTTCTTCCTTCCTTTAGCCACAATCTTAATAGTCTTCTAAATATTCAAGCAGACGCACAGTGGTTAAAAAACAATTATTTATCCTTGTTTAGAGCATAGAGTAAAAGTAGAATAGAGAAAATTTGAACTAAAAATTTGAATGAAATATGTAGAAAATATTGAATATATATTCAAATACAATGCATTACAAATATAAAAATTTTGTATAATGTTTTAAGCAGGGAACGTATTTATAATAAGTTAAAAACCTTTGAAAAATTTGCATTGGGATTAGGATTTAATTTGTTTAGTTTTTTCTTTATTTTCATCAATAACCAAAAATATTAGTACAAAGGGATTATAACGGATAATAAACTTACTTTAGCTATAAGAATTTTAAGCCTTTACATAGACTTATGTTTCGTTTTTACATGGTCTTTATAATGACAACTACTTTTAAAATATAATTATTTACGTTAAGAAGTTCTCGCTATCTTACAAACGCTTATATAGAACATTATTTTTCATTTAGCACTAGTTACGGTAATAAATAATGCTTGAGGACACTGTGGATATGCTCCCCTCTCTCATGGTTCTCTTTCTGTCTCTCTTTGCCTGTCTGCCTTTTTCCGTTTTTTTATTGTTCACGTTCTGGTTCCCAAGCGCTACAGTTATGTCGATGTTGTTGTTTTGGTATCTTATTGCGCCAGGACAACTTGGCGTATACGTGATCTGTACTGTCGGTTTTGTCGAATCATGCAGACAGACGCAGACAGTAAATTTCATTAGCTTTACGCAAACTTACATAAGGCCAAACAGGAGCAAGCAGGCGACAAACAACCAACCAACCAACCAACGAAGCAGGCAGGAAGATGCCTCATCGCCGACGATTCTTGATGGTGTTGTTGTTGTTGTTGTATTTGTTTTTGTCGTCTGCCCCTGCTCAGTGAAAGGGAAAGGTTATTAGACTCCGTTCTATGCAGGGATGGGGATCCAGACCGCTGCCTCTGTTACTCCTTATTGTTATAATAACCTTTTCGGTTTCGTTTTGTTTTTTTCCTTTGCGTTCTTTATACGAATATATTTTCGTCGACGGAAGCTTATGCCCTCTTGGGTTTGGGCGATTCGGTTCTGCAGACAGCCGAGGCATTAGTGGCAGATGTTTTTTGGGGCATGGGACAGTGCAATGGCTGCGGCTGACGTCGGTCGTCGGGTCAAATGCGGCCGCATTACGAAAGTTTCGCCCACAAAAGCCGACGAACTCCGCCACGACCCAGGCAGAAGCCACCGAGGCCCATAAAATGAGGCAAAAATTAGAGGCTGAGCTCTATGGGATAATTCGGACATTGACAGCAGTATTTTTGGGTCTATTGACATTCGGCAACATTCAAGGCAGTTGAATGGACGAGGCCGACACACGCAGCGGGGTCACAGGACATTTGAGGCCTAGCCAAGCCAAGGGGCAACGCCATGCCACACATGTCTGCTGGACCAATGCCAAGGATAAGGATGATAAATAAGCAATGCCAACTGAAAGTGCCTAAGCAGAATGTGTGTGTTTTTTAATGTTTCAAGTTCAAGGACGATTTGTAATGAGTTCAAGTTTAATGCCCGAATTGAATGTTATACGAAAAATATAAAAAGGTATTTTTAGTATTTTAGAAACTAAGTTTCAGAATTAGAACAACTAAATAATTTGATTTCTTTTATATTATTATTAGATTGACTTAAGGTTCGGTAAATTTTTCCAGTCCAAGGCCGGGAACTTACTTGTGGTGAAATTTCGATATCCGTACCAATTTTGCCCTCAAATGACCGATTTCTTTCACTGGTCAAAGGTTCATTTTGGCTAGTCGGCATAACCAAAAAAAAGTTTTAATTTTTTTGCTAAATTCATTAAACAAAATGCCGAATAAACTCAAGTCATTTCATGTTTTTTTTTAACGGAAAACAATATTTCTTTTAGAAAATAAATCTTTAATTTGTTAAACATATTTTTTTATTTTTTGTTAGTAGCAAAAATCTATTAATATTTTCCTCTAGCACAGGGTCATTTTTTTGTTAAGTCACAATAACAAAAATTTATATACTTCTTTGACATTTCAAAACAATATTCAATTGTTTGTTTATTAGTAGTGGACATTGCCAATATGTTGATCTGGGCACATAAAACATGAATTCTACACAACAAATTTAATGGCATTAGCTCTTATGGTATTAACAGAGATGGCTAGATGGACTTGGTAGATGTCTGTATACAGTAGAGTCTCGATAATTCGAATAGGCAAGAGTTCGGTATATTTATGAATTACAGAGATTTTCGATTTACCGGTTTTTCCAAGGGACCAGCAGTTTCCTACGAAATACTGAGGTTTTCGATTTAGCGAGCTACGAATTATCAAGACTCGACTGTAAAAACAGAAGTTATATAATTTTTGAAAACATAAAGACAACAAATTTTCGTTTATTCTAAAAAATAACATTTTTTCAAAAGATTCATCAGGTAATTGTAAATACTTTTTAATACCAACTCGATTTGGTTAAAAATTTAATGGATATTCTTATATCCGCAGTTATATAACCTTTTGATTAGATAAAATTAAAAATTGTAGCTTTATCCAAATCTTATTTAGATTCATATACATAAAATATTACAACATTTATAAACATAATTTTGGTTATCAAATAACTATTCACTATAATTTATCTGTTAGATTGCCTTAAACTGAAATTTCGAAACTATTTAGAGAAGTAAATAATTAAAATTTAAAAATATACTACTTAAAAGAAAAAAAAAAAATACACAACATGGAAACCTTTTAGACCAAAGTCCGTTGGAAACGGTGGCCAGCCGAATCCTCCTTCATTTGAGTCTGCGCAGGAATCCGCGCGCAGTCGTAAACGCATTTGGCCAAATGCGTTCACTGGGCAGTGTGGATTTACAATGGGTGGATTTTTATAAGAGGTTTACAAGCTATACAAAAGTCCAGAGAAGATTTGAACCCGGGAGTTTTTAAGTTCTAAGGACTGATTGAGCGCTAAGCTAACAATAAGCTAAACTCTAACCACTACGCCACCACACTGCTTGAAATGCAAACAGCAAACACACATGATTAGGAATAATATTAAGCAATTTCAATGGGATCAATCAGGTTATTCGATTTTTAGTATTTTTCGTAATATTGAGACCATCTATCCGATATTTAAGTAATATTTAGTAATTCATTCTAAATTGTATGGAAATTTCTAGTTATTTTATGAAAATGAAAATTAATTGCAAAACTCTGTCGAAATTACTATTACGCAATAGGTTTTCGATATATTATCGATAAATTGCCTTAGACAGAATCAGCTTCGCTTATGTTCCGCGCGGCGCTTACGTAATAGTTAGCGTAGCGGCTAAGGCTTTTGCCTAAGAATCGACAGGATCTGTGCTCAAACGAGCAACGGGGACAAAATCAATCGCATAATTATTTTGTTTATTTAAAAATTTAAATATTTCTTGACTTTTTTTTATTTTCCAGAATTTTTTAATTTTGAAAATTGTTAAAAAAAAACAGAACAGTTAACAAAAAGTTTAAAGAAATGTATACATATATTGAAAAATAGTCTACTTAAGTTCACGGTAAATTCAGTAAATCCAAGTCTCTAAATAAAATTTCCAGGAATTGATTTTTTGATTGGCTTTAAATTTTTGATTAGATTTTCGAATATAGCCCATTCATTAGGAAAACGCTCAAAAAAATATACATATATGTATATTCTTAATCAAATTGAACTCATCGGTTGATTTAAGTAACAGTCGGACTCTAAAACCCCCGATTATTGGTAAACCAGTAGCGGATCTACGGGGGGTGAAAAAGGGGAAATTCCTCACTATTTTACAACTGTTTTTATACCATACACCCATAGGGTGAAATGGTATATTAAAGTCGGCAAAATGTATGCAACAGGCAGAAGGAAGCTTTTCCGACCCCATAAAGTATACATATTCTTGATCAGGAGCAACACCCAAGTCGATATAGACATGTCCGTCCGTCTGTTCGTCCGTCCGTCTGTCCGTATGAACACGTAGATCTTAGAGACTATAAGAGCTAGAGTCACCAAATTTGGTACGTAGACTAGTGTATTACCTACGGTGGTCAAGTTTATTTTAAATTTTTGCCACGCCCCCCTCCGCCCACGAAATTTAAACAAATTTGATTTTCTTAACGACTATGATAGCTAAAGACATCCAATTTGGTAAGATTAATCCAGAAATTTGTTGCGAAAAATTTTGCCACGCCCCCCTCCGCCCACGCAATTCAAACAAAACCGATTTTCTTAAAGACTATAATAGCTAGAGACATCAAATTTGGTATGTACATATATTTGCTTAGTAAATGCGCATATTTGGTATATGCAAAGCTTTTGTCACGCCCCTTTCTGCCCCCGTAATTCGGAAAAACTCGACTATCTCACGTAATTTTTTACCTTTTGTAATCAAATTTGGCACACTTGAATTTGATACTAATACCCCGCAAAATGCCAAATTTGATCAAAATCGAACTAAAAATAGCCATGTTATGCATATAAACATTTTTCCAGTTGGCCGTTGGCTGGTGGGGGCGCTAGGGTGCTCGTAACCTTGCATGAGCGAGATACTGAGATATGCTACTAAAAAGCATGTAATCAGAATTGTGTGGTGTATGGTCTACCTAAGTCAGCACGACTAATTACTTACTTTATTTAAACAAAAGTTACAAATGAAATGTTAATGAATATAAAATTGGGGCTAACCTTTGACCAAGATCAAGTTTGATTTGAAAGTTTGTTAATGCAGTTCAATAGAAGTCTGCTGCATTACCACTTCGATGGAGGCTGAAATGGTTGACATCGCTTTATTCAGGGAACTTATGGTTAATATGTATAGACTTCTATATAATACAGATTAACACTTTGAAGCTTTTTATTTAAATACAAGTTACTACTCATTACGAATTGTTGAATTATAAAGCAAATATTCTTAATAAAGAGAGATAGGTGTGAACTAATACATATACTTAAGTAAGTAACCATCTAACTATTAGTAGACTGAATCATTTTAGCCTTTAACCAAAAAAAAAATCCAACACTATACACAGTAGACCCCAATTTGGGGCCAAGTGGTGAAAAAAAGAAAAGCAGCAACAGCAGCAACAGCCCATGACAGTTGCAATTGCAACTTTCTAATGCTGCAACTGCAGCAACATCAGCAACAGCAACAGCAATAAGCCAGGCCAAACGGATGTGGATGTGGATCGCGAACATTGGGCATTATGTGTGCCAAAATGCAACAACAACAACAACAACGTCATAGTGCAGCAGCAACTACAACTACAACAACTCCAGCAAAAGCAATAGCAATAGAAAATAGAAAAAAAAAAAACAAAAAATTTCTCCTTTGCTTTTCACTGCAAATTACTTAACTATTTTCCCCAGTTTCGCTTTGTCGTCAAAGTCTTGTAATTTGTGCAGTTGTTGCATGTTGTTGCATATTAGCGGCGGCAGTGAAAAGTTGGTCATGACAATCAAATGAGGGACTTGCTAGGTTCGCTATGTCTGTGCCCATCCATCCATGCAGAGGGGAGCGACAGATATACAGATAAGGGGTGGTGGAAAGGGGGGTTGAGATGAAGACCTCTCTACCCCTATGTATGTACATATGTGTGTACATAAGTAAAACTTCTTCTATATATGTCGAACAAAAACAAGTTGGCCAAAAGGGAAAAAAGCATCAGAAGGAGAACAAAAACCAGACTTAGTCACAAAGATGACTAACTGTACTCAAATTTCCAATGACTCATAGGCCAAGTGGCAATGCAGCGGACGTTGCAGTATCATTTAAAAATAATATAAAACCAAAAACAAAAAAAACATCAATTTGCTTACGTTCTTAATTTAGCAATGATCATCAATAAACATAAACATGAAACTTGTATTTATTTATAACTATTTATTTCGCTGGGCCTTCAAATTTTATCACTATCTAGAAATAAATGGGCACTTTAGAAAGCATTAATATTATTAATTCTATCATTCTTGTCAAGAATATTGACATTTTTCTAAACTGGGATATTTTCAAATTGGACTAGATAGTTCCCATAGGGAAACAGTCTGTATTAAACTAAACACAGATGAAGGAATATTGAATAAAACCTCATACGATTATTAGCTTTATCTAGAGATATTCAGTCGTATTGGCAACAACAACCCGAAGATCTGCATCGTCGCATCTCTGAGTTGACTGTGGAGAGATGTCATGTCCGTTTGTCAAGTCTGTTGCAAGAAGGCGCCTTTGGACGTGTCTATCGCGGCACCTATAATGACAATCAAGATGTTTTGGTTAAAACAGTAGCCCAACATGCCAGTCAAATGCAGGTGCTTCTGCTCCTACATGAGGGTATGCTACTCTAGGGTGCCTCCCATCCAGGCTTTCTTTCGGTTTTGGTTGTATCCATCGAGGATCATACAACACCCTTTGTTCTCTATGATAATTAGCTTTATCTAGAGATTTTCAGTCGTATTCGAGTGGATTTCGATTGATTTTCTAATTGTGTTCGAGTGAGGCCAAATCCGTGAATCTTAAGCTAATTGTCCAAAATTTGTTTCAATTGTTTATACTTAAACTGAAATCTCAAATGATTTAACCACAAATACTTAATGAAACCTCAAACTACTAAAAAGTCAGGATCTAGAAATAAATTTGGACATACGAGTCTATCTTTCGACTTACCTACTAAACCTATAAACTGTATATTAGCTTAAAACTACGTAAACTTTGACATTTATGTAAAAATTGATCTAATATTACCCACCAATTAAACTAATATAAGTACAATTAAAAAACTATGAGTATTTCATTTATTTATTAGTTGATTTCTCTTTATTGACTAATTGTAAGCCATTTTAAGCTTGCTAATCCTTGTATGGGCAGAACTTTAGCCGCTTAGATTATGCTAAAGGAACCTACTAACTGGTTGTTATTGCTCTTGTTAAATATTCTTCATCTATTAAGAGTTAGGCCAACTTATTAAACAAATCATTTAATTAAAAAAAGACCTACTTATTGTTAGATTTTGTTCTTATCAGATCAACCAAATGAGAAAAACCAGTTAGCTTGTCCCAAAAAAAAAAAAAAAACAACACCTAAAAGATTTTGATCTATTAACGTTATTTTTGCGTGTGCTTGATCTTGCTGTTATTGTTGTTGTTGTTCCAGTCGCCAATGATCGTGCCCCAGTGATCTAATAAAATGGGGCATTGTCAATCGTGCCCCTCTCTCTCTCTCTCTCTCTGTCCGCTATTGTGTCTATGTCTCTTTCTATAGACAACTTCATTTGTCACTCAAACTGAAATGGCCAACTAGCTAACTGGGACACATTCATTAATTTATGCATGCAAAACAATTTGCAAAAACATTGAAAAAGACATCTCTCTCAGTGTATATGTATACACAGATATGTGCCGGATTGCATTTCCACCAACATAGAGAGAGAGAGAGAGACAGAGAGAAAAAGAAAAATAGAAAGTTTTTCCAATTGCATAGCCGTATGCGCATTTGGCCAACTGCTGCAATTTTCTCTTTGCAATTTGATTAAATAAAATATTGTGTAAAACGCTGTAGATATTGTTTGTTGTTGTTGTTGCTGCTGGCAAGCAACTTTCCAACTGCAGCAGCGGCTTCTAACTCGGTTACTAGTTAGATGCAATAATAATTGCATTTGTCCCACTTTACTTTCACTTGGCATTTGGCAAAAGCCGCAACAAATGCAACAAGCAGCAAGCAACAAGCAACAAGCGCAGGCGTCGACTTTGACTTTGTGTGTGTGTGGTGTGTGTTGCCTCCTGTTGCTTTATGTCTTTCTCCACCATTCTCTGCCTCTCTATCGCCCACTTCGTCTCGGTTGCATGAAAAGTTGCAACTTTTTCCAGTCTATGTTTTGGTGGAAATTGTTTGCAAAAAGGAAAAGTGGGTCAAGCGCAGTATTGTTTGTGTGTGTGTGTTTGTATTTGCCCATTGTTGTTGCACTTACTTGTTGCATGCCACCTCCATCACTTAATTGACAATTGCCCAGGCTTATATTATACATACACATACATATATATACAGATTTTCGTGGCATTTGATTTATGAAACTGGGTTAAAAGTTGCTGGCTTTCCTTTTTTTTTTTACCTTTGTCTATTGTATAAATTCGTATTTTTTTCATTTTAAACATTTTTCTTCAATTTATTTACTATTATTTAATGTTCTTTATATTTATATATTTATATATATTACTCAATAGTACATTAATTGGAGTTTTTCCAATCTTAAAGGTATTTTTTTTTTTTTTTTTGCTTTTCTTTTTTTGTTATTTTCTTTTTTTTTGCATAATGCAATATTATTTACAATAATTTTATAACGTTAAAAAAAAATATAGACAAAAAATATTTTTTTTTTTTTGTTTTTTTAGCTAGCGTTTTTCCGGGTTTCCTCTTTTGTGTGGGTGTTTTTTTGGTATCGAAATTAATAAATAAAATAAAGAGTGAAAAAAAACAAATATTTTAGGCAATTGCAATTGATTAGTTAAAACATAATTATAATAATAATAAAAGAAAACATTTTTAACAATGTACATATATGAAGAACCAACTTTTAAAGTGTGTTTATGATTTGTTTTAAGAAATATTTCTTGTTAGTTACAAGTTGTGCAGTTATATTTAATGCCCCAAAATAAAAATGTTTTTTTTTTTTTTATGTTTTAGTAAAGTTGTCTATTAATTGAGGTGTTAAATGTTTTGTAAAATTAAAGTCAAGCCAATTTACTTTACAGAAAACTGATTGGCACAAAAAGTATACCAAATATTTTGTACCATTTTTGTAGGGGTTTTTTGTTGTAAATTTAAACCAAATAGTTTTTCTTTGTTTTTTGTACAATTTCAGTTGTTATACGCACAGAGAGTGGCATGTATTTAAAATTTAAGCTCATTTGCTTATGAAGCAAATAAGCAAACATTAATATATATTTATATATATATATATAATCGTTTTGGTCGGGGAGAAGAGGATAATTGCTTTGGGGGTTTCAACAAATGAAATGTGAATTGAGTTTAATTGCAGTTATCGCCGATGCAATATATTGGAGAGCGTGCGTATTTGTTTCTGTAGTTCCGAATCCATGCCAAGGCATTCCTCTTCAAATATGATGCGCATCTGATGCAGTTGTGGCAACTTATCGGCCTGCATATTCAATAGTTCACCAAAGAATTTCGACCATACATGCTTCTTGAGATAACGCGGCAGCTTCTGGCGTATGTCCCAGGTGGCGCCGCGTTTTTGCGGCTGCATGTATTCACCAAAGAGCATCACATGCACTGTGCCGGCAATGCAAAATAGATCCGTTTCATAGGACCAGGGGCGACTTTCCTGCATCTCGATGCAGGTGAAACCATCTGTGTGTATGACTTTACGAAATTTCGTATGCTCCGCATCCGGAAAGAGCGTCATATCGATGGCACAGCCAAAATCAATTAGACGCAACGATGGCAATGGACTATCCACATTTGGAACTCGCATCAGGAGGAAATTATCTGGCTTAATATCTGCATGTATTATATGCTGACGATGCAAATAATCAACAATGTTGCAAATTTGGCCAGAGAAATGCATGACCAGGGATTCGTGCATCACTTTGGTGGTGGCCTGACGTATTTTATTATTGATATCCAGCAAGGAACCAAATGGTGAAAACTCTGTGGCTATCAGACTGGCATTTGGTGCTATAATCGCTGTCGATATGTCCATTAATCCGGGCAGAATATCCGGATCTGTAATGCGTTTAAGCACCTGAAATCGAATATATGTAAATTGTTAACCAGGAGTTTTGCGATTCGGTTAAAAAGATTTCGACGTACCTGATCACATATATAGATTTCCCAAGTGTTGGGTGGCTTTTGATATTTAAGAGCCACCACATTGCCGGTCCTTGTATCGGTTGCCTTATATACTGATCCATATGAACCACGTCCCACCTCTTTGTCAATATTGAATTGAACACTGCCTTCTAGAACATTTAGAGTGCGTGTATTGGAAATTTTTGGCAATGGTGTTTGAACAATTTTATAGGTCGATTGTTCATCATCTTCATTGGTGCCGGGAAAGTTAAGTTTGGCCAAAAATGCCCGGCACAATTCACTATTAAATGGATCAATTGCCTCTTTAGCCAAATGACGTTCAATTGTTTCCAATGCTTTCGATAGACGTCTCTCTTGTGCCTCCGAATCGTGTTGGGTGGCAAAATAAGAGTTCTCCTGAAAGGTGGAAAAATCTGCACCATTGTTGTTATTGTTGTTGTTGTTATTAGTAATGGCTTGTAGTGTCTTATTAACTGGAGCAGGTGTAGCCGTATTAGACTGATTAGGAATGGCCTGACTTTGATTGCCAACTATCTGGGAAGAGTCACGGAAATTCAGTCGGTCCACAGCCAAGGCTAAAGAGCTATTGGAATTATCCAAGGCAGTGGCACTCGAGAAAGAGAAATTTGCATTATCATTGAAGGAGGCGGCATGGGCATGGGCATGGCTAGGGGCCATAGCAGTTGTCCCACTACCAGCCATATCGTTTGCTGCTGTCACCGAGGATGAGGAATTGCTATTGCTGCAGAGATCAGCTTGAAATTTGTTGCGTTTAGCCTTGGTTCGTATGCGTCTATAGCCATTTGCCTCACTCTTCGGTGTCGATGTCTGGCCCAAGAGATAGGGATGGAAATGATGACCATTTCGCTGCCTCTGTTGATTAACTAAGGGTATTGGTGAGACATTTGGTTGAGGGGCGGGCACTGGTGGTGGCGCCACCGCCACAGGCGCTGTCGCTGTCGGTGGAGTTGCAATCGGCATGGGAGTGGGTGTATGGGTTATTTGCTCCCTTTGCTGGTAGACATTCTCAATGGTGTAGGCACTGTAGGCGCTGCTGCTGCTTTCCAGCGTGCGTTCCTTTTTGAATTTGATTTTAATTGAGCGATTTGACTGCTCAAATGTAGTCTGGGCACTGAATTGTATACCGTTTGTGGTCTCTTCTTCCTCCTCCTCGTCCTCATCTTCGTCCTCTTCGTCTGTGGCCTCTTCGGATCCGTCTTCCTCCTCGCCTTCCTCAGACTCTTCGTCTTCATCGCCATCGTCTTGCTCATCTTCTTCATCGCCTTCATTTTCGTTTTGTTGGCCTAACTTAGCTTCTAATTCACTGCTCGTATTTTGGTTGCCATATAGTGCTCCATCTACAGCAGTCATATAGTAAGAATTCTCGGATGAGTTATAGGAATTGTAGAGCGTCTGCTCCTGTTGTTGATCCGACGATTGCTCTTGTTGTTGATGTTTGTTTCGTCCGCTCCTCCATTTTCTGCTTGTATTTACGTGCCAACAACTCTTCTGGGCTATACTCAATGCCCAATCCTGGCGGATATACTAATTGTTTGGCATAATGACAGATTCTTGAGGGATCGTCGGGCTCTTCTAGCGTCAATGCTGGCTTCCAGGTCTCATGATTGTTGCGTCCGTATGCATAAAAATTGCGAGGCAAACGTAAACCGGCCACCTCTGACTTGGCAGCAGGAGCAGGTGCCTCCACATGGCCATTACCGTTGTGCGTGGCACTCGAAGATGAAGGACCCGCCGCCGCCGCAGGAGCACTTGCAACCACTGGAACCGTTGTCGTTGCTGTAGCCGTAGTCATCGTGGGCGTCATTTGGTTCTGGTTCTGTTGTGGCGGTTCCACCTCCTGCTTTTGCTCTTGTTCCGGCTGTTGTGACTCATAATTCGTCTGCGAAACGAAAATGAATTGGGAAAGATTAGTACTCCATTTGCTAACAAGTTAAAACTAAAAAAACTTACCTGGCTGGCCCCAGGCATGGGAGGAGCATAAACCGCCTGATTTGGATAATGGTTCTGAGGCGGAGGATTTGCTGGTGTTGTCTCTGTATAGTTATGATAGGATACTGGTTGATGGTGATGCTGCTGCGGCTGTGGCTGCTGTTGATGATGATGATGATATTGCTGGTAGATATGCTGGGAAGGCAGTTGATCCTGCTGCTGCTGAAGATGTTGCTGCGGATGTTGTTGCTGCTGTTGTTGTTGTTGCGGATGCTGTTGATATGGCTGCGTATGCGTTGGTGGACGCTGCTGCTGATTATAACTCTGTGGCAGTTGCTGTGTGTAATTTGCCAACTGTTGCAAAGCATCTGGCTGCTGCAGAATCTGTTGTTGTTGTTGTTGTTGGAGGTGCTGCAGCTGCTGCTGCCGCTGGAAATAAACGGAGCGTGCGTAATTGAATTTGGAGTGGGCATGCTGCAGTTCAGCATGGGTTTGGGCCTTCTCCTGGAAGGCCAAGTTAAAAACTGCTTCGGCATCCTTAAACTCCTCTCTCGACTCGTAGTAACCAGCCCAGCCTATATAGAAGGCAGCCACTTGTCGTCCTGTTCCTCGTTGGAATAGAACCTGATAGAAATGCAATTGATCGGTTTGCATGGCTATATACTTTAACCACAGGCGCACCAAACGGGCATCTTGACGATAGTAATCGTTGTGCTCGTACACAGTCAGACAACGTTCCAATGTCTCGCGGTACTTGAGCTCCGGATCACTATTGGCATGATTCTCATACCAGCATATGTAATTATACCAATGGTCCAATGGATCTGGGCCCTGATACAGCGAAATAGCATGCTCCCAAGCTTGTTTATCCTTTAAAAAGCCGTGCATCTCATCGGGACTGGCTGGGACGAGGCCACTGGGTGCTCCGCCTCCAGCTTGGCCTTGGCCAGCACGCATATATGACGAATGCATAGCCATGCTTAGCCAAAACTGGCCGAGGGCTATTAGTTACTTATTAGATGGAAATTTGTGTTTTTATTTTCAAACTGCAAAAAACTCCACAGCGAACAGCAACAACAACAAGAATGTCGTCGAGTCCCTTTGACTTGGAATTTGCTGGTGGGCAAGGCCTTTATGTTTCTGTTTCTATCCACCGCGGCGATTAAATGAAAATGTTTTTGTTGAACGTAGATATAAATGTTGAGGATCGAGTGGATTGTGTTAAATTATAAGTTTATCTTCATTTTACTTTATTTTTTACTAATAGGCAAATACAGGGTAAAATAGTGGTGAGAATATACGGGGCAGTGTTGCCATTTTGGCTTATTTTAAGCTAGATCTGGATTATTTCAAAATGAAATAGCTTGGAAAGCGGTTAAAATGCTTGTAGTATTTTTATGATCATTTAAAGGTGCGAAATCAAATTAAACTAAAATAATACATATTTCTCGGTGTCTTTTGGCATTTTGTGCAATTTTGTGCATAATTTTTGGTTATATTTCCTTATTAACATTTGGTCATACTACAGCGATTAGATGACTTAATTTCATTAATATAATTTGATATATATCAATAAAATAAAATTTATATTAAATGTTATACACCAAGTCTTTTTATAGTTATCTTATTATTTTAATGCTTTTTTTTTTTAAATATTTAGCTTATTCTAGCTTAGTTTTTCCTTAAATCTAGCTTATGGTGCCTCTGAATTTCTGGCAACACTGATACGGGGGTAAAAATACTGGTATGCCTCAAACTATCGAATTTCTATCGAAAATACTGTTCAAAAAATCCCACTATTAAAAGTCCCGCACCAGAAGAAATAAACAGAGTGGCCATTTTTGTTGTTGTTGATTCATTTAATGCTACAACTATAATAATTTAAGTTCAATTAAGTAAAAAGTGTTTATATATGTTTTTTGACTACTGCGTGCATATCAATAGTTTACCATTTAATTAGTTAAGAAACAAATTAATACGCGAAACGACCTCACTGCATGCCTTCATGCTCCTTCCCCTCACCCGTCCGCAACCGCAGTTATTCTCCACTCCCCCCACAAAGTCAAAGCAGAGGCGCATATTATCGATTTCACCTAAAAAAAAAACCAAACCAAACCCAAGACGAATCCCTTACACAAATCAATCACAACGCAACGCAACAGAAACGGCTATAAACTGCATTGCCTATGATAATGGAAGTATCGTCCGATCCCTATGAACAGAAATTATATCAAATGTTCCAAAGCTGCGAAACGCAGCAATGTGGTCTGCTTGATGAAAACTCTCTGCTAAAACTTTGCTCATTGCTGGAGCTACGTGACCATGGAGCAGCATTGATAGCCAGTTTAGCGGCAGATGGTAGTCAAAAACTTGGCGTGTCCTTTGGCCAATTCAAAGAGGCGCTACTCAGTTTCTTGGGCACCGAATTCGAAGGCAACTCCACAACGCATGGACTGAGAGGTAATCAAGGGATTAAGTAACTGCAGCAACAGCAGCTGCTGCTCCTAAGATAAGGTCATAAAACATAATGTCATAAATATCATTTTTTTTGTTTTATAATCGGACCGCTTATTAACGGCTACCTGATCCTAGCCAGCTTGCATACAGGTAGCCATAGGTAGAATGTATATATACCACCATGATTCCATTATTGAGTTTAGTCCTTAAAGTCTAACGATGGGAACACGTTTATATTATAGAAAGGCCAAAAATGGCCAGTCGCCGCAAGATATAATTATTGACAAATTGGCCGCTCGTTTTGGTATTTTCACCGACAAAAATTACAAATTTTGTTTTTAAACTAAATAAACGTTTTCTATTTATATTTTCAGAACGCTCTTTGGTCATCAGCAATGAGCCGATGACTAGTACATACATTGAAAGTCCTCCGGAGTTATCAGATCGCGAAGTTTCACCCAAACTCATAGTGGGTTCCAAGAAATATGGACGAAGATCACGACCACATCAGGGTAAACAACAAAGTGGCGGACTAGTTGAGTCGGTGACAGATTCGGATAACACAGATGAGGATCGGGACAAGCAAATGCAGCGAAGTCTCAATGGATGCGATGAGTTAAATGTCCAAGTAAGTCTTGCTTGTCCATTTC
This sequence comes from Drosophila equinoxialis, assembly GCA_018150345.1. NCBI lineage: Eukaryota > Metazoa > Arthropoda > Insecta > Diptera > Drosophilidae > Drosophila > Drosophila equinoxialis. Next base: position 6,411,528 of record JAECWI010000047.1, read on the forward strand.
TCTTTGTCACAGTATTTCATTCTTTCTTTTTTACTCATAGGTCCATCGTTCGTCATCTCAAACCGATCTTCCTGGTAGCCGGCGTTTACGTTCCGTCCATTCAAATGGCAGCAAACTGAAACGATGCGCTTCACTCCCCGCACGCAGCAAGAATCTTCAAGCTAAATTGCATTCAAATACATCGCCAGCCTCACCAATAGCAACAAAAGCAGCCAGCAATAAGATCAAACAATTGGAAACAAGTAGCAGTGTTGAGTCCTTGGGTAAGTGTCAATTGTCCATCAATTTTCATAGGGTATCCATTTTGCTGTCGCAATGTTAGGCCAGGAATCAACAGAATGACCATTGATTGATTTTATTTTGTCATCGTTGTTATTATTTGGTGTAATTTTTGGTTAATACGGGATGCAGGCCACCGTCAAGGGAGATGCTATAGTTACCACAGCGGGCACTGTATGTGCTGCAAAGGTTTGTGCTTTGTCCATCCATACAATCCAATCCACTTCAAATTATATCTACATAATCGCACGATCTCTCTGTTTATATCTCCTGTATATATGTTCACACATATTAATTGCTTCGATTTATTGCTACATCCGGCAAAAGTAGAAATTTTATTTAAAAAGTTAGCTATATATTCGTTTAAAAATAAACTAAAAAGGACTATGCTAGTGAAAGGATTTTCTTTTTTTTTTTTTATACTCAATTTACTCAAAAAGTTTCATTTAAAAATATTTACAAATACAATTTTGCAGTTAGAAACAAAATAAACATGAAGAAAGAACTTTCTATAAAAAGAAATATTGTTAAATACAGTTTGACTCCAATTATCCGGGACGGTCGGAACTAGAGCCATTACGGAATTATAACTTCTTTCTTACTTGATCATTCATAAGTACAGATATGAAAGGAAATGAGAAATAAGTTTCACAAAATATGAAAATCTTCGTTTCATTAGCAAGTAAAAAAACAAATATTAAGCTATTTAGCAGGAGAAATTAATAGGAAAAACGAATAATAAAAGGAAAAGATAATAATATTTGTTAGCAAGACAAAGTTCTAATCAATGAAGACAGAAGAAAATTTGAATTTGAAGTTGAAAATCCAATAAGAAGCCTTAATTAGATAATGGTTTGTCAGACAAATTTGATTAGGCTAGAAAAGAGAAACGTTTCAGCGCCTTTGCACACCCAAACACACACACACTGCCTACACCTTCCCCTGTTTCCCTCCTTCCCACCTGGTATCTTGGGCTATACAAATGAATTTATACATTATCTATCTTTGTTTTTGTCTTTATCAATTGAAAATAAAACCTATCGAGCTCTCTCTATTGGTCTTTTTGCTTATCAATGCCATAATTGTAAACGTAACGTGCGATCCCATATCATATACCATTCCTAATCATGCCTTGCAGACACTGTGACGCCCCAACAGCTCGAGTCGATCAGTGCGGACAGCATTATTGATCTGTGGGAGCAGGCCAGCATATTGAATAGCCGTGGACTTTTGCATATACTTGGCTTCGACGATGACCAAGTTAATCTTGCGCAATTGACCAAAGTGATTGAGGAGGATTTGCGCGGTTTGGAGGGTGAATCTCATACCAATATGCTAAGAGCTCTGGCAACTCTTCAATCGTCCGAGTTGGCCAACTATCGGGTGGCCTATCGTCAGCAACATGAGGAGAATCTGAAATTGCGGGCTGACAATAAAGCGGCCAACCAGCGTGTGGCTCTTATGGCCTTGGAGGTGGATGAACGTCATGCCACCATGGAGGAGAAGTCACAGCAACAGCTGCAGCAATTGGAACAGCGTCATGCTAGTATGGTGCGAGAGCTTACACAACGGATGAGCATTGATCGAGACCATTGGTCCACAATGACTAGTCGTCTGGAGAAACAGCTGAGAAATCTCGAGCAAGAGGAGATTAAATTGAAGACCGAATTGGAACTCGTACGCACAGAGAATACCGAACTGGAGACAGAGCATCAGAAGTCTCAGCTACAGATAACTGAATTGCTTGAGCAAAATATTAAACTCAATCAAGAGTTGGCCAGTTGTGATGTCCTCCCGTCGGAGAAGAACACCAAATCCTCTCGTTGCGATAGTAGTACGGATAAAATTCATGATGTTGAGGACGAGATGCTGCAATTGATGGACAAATTGGCTGCCCTGCAAATGGAGAATTCTCAATTACGCGATAAGACTGATGAGCTAACTATGGAAATCGAAGGCCTGCACATGGAACTGAAGCGCAAAAAGAAACAGGCTGAAGATATTGAAGGTGCTTCTGGTGCTGCGGCTGCTGCAGCGGCAGCGGCTACCAAGCGGCGTGGTGATTCGCCCAGCAAAACGCATCACTTAACCGAGGAGAGTCCACGTTTGGGCAAGCAACGTAAGTGCACCGATGATGGTAAGGGAACAGCTGATCTTAGTGACAGCAGTGGCGATTGGTTAGCTCTTAATTCGGAGCTGACCCAACACAAAGACCAGGAAGAAGAGTTGTCTGGCCTAAAACAACAAATAGAACTATTAGAGCAAAAATTAAAAGCGTCCACAGCCGAAAAATCTGGCACACCCGAGACACGTTGCACGGATTTGGAGGCCAGTCTGGAGCAAATGCAACGTGCCTATGAGGAATGCGAGGATTACTGGCAATCTAAGCTGAGCGATGAACGGCAAATGTTCGAGAAGGAGCGACAGATCTACGAGGATGAGCAACAGGAGAATGATAAAAAGTTCACCGAACTGATGGAAAAGGTACGCGAATATGAGGAACAATTCAGCAAGGATGGTCGTCTCTCGCCCATAGATGAGCGTGATATGCTGGAACAACAATATATCGAATTGGAGGCGGAAGCAAACCAATTACGTTCTAGTTCCATGCTCATATTGGAAGAGAAATCGCATGAGATTAGTTTGCTGCAATCGGAAATTGAAGATTTGCGTTTACGCCTTGGCGAAAGCGTAGAAATTCTGACCGGAGCCAGTGAGCTGAATCAACAGCTCAGTTCCGCCGAGACGGGCAAGAGTCCCGCCAGTTCACCCATTAGCTATCTGTGGCTACAGAGCACAATTCAGGAGCCACTCAAGGCATTCAGTGGCGATGAGGCCACAGCCGTTGCCCTCTTGGGTGAATCACCGACGCACAAAGCGGCAAGCCGGTGAGTAGAGAAAGCCTCCCTCCTCCACTCCACTTATCCCTCTGTTATGTCCTGTAAATATATTTTAGTTTAGTTTATGTGTTTGTCCAAATAAATGTAATTTAAGTTCAGCACTAAAAACAAAATACTTATAATTTTATTTTCAAAATTATAGTCGGTTCACCGACTTGTTTATACTCTTGCAGCAAAATTTCAAATACTAATTCAATAAACAATATTTAAATGTCTCTTTCGCTCTCTTTTACTCATTGACAAAATTAACTTTTTGGTTTTGGTTCAAACCATTTATTTTCTAAACATTTTTAGAAGTTTTACATGATATAAATGTAATAAAATTTATTTTCGAGGAATTTTGGTTTTTATAACTTTAGTTCAGCTAAATTTTTGGTTTATTAAATAAACTAACCTGAGATTATAACAAATTTCCTTCCAATGACTTGCAAACTAATTGAGTTTGGATATAAATAATCTTGGCTATTTTTTAAAGAAAATAAATACTTAATGGGTTTAAAAAGGTTTCCATTAAAAATCTTAAAGTTTTAAACACTTTTTTCACTTTTGGTATCCACAATCAATGACATTTTAGTTGCTCGAACTTTAGTCCACTAATTAAACGCAGATCTTTGTAAACTGAAATTAACATCAAATGGTTGATTAGTTAAACTAATTACAGCTTATACGTAAAATTTAAATTTCAACAATTTGTAATATTCCAGCAGGACTATTTATTGAAAAATGAAATTTTAAAAGGAAAAACAATGCTTTCTCGGGCTTATTTACAATTAAGCAGTATTCTTAGTTGGATTAACTAATTTCCGATTTCGATTTTTAGTTTAAATATTTAGGGAATATCGTCCTAAAAGGGTTTTTTTTTTAAATTTGAGATAGGGGGTTTTTTGAGGCAATGTTTTCGTCATCGTGAACCGATTTGAATGAAATAAAAGGATTACCTTCTGACCACATTTCGAATTTAACAATTTTAGAGTGAAATGGTATATAAATGTCGCCAAAATGTATGTAACAGGCAGAAGGAAGATTCTCCAACCCCATAAAGTATATATATTTTTGATTATTAACAGCCAAATCAATCTATTCATGTGTATAACCAATTTCAAACATCCCTTTTGTTTTTTGTTAAAAAAATAACCTAATTTTAATAAAGTTTAATTGTAATAGCTATCTGATAACCTCTAATCGTCTGGTTTGACAATTTTTGATCTTTTTTTGCTTTAGCAATAAACTTACAACCTCGGAGACATCCATATTTAGTACCACACCATTTGATAGCACACCCTCAGGTCCGTCGCCAACAACAACAAGTAGTGCAACAACAAATGGCTCTTCTTCCGTGCCCGAAAACAAACAGGCAACTGCAATGGGAGCTCCGGCCCCTATAAGCAAACCGAAACGTACACAGAGCCCACAACAACAATCGGAGGGTGAGATTGCCGATTGTGAGACCTCATCGACGGCATCCAATAAGAGTTTCGACACACACAGTGTCCTGTCGAATGGTAAAATCTCTTGCCTTAGTCGAGATGATAAATGCAGCAGCCCAAGCATACTGAAAGAGGAACTGAAACGCCTTAAATTCTTTGAATTGTCACTAAAGGAACACATTAAAGATTTGAGCCTGCAACGTGACGGTTTGGTCATGGAACTGCAACAGTTGCAGGAGGCGCGTCCAGTACTTGAAAAGGCCTATGCGGTAAGTTGGTTGTGTTTTACGATTTATTCCAAAATAATGTACCATAAACGTGTCTTAACAGAGAACCACGCATCCTACGCTTCAGCAGCGACTGAATCAACTGGAACTCCGCAATCGTCATTTGCAGAATGTGGTTAAACAGCAGCAACAGTATACCGAGTCCCTGATGCAGCGTGAGTGTAGAAGTTGAACAATTTGAAACCAAATTTTGCATTTCAACTTATAATTTCTAGAATCCTGGCGTCAGCATCAAGTGGAGCTCAACGATTTACATGGTCGCATCGAGGCTCAGGGTGTTATGCTTGCCGATCAAACGCAACGTTTGCAAAATGCCGATATACTTGTCAAGGATCTGTATGTGGAGAATTCTCATTTAACTGCCACTGTACAACGACTGGAGCAGCAGCGGGCCCGGGTTAATCTAATACACCAACAACAGCAGCAGCAGCAGCAACAACAACAGCAGCGTCTTATTGGTGGACTGCCAGGCATGCCTTAAAAATATATTAAACAAACAAAAAAAAACATAAACAAAGACAACATCGAAACATGCACCAACTCAACGTACTCGTTGTGAATGTTATCTTTTATATACATATATACAAACATATATAGATTTAATTGTCGTCAATGAGATATAATATCGTTTTCTATTTGTTTAATGTCGCTGTGAAATCATCAAATCAAATCAATGTTGTAAGCGCACCTCACGTGCCCAGCAAATGGAACACACACAATCCACACTTTATGTACCACAAAATATTGTCTACACACAATAATCGACTAACAACAACAACAAAACCTTAACTATTTACACATATATATTACAATATATTGATATATATATTGCAAATGTTGACCTTACTAAAAACAATAACACACAACTACTACCAATTGACTACTAACTTAATTATCTTATATTTGTTATTAGAGAATATGAGAAACGAAAATCAGATAGCAGTATTTTAAAAATTTGTTATGCACTTTATGCATTGTGCATCGGAATTGTTATTAATTTTATTGGAAAATCCCAAAAACAAAAGTACATACATTTATATATATACATATGTATGATGAAATGATAAATGATATACACACATACATATATATAAATTGTATGTAACACGATAAAAGACCTGTAAAGCTGTAATCATATATACATGAAACCTATTTATTAAGTTTAATCAATACTCCACAATTTTCAACAACAAAAACGAAAGAAATTCAAATGTAAAAAGTAACCTCGTTTAATACGTACTAGTGTACTAAAACACACAGATCATATTTTATATAGTTATCTGTATCGTCATCATTGAATGTCGTTTTCAGTGCTTACAAATATTTTCGATCAAAATGTAGAAATGTACTTTCAAAAAGTATAAACAGAAAATATAGAAAAATAAAACCAAATATACAATTATTTAATAAAACAAAAAAAAAAAAAAAAAAAAACAAATACCCACACAAGGGACTAATAAGTGCACAAGTTTGTTTATTTAATTTTATGCATATGTATGTAAGTTTGAACTGTAGGTATAACTCAGATTTAAAGAGAGGGGAAACCAAGAAAATATCTACATATGTACATATGTACATAGCATATATGCTGCATATTACATATGTATGTGAATCTCTATTTTCAAGTAAATGCTGAGAGCGTAAAAGATGTTGCACAGACTTTTGACGAAAGCATGTCTTAGCATTTGATCTTACGCAGCTACACACAGAATTAGAATGCTTACCTTAGTTATGGAACTTTAGATTATTTTGCCGGCTATTTATTTTTTGTACTCATAGGGTACTCACCAGAGATCTGCAAAATTCACTTTATCTGTGATTTATTCTCATACGGTAAAATATTTGACTCAATTCCACTCCCTGAACGAAAGTCAGAGTTTAGGTGAAAGGAATCAAGGCTCATGCTGTATTTTGATGTTCATACGAATTGCGTATATGCACAGCCTTCGGTACATTGACATTTTGGCTCTATTGGCCCCCATGATGAAATAACATAAGGTGGTCGTCGGAAGCCGAAGGTTACCGAAGTATACACTTAACTTCACTGCGCAGCAATGTAGTCACATCACCGTCTCCCCACTCTCACACTCAGTATTGTATTCCTTTCACTCGCACTTATTGCAAGCATACGTTAAGTGTATGTCTCTCGCCGACGGGACCACCTTATGTCATGATACAATTATATAATTGTATCATGCCTTATGTTATTTTATCATGCTCTGCCGCCACACGTTCACTGTAAACGCTCGTGTTTGTTCGGCCTTGTCACTTCGGCAAAAATTTCGATTGATGCTTGTCAGGCAAAAAAATGATTGCAAAAAAAAAAATAAATCAGTTGCTGTTCAGCATTTGATGAAGCAACACCTTTTAAAGCGGCTAACTGGAGTACAACGAAACAAAAAAAAATGTTTAATGCCGATTGGGAAAATTTGAAAAATTTATTTTTTATTATTGATAATATGGAGGGCGATGCGCAATTCGTTATTTGTCATTAAATATGAAATCTTATCATTATTATGCATTATTTAATTTCTTACCTATATTTTGTATGGGATATTTGTAATAGACCCAGACACAGGGCGACAAAATCTCAAAAAAATGGGGAAACCCCCCCCTTTTTTTTTTATTAGCTAAAGAGAACTACACATATAGATCATAAAATAAAGAAGCAGTCTAACACTCCTGTTTTGCACCCTGTAACTGTCGACATAGGTCAGCAAAACACAAAGGTTAGGACACCTGCGAACCTTTTGCTCAAGAAGATGGAGGCAGAACGGATAAACTAACTCCCGCTGTTCCACCAGGACTTCACCTCGATTTCCAACTAGAGTTACCCGATCCACTTGAACTATCTTGAGAACGCGTGTGATAGACTTTAGAAAAGATGTTTAGTATGCATATGACTGCTCAATGGGATTCATAAACAACTAGCAAAAACAGCCTGTGGGGGGGTTCTTTGTGAACGTCATAGCTAGTATTTTCACAGCGTATTTTATGTATGTCGGCTATCCATATCAACCGAATCCCTTGCCAGGGTTTTTTTAGAGAAGAATATAATAGAGTTTCGGACATCACTTCTTGCAGGCACTATAGATGATAATTGCGCTCCGCGTCTGTACCCACCCTACCATGAGCCTGCCAGCGAAAGTTATCGCAGACTCCCAAAACGAAAGCTAGGACTTCTTCTTCAACATCAGGGAACTAAAGAAATTAATACTTCATAATGAACTTAATATTTATTCAAAACATTTCAAAATAATTAGCATCATCGTGCGATAGGTTCGATCAATTTGATCTACAAAAATTCTTCATTTTCAAAACAATGGTTAGCTAAGTATCTGAATCTCAGAACAAATCCGATTATAAGGGTTGCAAATGTTGCATATGGTTTCTTATTACTAATAATTACTTTACTTTTACTTTACTTTTAACATTAAGTCAAAAAAAATTTTTAAAAAATACATTTATGTGGCGTGATTACGCTAATATCCTCACAAAATTCATTCTCTAACAATATTTTGCTTTATATATGTCCATTGACAAAGTATTAAATGCTAATGCTCATCCAAACAAATTCATTTCATCAGATAAATTTTATAAAAATATAGGGAAAATTGGTTTTTGATACACTTACAGCTTTTTAATTTTTCCCACGCAGAAAGATCTTTCGTTGTGTTGTTGTCGCTGTTGAAAATAGGAAGGGTTACTTATTCCAAATAGAGCTAAAGCATCATACATTGTGAATTTACATGCATACTCAAATTCTGAAAAAGGAAAATTATTAACTAACGAAAATAGAGACTGGCATTGAATTCCATTTCCTTTAAAATTGAACAAACAAACCAAAACAAAAGGAAATTCAATGTAAACTTAGCTAAAATTTGATTCTAAACTACGGAGGAGCCTTATGTGGACTCATTTCGCTTGATCCTGGTTATTTCGTCCGTATCGACGACGAATAAAAAATCTCCTTCACAAATTAAACGCCTTGGTTATACTTGAAAATAATTCCAAAATGCTCTTCTCATCTACATGACATGTTGAGTGAGGTTAGGTTTTGTTCGTAGAAAGGTTAGATTTTGATACATCCTTCTACTGGTCATCCTTCATGCTTTAGGTTAGGTTAAGATTGGGAAAAAGGTTAGGTTTTCGTACATCCTTCTATTTTTAGAATCCTACACGTGTTCTGCTGGTATGGTCTGGATTACATGTGAGGCAGGATAAGCGAAAGTGCGATGTTGACAATGATAAATGTCTCAACATTCGAAATTTCCACTTTGCTTCGCTAACGCCGTATCTATAATAACACTATATAAGACACAAAACTATTTCGGGAATTTTTCTTCTAATTACCCTTAATACAATCCGAGGCAAAAGTTAACGATATTTAACTTTCGAATTTCCACAATCGATCGTCGGTTCAAGCCGTTGACTGACGCAAACAGTTCACTCACAAAAATTTTGAGACTGCTGAGGGCAAGTCTGCCGAAGACAGGTGTCTCAATTGAAATGTCAAGCAGGGCAAAGTTTTAGAAAAATTGCCAATACTTGATGGAAACTATTTCCAATGCTGTTGAAGAGAGAATGCATAAGTTAAATGCACAATAATTCGAGAATTATTGCAATGAAATTAACTTACATTAATCTCTTGAACACACACACACGGATTAAAACTTATGATGCACTCCCCTATTGGGTTATTAAAAACTTTGGACGAATACGTCCGATCAGTTGGAATTCACGTGGAGGAAAGAAAGAACACTTTTCCAAAAACCACGCTGTCCAATAAGTCTCTTTTGCCTTATTTTTCTTATTGTTTTATCCAAACTCCATTTATAGAAAAATAATGTAAAGCAATGCAAAACAAACCGATCAGCTGTGTGGCGTTGCCACTTAGTTCATAGTTTTACAAGCTGGTTACCTACATTTTCGATTCTCACCACTTTAGCCAATATCGATAATAAAAAAAGAAATACTAACTAATCGAAATCAGTTGAATTTTAAAATAACTGAAATTCCTGTACATTACATATTATTTTTTTAATTTTTTTTGAAAATATACCGTTTTCAGTGTAAAGCAAGAAACCGTTCCGTACTTCGTGTTTGTTGTCACACACACAAATGCAAAGTCTCATTTTTGATTGTATGAAAAAAAAATGAAAATTCATCAAATTCAAAATAATTTTCATATATGTACATATATTGTCCAAAATCTCTTTTACCACTGCTGGGCTCTGTGCCTTTCGGGGCATGCGGATTTTAAAGTTTTGGTATCCGATCAATTGTCGAACCAATCCAATTGTATTTTATTTGTAATTTTAAACTATTAATAACTTGAAAACTTACGTGAAGAGCCAAATTGGGTGCTTCTTCAAGAGCTCCTCGGGGTCTTTAACGTGACCCAGTCTTTCCAAAAAAGACTTTCTTCTTCATTGGCGAAAGTCAAACTCGGAGTCGGTTTCTGACTCACTATCCTCTTTCTCAAACACTGGAGGCGGCTGCGGCGGCGGTAGTTGTGGCTCCCAAGCAATTCCATCCCCGACAATGACACTGGTGGTGGTGGTGTCGTCGGTTCCTGCCGAGGTTTCTTCCCCGATGTGCTGGGGCTTGCCTCAAAAGGCATTTTCGTGGAGTTGCGGCATCGCCATGGTGCTTTTTTTCAATGTGGCGCTTTACATTGGAGAGTCTCGTAGACTCGTAGTCACAAAATTGGCACACAGGCATGGTTTTTGCTTTTGCTTCGGCGTTTGGGGTTTTTGGCGGTTTGGTGCTTTGCTTTACTTTAAAAGTAAAAGAGAAAAAAAATTAATTTTAAATTTGGAGATAAACCCGTTAATTTTGTCCCTGTGTTTTAGAATGAACTAAACACCTGAAAATATGTTTTCAACATTTCGCCGCTTAGGCTCGAATCAAAAAGTGCCAATATCCATTTTGGAAGCGGGGAACAGTGCGACGAAATCACCATGAACATTTTTCTGTTCACGTGTTTGACGAATTTGATCGGATTTGTTTACGTTCTAAGTTAGTTCAACGCGCAAATCTGTGTCATAAATGTGTTAATAAAGTCTAAAATAATTTGCAATATTTATACATATGTGCGGAGATCTGCAAAATTCACTTTTTTCTTTACTACTCATACGGTAAAATTCTCACTCAATTCCACTCCCTGAACGAAAGTCAGAGTTAAGTTTATGTCTCTTGCCGACGGGACCACCTTATGTTATTTCATCATGCTCTGCCGCCACACGTTCACTGTAAACGCTCGTGTTTGTTCGGCATTGTCACTTCGGCAAAAATTTCGAATGATGCTTGTCAGGCAAAAAAATTATTGCAAAAAAAAAAAAAAATAAATCAGTTGCTGTTTAGTATTTGATGAAGCAACACCTTTTAAAGCGGCTAACTGGAGCACACCGAAAAAAAAAAAATTTTTAATGCCGATTGGGAAAATTTATTATTTTTTTTATTATTGAAAATATGGAGGGCGATGCGCAATTCGTTATTTGTCATTAAATATGAAATCTTATCATTATTTAATATTTTCTTACCTATATTATGTAGGGATAATTTTTTTTTTAATTTTTTGACAAAATAAAAAGTATTTCTATTTGCCATACTGTTTTTTCAGCAAGAAAGCAAGAAACCGTTTCGCACTTCGTTTTTGTTGTCACACACACACAAATGCAAAGTCTCATTTTTGATTGTATGCGTGCCTACCCCTGTTTTAGAACCACAAATTGTATAGTTGTAATCCAAAATACTTCTCTTTTCCGGAGAAAAACGTCAAGTCGGGACTTTGATGCCGCCTCCTACTTGTCTGGACCTGGAATAGCTTCAATTTGGCGGCTGCTTGGCTGTTTTGGATGGCTATGGTTTCCAATTGGTTAAAAGCAAGTTAAATCATACCCATTTTCTCCATCGCTTTAGTTATGGCCTCTGGTGCCATTTTGCTGGTCGCCAGCCACGAGTCATTCACCCAGAATAGGGATCCAGACTCTTGGTTTGCAACAAAATAATTTGCATATATTTTGTCCAAAATCTTTTTGACGATTGCCGGACTTTGTGAGTTTCGGGGCATGTGAATGTTAAAGTTTTGGTATCCGATCAATTGGCCGCTGTCGAGCCAATCCGGGATACCAAGGGACTTTAACTCGTCAATCCTCTTGAATTCCTTTGACTGGAATTCCAGCAAAGAGAGGAGTAAATGTTTTTTATAGTTTCCTCGGAATATGAGACCTCAGTGATCATAGCGACCAAAGGCTAAGAAGTCACGTGTCTGAAGCCTCCTTGTCTACGAACAGACTGAAACAACCTGAAATAGATAATTCATGATTGTATTTTATTTGTAATTTTAAATTATTAATAACTTGAAGACTTCTAATAACTTGCTGCTTCTCCGGCAGGGCGCGAAAGTCAAATTCGGAGTCGGACTCTGACTCTGACTCGCTATCCTCTCCCACAGGATTCAGTGCACTGGAACCACTGCCAGACTCTTGGTTTGCAACAAAATAATTTGCATATATTTTGTCCAAAATCTTTTGACGATTGCCGGACTTTGTGAGTTTCGGGGCATGTGGATGTTAAAGTTTTGGTATCCGATCAATTGGCCGTTGTCGAACCAATCCGGGCTACCAAGGGACTTTAACTCGTCAATCCTCTTGAATTCCTTTGACTGGAATTCCAGCAAAAAGAGAGGAGTAAATTTTTTTTAGAGTTTCCTCGGAATATGAGACCTCAGTGATCATAGCGACCAAAGGCTAAGAAGTCACGTGTCTGAAGCCTCCTTGTCTACGAACAGACTGAAACAACCTGAAATAGATAATTCATGATTGTATTTTATTTGTAATTTTAAATTATTAATAACTTGAAGACTTCTAATAACTTGCTGCTTCTCCGGCAGGGCGCGAAAGTCAAATTCGGAGTCGGACTCTGACTCTGACTCGCTATCCTCTGCCACAGGATTCAGTGCACTGGAACCACTGCCAGACTCTTGGTTTGCCACAAAATAATTTGCATACATTTTGTCCAAAATCTTTTTGACGATTGCCGGACTTTGTGAGTTTCGGGGCATGTGGATGTTAAAGTTTTGGTATCCGATCAATTGGCCGTTGTCGAACCAATCCGGGATACCAAGGGACTTTAACTCGTCAATCCTCTTGAATTCCTTTGACTGGAATTCCAGCAAAAGAGAGGAGTAAATTTTTTTTAGAGTTTCCTCGGAATATGAGACCTCAGTGATCATAGCGACCAAAGGCTAAGAAGTCACGTGTCTGAAGCCTCCTTGTCTACGAACAGACTGAAACAACCTGAAATAGATAATTCATGATTGTATTTTATTTGTAATTTTAAATTATTAATAACTTGAAGACTTCTAATAACTTGCTGCTTCTCCGGCAGGGCGCGAAAGTCAAATTCGGAGTCGGACTCTGACTCTGACTCGCTATCCTCTGCCACAGGATTCAGTGCACTGGAACCACTGCCAGACTCTTGGTTTGCAACAAAATAATTTGCATATATTTTGTCCAAAATCTTTTGACGATTGCCGGACTTTGTGAGTTTCGGGGCATGTGGATGTTAAAGTTTTGGTATCCGATCAATTGGCCGTTGTCGAACCAATCCGGGATACCAAGGGACTTTAACTCGTCAATCCTCTTTAATTCATTTGACTGGAATTCCAGCAAAAGCGAGGAGTAAATTTTTTTTAGAGTTTCCTCGGAATATGAGACCTCAGTCATCATAGCGACCAGACGCCAAGAAGTCACGTGTCTGAAGCCTCCTTGCCTCCGAACAGACTCAAACATGCTGAAATAAATAATTGATGATTGTATTTTATTTGTAATTTTGAATTAAATGTAAATTTAAACTTACGTGAAGAGGCAAATTGGGTGCTTCTTCAAAAGCTCCTCGGGGTCGTTGGCTGGACCCAGTCTTTCGAAAAAGACTTTCTTCTTAATTGGCTGTGTTTGCCAAATTAGCCCTTTTTGAGCCAGATAAGCAAGTTGCTGCTTCTTTGGCAGGGCGCGAAAGTGAAATTCGGAGTCGGACTCCGACTCGCTATTTTCTTCCTCCAAAACAGGTGGACGTGGAGGCGGCGGTAGTGGCTCATCTTCCTCGTCATGGCCTTCGATTCCCGACAATGATGGTGGTGTCGGTAGTGGCTCATCCTCCTCAACGCAATGGATCTCCGACAATGGTGGAGGCGGCGGTAGTGGCTTTTCATGGCCTTCGATCCAGAACAATGGTAGAGGCGGCGGTAGTGGCTCATCAATTTCTCCTCCACATGGCCTTCGATCCCCGACAATGGTGGTGGTGTCGGATTCCGTCGAGGTTCCTGCCCCGATTTGCTGGGGCTCGCCTCAAAAAGGCGTTTTTGCCGGTGCGCCATCGCCAAGGTGTTTTTTCTCGATGTGGCGCTTCACGTTGGAGAGTCTCGTGGACTCGTAATCGCAAAAGTTGCACACAGGCATGGTTTTGGCGTTTGGTTTGGCGGTTTGTGTTTCCGTTATTTGTTTGGAATTCGATAACGATATCGATTCGTTAACGTGCTTTTGCGCCAAAAATACAGGCCGGGCCAAAAGAAGTCATCTGATGTTGCCTCATTTTTTTTGAGCCGCTAAATCCATTACCATAAGTCTTAATATTGTTATTAACGGAGAAAATTAATCGATTACCCTCCTTAGACTTTGGCGTTTGCCCACCATAACACCGAAAGAATCTATGCGACATGGATACGATATTTACTTTAAAAGTAAAAGAGAAAAAAAATTAATTTTAAATTTGGAGATAAACCGGTTAATTTTGTCCCTATGCTTTAGAATGAACTAAACACCCGAAAATATGTTTTCAACATTTCGCCGCTTAGGCTCGAATCCAAAAAATGTCAATATCCATTTTGGAAGCGGGGAACAGTGCGTCAAAATCACCATGAACATTTTTCTGTTCACGTGTTTGACGAATTTGATCGGATTTGTTTACGTTCTAAGTCAGTTAATAAAGTCTAAAATAATTAGCAATATACATACATACATATGTGGGGCAGAGATCTTCAAAATTCACTTTTTTCTTTATTGCTCATACGGTAAAATTCTCACTCACCGAAAACCTTTTCGGCATACTCCCTCCAATCAGTTGTTTGGGCCACCTGCTGTGACCCAACCAACTCTGCCCGCCTCGACTTCACGAGGATCAATGGCCTTGCATTTTTCTCGGTGAATGGCCATCCCCCGATTGCTCGGAATTCGAAATACGTTGCACTTAGTGCACGTAGTTGAATTTGTATTGGCGCATTCCGTGTGGTGTTGGTCAAATAATCTACCCGAAGAGAATTTGCGTCCACACAGGACGCAAACGTGCTTCTTCGAGTACCGAATTTTGTATGGATGGAACGCCACTCGACGTACATATTGGATCTCTCGTGTCATTGGAACCACTGGCATCGGATCCTCTGCCACAGGATCCTCTACCACCTTGTACTTATTTCATCATGTATATACATATGTATAGACATATAGGAATAAATAAATATAAAAATAACATAAATGAAAACAAAAACATAACGGTTATGCATCTAAACGAGTTCAGTGACTTCGGCATCATGAGCTGATTTTTACTCAATGCTGATTTTCGTTCAGTGAAGTGAATTGAGTAAGAATTTGGGCGTATAAGTAAATCAAGGAAAAAAAATCAATGTTGAGCCGAATAAACTCAGTAAGAAAAAAATATGAGCGGATTGGAGTGAATTTAAGTCGACAGTGAGTTCGTGTACATACGAATGTTTGATCGGCTGAGCCGAATGACACGATTATTCGGCTATTTTTGTGTATGATTTTTTTTTGCCATCACGCCCTGCCGTTCTCTGCTCCTCACCCCTTTCAAATCTCTTTAGCGAATCTTCTTCAAGTTCAAAGGCAGGGAGGGTAACAAAAACGGACATTCCGTGGCTGATAAATGCTTGCATTCGCCTGTTCCTTGATCCCAATAGTTAGGCTACTTACTAACTAATCAAATTTTTAATGAAGAAATCATTTTATTTTTGAATTAAAAAAGGGAACTCATTTCTTTCATTGTTTACTGTTTAAGGACAAGTATCACAATAATAAAAAATAGTAAATAATCTCAATGGTTTAAGATATTACTACCGTTGCAATTCCTGGACAACAAAAACTATATTTCAATCATTATGCAAGTTTATTTATCCGGCGTACATTTTTTTTTTAATGTGCCCGCCCAGACAAAATGAGTACTTCAGCTCAGACCTTAGGACTTCCGACTCACTTTTTACTCAGACCTTAGCACTTCCCACTCACTTTTTGAGCAAATGTTTGTGGCGCCATCTGTTACAACCTCCGCTACAAGCTGTGGCGGGTGTTTAAAATAGATATGCTATTGCTGTTCGGCTTATCTCTAATTATAGTTACATAAACAAGTAAATATTTCCTCTAATTATAGTTACATAAACAAGTAAATATTTTCTCAATATGTAATTTTCAGTTAATTATTAATTTTGGTTTTTAACTAATGAATTTTTTGTGAAATTATATTTTTAAACTTTACTTCTTGTTTAAAGCAAGCCAAAACGTAAGATGTAGGAATTTCAAATATTATCGAGCTGTGTACCTTCACTTATAGAAAAGATATACGACTAATCATTTCAGTAACAAATATTTAGTTCTGATTTCTATAGTTTGCCGATATACCTGTTTTTGTGACTACAATCAGTAAGTAGTTTTCCTAATGCTGAATGAAATTCTACCGGGTTATGTATTTTATGTCTTGCATACGGCCCAATAGCAGGCGCAGAGAGAAAGAGAAAGAGCAGTAATAGTGACAGAGAGAGAGTCACGTTTGTCCCGACTTTTAACAGTGACTGTAAGGCACCCACACACACACACACACACTAGGGCATACATGCAGCAATTATAGCAGAGACCATATTAACAGCGATACAGTGGGCCGCCGCGATTCTGTTATAAAAATGCCACACTCCCACAGAGAATTTGTCATTCGGCGACAATTTCTAAGCACCCAAAGACGTGAAAGTGGCTTCCAAGTCCACCCACTTAACACCGTTAAACATTCCGTGCTAGTCTTTATATCCCTGCCGGGAATAACATCCAGCATCCAGAGCATCCTAAATAGTATCACTTTCAAAAGTGCGCGCTCACATTAAAAAAAAAAAAGTTAACTAAAGTTACTTAAACAAATAAAATAAATTAAATAAAAATGCCTTTCGCTGTTGAACAACTCAAATCCGTGGCCACCGAGCAGCTGTCCAAATCAGAAACCATTAAGCTGCGCAACAAACATATCGGGTTAGTATTCAATTTAGTCATTAACTATGTCTATTTCATAAGTTATGTATGCATCAAAATAATTTAAACCTACATAAGTAGCCACAATTAGCTGTCCCTATAAGTACTAAAGTCAAAAGACCAAACAAAAGACCTTCCCTTGAATAAGCAGTTCGCTGTCAAGGTCAAGTATCCGCCGCATCGGCATCCCCCAAATATGTAACAGTCATCCGTTAAGGTGCCCCACTCTCTCTCTCTCTCTCTCTCTTTCGCACTCACAGTCACAAGAGACTGTGTTTTTTTTTTTTTTTTTGTTCTTAAATCAGCATTTTCTCACTCTTTTGTGATTTTACTCTGTTGCCATCTACATGCAGCTAACGCGAATAATTTATTTTTGGCCTTTTATTGATTGAGAACTAAAAGACAAAAACGAGTTCAAATGTTGTTGCCAAATAACATTTTCAGTAAATATATTTACATACAATTGGGACACACAATTTTAATATCCTTAAAATTGTATTATTTGTGGGAAAATATGAAATATTAATGAAATATTAAAAAGCAGGTCCGCATTTAGGGGAAGGGCTTTAAAAATGGGAAATTCGTTAAAAAAAAGAAGTAAATTTCGACAAAGCCTTCAACTATCTAAATCCACTCCTGTTGCTAAGTCTTTGGGCAAACTTTTCAATTTGTTTTTAACGCTTAAGAGCGTAAGAAGATATGAAAGTTTCAACAAATATACATATTTATCATTTGGGCTAAGCGTCAAAAGGTTTAACCTAATCAACCTATAAAACGAAATCCCCTCCCCTATATATGTACGTAAAAAGTTCACTGACTATCATTGTGATTAGGCCCCGTTATATTAGGTATACTACGTAAATACTTGCACTTAATACGTCATTTTCTATTTAGACTAATTCGTTGATTCTTTCTTCCTAGTGCGTTTTATTCTATAAATGTGTTGTGTGTTTTTTCAATTACTTTTTCAAATAACAACATCTTTCGATTTTCTTTTCCGTATTACACAGGCAAGCATGTCAACTCTTCTATCGCTCCGATCCTTTGAAAATTGTACGTGGACAGGGTCAATATATGTTCGATGAAGAAGGCACTCGCTATCTGGACTGCATCAACAATGTGGCTCATGGTAAGTACTAATATTATTATTAGGTTTAATGGTGCAAACGAAAGAAAATTATCAAGAATTACCAAGAGTGCTATATAACAGTCTATTTTACGTCGTATTACTAACTACATATGTATATCCCATTTCAAGAGCCTAGACCCGTAACAACAATATATACATACATACGTACATAAGTCATAACATATATTATTACCTCGCCTTCTGTCTAAATGACGATCATACGGAGCCGGGGCCCGATGAATGGGCATACAAATGGGTAATTTTTCTTTATGTGTCCAAAACTCGTAAATCATAATTGTGAGTGTGTTGATATTGTTTACGTGAAACATTAAATGGCCACGGAGGCACACGACATGGCTAAAAGTCATAATAAAAGAAAGTACCTACCATATACCATAATTAACAAGATCTCAAGTGGCCCATCGTCCAATTTAGCTGACTTGCCATAGAGCATTTGGCAACAAGTTCAAGGTTGCGCCACAGTGCCCATTTGTCCCATCGCCACCAGACATTAGGGGCATGTTCAGGCCCCGATAGAGGCAATAGCAATATCACTTCTCATTTTACTCTCCCTACCTTTGGCTACAGCTAACTGGGCTGCCTCGCGGGCGGAAGGCCAAGCGACCGACCAAAGCGACTGACTCAGCCTTATCACGGACTGAATAATTTGTGTTGTGTGTAGATGCTGGATTTCGGGCCCCGATACAGGGCCTCGATCTGATGATTAAAATAATAATAGCAAATATGAACCACATACAAAAAAAATAACAACAATCAAGTGCATACACCCAGACCCATGGGGGGGTGTGGGGAATGGATGGCTGAAATCCTCAGCCCGGCAACGAAGATTGACGTAAACCAACCAATTTGCCAATTTGCTGACTGTATTCAAATTGAAAAATTTGACAAAAACAAAAAATTTTCCATTCAATTTCTTACCCCCCTAGAAATTTTATGCTATGGGTGTGGAAAGTTTTTTGTTTTTGTGTTTTTTTTTTTTTCAAATGTATATGCCAAAAGATATAATATGTATGTACATATTTTTCCTAGACTCAAACTTAAAGGGAAAACTTATCAATCAATCAATTGTTTATACTTTTTCTATATGAAATGCTGCCTTTGCCCTTTGATAATCATAAATGTACCTCCTCAATTATGTTGTCTTGTTACTGACTGACTAACTGAACTGATAAGGGCCGGAAATTAGCCGTTTTTTATTTGGGGACATTGCCTTTTAGCAAAAACAAAACTTTCCGATAGTCCAACTATAGCTATTTATAGTGGGGGGTAAAAGCAAATAATGCTGATGTTATTGATTAAATGTATTTTTGAATAACAAAATCAAAACTGATTATATTCCAATCGAGACCCATAATCGAACAAACAGCTGTGAAATCTTATTCATTTATAGATTTTTATGGCATCATGATGACAAACCAATAGTCTTACTTTCTTATAAAATTATTGATGAAAAAATGACTTCAGGGACGATTTTATGTAATGTTGTTTACCTTAAACAAAACCCATCAATAATAAAGCATGGAATTAGTTTGCTCGTCATTTGCCATTAGGCCCTCAAAAAACGAAAAGACTTGAACTGAAAACGTGATAAGTTAAAGGCAAAGGAAACGCACGTGTACTTAGTGAAAAACAAATGGCAGTCTTTGTCAAGCAATGAACACGTTATTTGTGATCTCGTGCCAGTTTTTACTTGTTATAGTTCTTGAAGGGGCCGTCTTATCAGTTCCATGTGAACGTCTCGTGCCGAGTGGAAATGTACTTGAGATAATCAGAGGCACTATACTCAACTCAACTAGCCAGCCCAATGGAAATTCTTAATGTCGGTCCATAGTGCGATCGTCGATCGCTCATGCCCCTATTCTAGATTTTCAATATATTTATGTCAAAGAGGAGGCTAGGCAATCCAATCAGCTGGCTGGGGCCCGTTCATGGAAAATTCTGTTCACAGATAAATTTTATATGAATAAAAACACACGCCCCGCTTTTGCCTATATTGTTTTTTATATCATCTCAAGAGTAAAGGCGGACAAATATACTGCATACAAAAATAATATATAGTTTAATACGATTAGACAAAAGTATAGAAATATATATGTATGTACGTCGCAAATATTGAAATAGAAAGGCAGCAAAGTATTTCAAAATTTACACAGTAGAGCAAAATTGTTAGATCTTTATATAAATTGTTAAAATTGATGGTTAGTTGGTTTAGTTTCAGAAAGATTTTCATTAATAGGAAGAGAAAATCTTGTAATAATTTAAGATATGACTCAACCCAATTACGTTTACCTCTTTGAATTGAACTTTGTAAGGATCAAAGTTCCTTAAATTAGAGTAAATCTTAACATAATCTAACAAAGAAATGTGTTCTTTAACTCAAGAAAGAAGAAGTTTTTGGGCAATCCTCTTGCAAAGTGCTTTAAACATAGCCCTAGGGCTAATATGCACTCTGTTGCTGCAGTTAGGCAACAGTTAGCATTTCATATTGCTGTAATTCCCAACTAGTTTTA
Source organism: Drosophila equinoxialis (assembly GCA_018150345.1). NCBI lineage: Eukaryota > Metazoa > Arthropoda > Insecta > Diptera > Drosophilidae > Drosophila > Drosophila equinoxialis. The sequence continues at coordinate 6,432,389 of JAECWI010000047.1, forward strand.
GCATGGAGGATATTGTATGTGCCACTTTAGAGGCAAAGATTGCTGATGATAAAAATTGATTAAATCTCTTTAACTTTATAAGACTGACATCGAGTCGCTAATAGTTAAAAGTATACCATCTAAATGCAATCTGCAAACACGTTTTGAACCCAACTGTACTTTGGCCTTAGTTTATTCAATTTATAAAGCAAGTCCAGTTAGTTGCCATCCACCCCACCCCCTAAAGAGTGGTCTAATCAATCTATAGCTATAAAAAATGAAAACAAAAAAACGTTTGAAAGATTAATTTATTATTAACTTCTTGTCTGCCACGGCAAGTAAATAAATCGATTAATTTATAATTCGCGTTCATAAAATTTTGCCATCAAGTGTTTTTGCCTGTGTTAAGTCACTCACATACTAAGTATAATACAGCTAAAAATAACATTCACGCAAATACACGTGATTCTTATAAGCAGGCAGAGTGGGCAGGCATCGATCTTATCATTTAAACGACGATGCCGTTTGCCGTTTGCGCATCGTCGCCTCCGACTAACAAAATATGTGACACTAAAATAGTGTCAGAGTAGAGAGAGAATATTCTGTACGCCCGATCATTTAGCTTGATGGCTTTCAGACAGGCCCAGGTCCCTAGTCCATCAGGCCCCGATACGATAAGAGAAAGAAAAGAAAACGGACCAGACTGGACTGGACCGCCCTAAAAATAAGACGGGGCACCGCCTTCTTAACGATGGCGACGCCTGATTACGTAGTTTGGGGGTCAACACAATTTCATTCAGTCACACAGCTGGTGGAGCTGATGCTTCTTGCTGTTGTTGTTGTTGTTTTTGTGGGCACCCTCATTCCATTCCATTGTTTGTTACGATAAGACCGACCGTAGGCGACTCTCTCGTTTTAGAGGGGCTAGAGCTATCACGTGAAACGCACGCGATGGTTGATCCGGCTTGCCTGGGCCTGCACGTTTCTTAAAAATATTGTCGATTAGACAACGTTTTCGTTTTGTTATTTATAATTTTGTCATGCTTATTAGTTTCACACTAATGTTTATAGTACTTATGGTATACAGAAGGTATACAAGAATTGAATGGCCATGATAGATTCTACGAAACTTCTTGGCCGATCGTGAAATTCTTAAGTACAGTAGGTGTCTATATTGGGGTGTGTCTTGGGAGGTATTCAGAAATGCGAATTACTTATCATAAGACCCTAAAAAACGGTGGGCGAACCATGGGCGAACCATGGGGACTGTAAAATTGAAGCCCTTTCTCCTCTCATGCATGCAAGCCACGTTAGGAATGTCTGTTGGATATATAATAATCTCTTGTGGAAAACTTAAAGTTGACTACTTTTTTAGCCTATTACAGACTTTAAGGGGCAAAGTTCTCCCCCCATTACATGCATTAGATCCGCATAAGCGAGAGGTAGTTTTTAAGGTGATTTTAATTCCAAACTAATCAGTTTTTCATTTTGATTCTTTCTACTTTTAGTGGGTCATTGTCATCCGGAGGTTGTTATGGCTGGAGCCATGCAAATGGCTACCATTTCCACCAATTGCCGTTTCTTACACGATGAATTGGTGCAATGTGCCAAGACTTTGACCAGCAAGATGCCGCCCTCTTTATCGGTTTGTTTCTTTGTCAATTCCGGTTCGGAGGCAAATGATTTGGCTTTGCGTTTGGCACGTAACTTTACCAAGCGCCAGGATGTCATCACCTTGGACCAGTAAGTAGAGCATACATTTGATGATCTCTAATTAGAAGATTTGGTCATAACTTGCCTTTTTTGTTGCATTTTTTTCCCTAGCGCCTACCATGGTCATTTGCAGTCCGTGATGGAAGTGTCGCCATATAAATTTAATATGCCCGGCGGTGAGAAGAAAATGGACTATATCCATGTGGCTCCATGCCCGGATATCTATAATGGTCAGATTACCGATAAAATGTATCCCGATGCGGATTTGGCTAAGCTTTATGCCCAGCCCGTTGAGGATATTTGCACGAACCAACTGGCCAAGGGTCAGGGAGTGGCTGCCTTTATAGCGGAGAGTTTGCAGAGTTGCGGTGGTCAGATATTGCCACCACCTGGCTACTTCAAGGCAGTCTATGAGGCAGTACGTTCGAATGGAGGTGTTTGCATTGCCGATGAAGTGCAAGTCGGCTTCGGTCGGGTGGGCAGTCATTATTGGGCCTTCGAGACGCAGGATGTGGTTCCCGACATTGTCACAGTGGCCAAGCCAATGGGCAATGGTCATCCAGTTGGTGCTGTTGTCACCACTCCGGAAATTGCTCAGGCCCTACAGGCCACCGGTGTACCCTATTTCAATACATATGGCGGCAATCCGGTATCCTGTGCCATAGCCAACGCCGTGATGCGTGTTATCGATCAGGAGGGCTTGCAACAGAATGCCAAAAAATTGGGAGATTACCTTCTGGATGAGTGCCAGCAACTGAAGAAGGAATTCGAATGCATTGGTGATGTGCGAGGTGTGGGATTCTTCGTCGGCATTGAATTGGTGCAGGATCGTGATGCTCGTATTCCAGACACCAAGTCTGCCCGTTGGGTTGTCAATCGCATGAAGCAGGTCCACAAGGTCCTTGTCTCGTCCGATGGACCCAATGACAATGTGATCAAACTAAAGCCACCAATGTGTTTCAATCGCGAAAATGCCGATGAATTCCTGATGACCTTCCGCGAATGCCTGACAACTTTGATGCAGGATAAACTGGTGGCTGCTGTTGATGTTGCAAAAACCAAAGCCAATGACAGGATTACCAGTGCCGCCGCCGATACTTTGGCAAATAAGACAAAACTGTTGGAACGTCACGATCGCCTGATAAAGTCCGTCTAGGGAAACGTCAATTGATCATGTCACATTTTATTTCTAAAGATATTTATACATTATTATTATTAGCCTAGTTTATAATCCTTTACATACTCATTCTACATACATAATAATCTTTTCCCCATATTTGAATTTACAAACCAAGTTCTAGTATCTAGAATTATAGAGAGCTTTAAACGAATTTGTTACTCCATTTGCTTTCACTATATTTTTGGCATGCTTTTTATTTTGAAGAATTTTTGTTGAAGCAAGATTGAAAGATGGGTTAACCGAAATGCCAGTACCAGTACATGAATATGTAGTACAAAATGTTATACAACAAAAAAAGTAAAGTAATAACTAATAAAAAGTTTATCAATGTTAAACCAAAAATAAATATATTGAAGAAAAGTTTACAAATGTTTGGCAACCTTTTTTTAAACCCAATGGTATTCAATTTTAAATTGAAATTGGACCTTAACAAATTTTCGTTAACAATTAGAAATGTACATAAATTTTAAAATTTATGAATTTCAGTCTTTATTTATACAGTGACACCTTACTATCATACTCCGAGGATATCTTTATAGTCTTTTCAAGAGGATAAACGGACCAATCATCTTATGCCTTATCTGGATAAAGTTATATATTTATCAGATTATAATGAATATCTATCTACATATTAGGTCCTATATATACATTGTATACTTTATATTGCTAATCTTGATAACAAACTCGTCAAATGCTTTCTCTTTTTTAAATTTCCAGAAATAAATGATTCTATATCGTTTTCTGATTATTGTTAAAGCAACTTAAGCAATTTGTTTTAAAACATATGCCAAAATGATTAATTTAATAGAACTTTGAACAGTCCATGTATGAAAATTTTGGCTTATGTTGTGGCTAGTCAAAATTGTTCAATCAACAAGTAAATACTATATATGTATGTACATACCTAAAAATAAACAAAAACTACAAATTTCCAATCATAAACAAATACACATTGCATTACACAATCGGCAGAACATATTCATACAGGCAAAATGAACAATTTTTAATTTACTATATTAGATGAACTCCATAAATCCCTGAAATATTATAAATTATATTTTACATAGGAAATGAACTTATTTAACTGCTGCCTGTATGTGCGGCTGTTTGTGAATTCCATCACAGAATGGACGGTTCTTAGTTTGTTTACAGGTACACATCAAATATTCACCCGATTTCTCCACTTTAACGCTTATGGGCCTACAAGAAATAAAAATTTTGGTATGTATATGTAATACATTTGTAATTGATTTAGGTCAACACATAAACATATTTATGTGGCTTACCTTAAACCATGTTTCAGATAACCAAGTATATGTCTGCCATCGCAAAATGGTTGTGACTTCGACCTTCCACACAAGCACCATTTATAGGTTTTATCTATTTGATTAAGGTGAGGGAAGCCGTTCAGCTAATGCAATTACATATGTTTTTTGTGAAATTGCGTAGTATTACCTTTGTCAAGGTGCACTTTTATGGGACGAACGTGAAAAATTCCTCCATTGGGCAACTTTGCTCCTTTCTCATCTATTACCAAATTTTTGGGTCCTTTTTTTTGAATGGTTTCAGGAGCCTTAACACCGTCGGTCTTCGAGCTATAGCACATATGCTGTGTAATGGTGATACATAAATTGCAATTTATGAATTTTTTTAAAATTGTTTTTGTCATACCTTTAAAATGCAAGGTGTGTACAACAGGTTGCGTTTCAGAATTAAGGACATATTTGCTTTATTTAAATTCTATTAAACGGTTTACAGTTTGTTCAAGATCAAAAAAAGTAACAAAGTTGTGAAATGATGGCCAGCGATCGAATATCTACATATCTACGTATATATGTAGATACAACAAATATTTTTCCGTTGAAATTATCGTTATTCTGATCCCACCACTTAACCGATGATTTTGGTGAGACTTTTTTTTATTTTATGTAAGTTGTAGACAAAATTTAAAAAGAAAAGGATTTTCAAAAATGTTTGTGAAACTTTCAACCTGGATTTATTTAAACAAATTTTGTTTTAGCCATTTAATTTAGCTTTTTTTCTGTTTTGCTGTAATGGGCAACTCTGAAAACCATATATGTTAACCAATACTGGTTGTCTTCAGCTTCTAACTCTTCCCCGCTGTGTCATTTGTTTAAATTTTTTCTTGTTAATAATAATTGCTTAGTTTTATTTTTTTGTTATTTGTTTAAAAAAAGGCGCAAATTTACCTTTTAACGTCAAAGTTGATTAAGAGGTAAACGTAGAAAAGAACAATTTAAAAGACAAAATTTCAAGTCATCACACGGATTCGTGCGGAGAGAGAAAAGATGCCAAGCGAAATAATTACCTTACAGCTAGGCCAATGCGGCAATCAAAGTAAGTTGGCAATATTTATATAAAAATGCATACATTTGTACACAAAACATTTCACTTTTCCAGTTGGTTTTGAGTTTTGGAAGCGATTGTGCATGGAGCATGGCATCTCACCCAATGGAGTGCTGGAAGAGTATGCCACTGAGACCGTGGACCGTAAAGATGTGTTTTTCTATCAGGCCGATGACGATCATTATGTACCACGAGCTGTCCTATTGGACTTGGAGCCCAGGGTGATACATTCCATTATGGGATCAGCTTATGCCAAGGTATATATATGGTAAATTGTAATTATTAACCATAAGTAATGATCATATTTCTGTAACTTTAGCTCTACAATCCAGAAAATGTTTATCTGTCTAAGCATGGTGGAGGTGCCGGCAACAACTGGGCTTCCGGTTACAGCCAGGGTGAGAAGCTGCACGAGGAAGTATTCGATATTATAGATCGTGAAGCTGATGGCAGTGATTCTTTAGAGGGATTTGTCATGTGCCATTCCATAGCTGGTGGCACAGGCTCAGGCATGGGATCTTACATTATGGAACGTATTTCGGATCGTTATCCCAAGAAGCTAATTCAGACTTACAGTGTTTTTCCAAATCAAGAGGAGATAAGCGATGTTGTGGTGCAGCCATACAACTCTATGTTAACGCTAAGACGTTTGTGCCAGGCGGCCGACAGTGTAGTGGTCTTGGATAACACAGCCCTGGATAGAATTGCCAGCGATCGACTGCATATCCAAAATCCTACATTCTGTCAAATTAACAATCTCGTTTCGACAATAATGAGTGTGAGCACAAATACATTGCGTTATCCGTCATACATGAACAATAATCTCATTGGATTAACTGCACCATTGGTGCCGACACCGCAATTGCATTTCCTGATGACCGGCTACACGCCGTTGACCAACCAGACAAATTTAAACCAGCCTGCAGTTAATGTGCGCAAGACAACAGTATTGGATGTTATGCGACGCCTGTTGCAGACCAAGAATATGATGGTCTCCACTGGACCAGATAAAACGAATCATCATTGCTATATCTCTATTCTGAACATCATCCAGGGCGAAGTGGATCCCACACAGGTTCACAAATCTCTGCAACGTATTCGCGAACGGAAGCTGGCCCAGTTTATTCCTTGGGGACCTACCTCTATTCAAGTGGCACTGTCCCGCACCTCGCCCTATGTTCAAAATAGTCCTCGTGTCTCGGGTCTTATGCTGGCCAATCATACTAGCATCTGTTCCTTGTTTGAGCGTGCTTTGGGTCAATATGACAAGCTTCGCAAACGTGGCGCATTTCTCGATCAGTTTCGGCGTGAGGATATCTTTAAGGATGATCTTTCAGAGCTAGATGAGTCGCGCGAAGTTGTGGATTGCCTGGTTCAGGAATACGAAGCTGCCACAGGCATGGATTATCTACATTTTTCGGCTAAGAAGGGCTTAGCAGATACAAAACCTGAGGACTCCAAACCTATTTGCCCAAGTTAAGAATTTCAAAAAAAAATATCGTTAAGTGCCATTGCTCGAATATATATATATATATATATATATATATATGGATATGGATTATATGGATATGGATGATATATATATATATGATATATATGTCGTCCATATCCATATATCCATATGTGTTTATGTATATGTTTATACATGTAATATGTAATTTAACTCAATTTTTCAAAATTTGGACTCACAGGGATTACAAATCCTTTAAGTATTTAAACAAAAAAAACAAAGCACAAAGATTGTATCCTACAGTTGTTCTGTTTTTAATAAACTGTGGCGTTACAAATACATATTTGCATGTTTATTATGCTAATAAAATAAAAATGTTTTAACTATTTGCCATTTTGAATTTTTTTTTTTTAACTTCTAAAGTCGACACATTTAAGCTGAAATCTACCAGCAGTTTTATATAAACTTAAATTTTTGTGTCTAAAACTGTAGAGTCTACATAAGAACAAGATATATGTATGTACTTTTAGTTTTCTGGTAATGATCGTCATTTTAATAAAAGTAAAAAATTTCTTTAGATATGCCAAAAATTAAATCAAACGGAAAACATTTTTAGCTTTATTTTGTCTAGCCGTAAATTGGTTAAAACGGCAGCACTGCCATTGGGGAAATAAACACAAAACAAAAGTAAAACAAGTATTATGTTTTGCAGTCTGTTTAGTCACAATCGAAATGGCGCCGAATGATGCAAACGCGATTGATAAGCCGGAGGAGAGTTTAAATAAAATAAATACTTTTGCTGTGATAGATTTGGAGACGTGCAATTTACCAGCCTTAAACTACAACCGGACGAGCATTACGGAACTCTGTATTTACGCCTTTGATGCTGGAATTCTGAAAGATAATGTCGCCGATGCTGATGCGCCAGGAATTCTCGAAGCACCAAGAGTGATTCATAAGCTTAATCTATTGTTTCAGCCAACAATGATGGTTCATCCGGATGCAGAGAGGATTACGGGTATGTGCATACGTGCATCTATTCGATAACGGTGATTTTTATACTCTTCCCTTTAATGTATCAGGTCTGAACAACTATATCCTTGAGAGGGAATCCCGGCTTAATGAGAATTCTGGTCAAATGATTATTAATTTTGTCCGCCATTTACCAGGACGAATTTGTTTGGTGGCTCACAACGGTTGGAACTTCGACTTTCCCATTGTTCGTCAGGCTTTTGAGAAACTGAGTCTCTCATTTCCGGAAGATATGCTATGTGTTGATTCTCTGCGAGCATTTATTGAAATCGATGATAAGCGTTACATTGAGAACAATCTGCTTAAGGTACCAGTAAACAGACCACTAAAACAAAACGAGGAGGAGCAAGCGCAAGTGGTAAAAATTAAGGTAGAACCGGTTTGTCAGCAAGATCATGAACAAGAACTGGAAATTAAGGTAGAGCCATCGAGTCCGCGAGTCAAACAAATCAATTGGCAGCAAGTGAACGAAACTACACCCAAACGTCCCATACTGACACCCACGGAAGCGGCATCCAGGCGAAGGAAACTCGACAACACCAATGCAGATGGAGATGAAGACTCGGATGATGAAGTACCAATTAAACGTGATTTTCGTTCGCGTCGACAGCTTTTTAAGGGTTTGAAATGTGCCAATCGAAAACGTATACCACCCCGTGGCAAATACAAGTTGGATAACCTCTTTGAGCGCACCTTCAATCAACCAGCAGAGAATGCTCACCGAGCCGAAGCTGATGTAGCCATGGTGACCCAACTTATTCAACATTATGGTACCGACTTTTTGGCCTTTGCAGAGGAGCAAGCCATTCCATTTCTTGAGGTGACACCATTGGGTTCGCCGTCAAAAAAACCAAAACTAAAAACTTGATTCCATTTGTTACAAATTTTTAAGATTTTATGTTGTACAGTTTTACAAAATTTTTGAAGCACATTTTTTAGACGTAATTTTTATACAAAAATTATATTTTTTAAACGCATTAATATAAACAATACATGATGATTCTATTGAATTGTGGCGATTAGGGTTATCATTATTGATGTAAAGATGATAAGTATCGGGGAAATCGAAATAGGAGATAACAAATACATACAACAGTATGTATTCAAGGGCATTTATAAAGGGTTTTTAAAACAATTTATAATGGTTTGTACTCACTCTTCAAAAAGTATTGATATAAAATGCATTTCTTGATATGCGATCTCACGTTAAAACAATATATACGTATATAAATTAGTTAATTTTTATAGAGACAAGACAAAATGTGGGAACGTAATGCTTAAAAGAATATTGTTGCTAAGTAATATTCGTTTTAGAATGTAATCGTTAATTTTAAAATAGAAGCATTATATTCTAAAATGGATATTACCTAGCAATATTCTTTTTAAGCATATAGGTATATATAGGTACAGATCTAAATCCGATCGAAAACCTTTGGGCTCTGCTAAAGAAGCAACTGTCGTGCTACGATACTCCGCCAAGGACAATGGACGAGCTTCGAATTGGAGTCCAAGCGGAATGAAGCACTGTATTGCACGGATTGATAGAAAATTTGGTGGAGAGTATGACACGGCGTATTGATAGAGTAACTAAAGCCAAAGGACTAAGTATTGAAAAAATTCCTTAATCTAAAAGATTTGTTATACGAGCAAAAGTGGATACTTGCTCATTTTAAAGTTTTTTCTGCACTATTTGGGCTAAGAAGGGGATAGCGAATATAATTTTTCGTTTTATATATTAGTAATGGATTTTTGGTCAAAATTGGGAATCGACTAATGCATTTTCCTGGGGTTTTCAGCCACTCAAAGTCACAGTATCGAAACATGTACCTATCTGCATGTGCTCGCCCCTGTATATACATATATATACTTATATTACAATATGTATTACAATATTTTGTAAAGCCTTTCGTATAGGCATATATTTTTGTATTTTTACTTTCATTTGTTCTTATTTTATATACTCAAAGATTGTTTTGCTAGGAAATGATTACAAACTATTGTAAAATGTTCTCAAATTTATCGAATCTACAATTTTTTAATACTATTATGTATAATACTATTATTTTTCTTATGAAGTCGCTTTTAATAAAGTTTCAAACAAAATTCTATATACATACATATGTAAGTATGTATAGTTTCAAAAACTTCTGCAGAAGCTATTAGTTCGTTTAAGTTAATGTTAAATGAATATGATATTTAATGTTTACAGAGTTTAATATTTATAGAAATAGTCCCAAAAGTATGCAATGTCTATGAATTCTCGTATAAATATGTGTCATTGATATTTGTTGACATACCTTTGAACATGCATACATAAGTATGTGGAAAAGAAATGAAATTCATTTGCCGATTTGGGACTTGTTGATTTCATTTGGTGGCGAATTTGGATAAACAGCTGACGGTACATACGCTCAGTAGGTCAGAGGTCAGTTCTGTATGCTAATCCCATCTTTGGAGAGCAAGTCTGGATTATCCTCACATTGGTGCTCAATTTTATCAGAATCGTACGGTCCAAGTTCATTCAAACATAAAGTCTTCAATGTGGACTTATTTCTTACATCTGAATTCCATTAGTCTGCTTTCTCACACAAAAAAACCAAGAACATGGGCTTTACTTGTGAAAAAATGTTAATTAAATTTTAAGTTTTTAAAAATGATCAAACACTCCATGTTTGTTAGCGGCTGTTTTTTCTCGTTTTGATTATCGATATTGATATACATACATACATAATTATAGGGTGGGCCAAAAGAAGTCTTTTTTTTTAAATAAAAACTAATGTTTATTTAAACCTTGAGAATTTTATTAATCAAATAATCATTAGCATTATTTAGAAAGAAAATGAGACAACATCGGATGACTTCTTTTGGCCCACCCTGTATTATTGGCGCAAAAGCACGGCAAGTAATCGATATCGTTATCGAAATCCAAACAAAAAACGGAAAAACACAGGCAACGGATAAACAAACCAAAACCCAAACCAAACCAAAATGCCTATGTGCCAATTTTGTAACTAAGAGTCTACGAGACTCTCGAAGGTAAAGCGCCACATCGACAAAAAAACACAACGCAACGCCACAAAAACGCCTTTTGGGGCAAGCCCCAGCACATCGGGGATGGAATGGCTTGAGGAGGAGCCAGTGTTTGAGAACGAGGATAGTGAGTCAGAGTCCGAGTTTGACTTTCGCGCCCTGCCGTAGAAGCAGCAAGGTGCTTATCTGGCTCAAAAGGGCTAATTTGGCGATCAAAGCCAATGAAAAAGATAATCTTTTTGGAAAGACTGGGTCACATTAACGACCCCGAGGAGCTCTTGAAGAAGCACCCAAATTGTCTCTTCACGTAAGTTTAAATTTACATTATAATTCAAAATTACAAATAAAATACAATCATCAATTATTTGTTTCAGCATGTTTGAGTCTGTTCGGAGGCAAGGAGGCTTCAGACACGTGACTTCTTGGCCTCTGGTCGCTATGATGACTGAGGTCTCATATTCCAAGCAAATTTTCTTTTGCTGGAATTCCAGTCAAAGGAATTCAAGAGGATTGACGAGTTAAAGTCCCTTGGTATCCCGGATTGGTTCGACAACGGCCAATTGATCGGATACCAAAACTTTAACATTCACATGCCGCAAAACTCACAAAGTCCGGCAATCGTCAAAAAGATTTTGGACAAAATATATGCAAATTATTTTGTTCCAAACCAAGAGTCTGGATCCCTATTCTGGGTGAATGACTCGTGGCTGGCGGCCACCAAAATGGCACCAAAGGCCATAACTAAAGCGATTGAGAAAATGGGTATTTATATGATTTAACTTGCTTTTAACCAATTATAACTTTATGGTTTCTAAAGCAGCCACCAAATTAAAGCTATTCCAGGTCCAGACAAGGAGGAGGCGTCATCAAAGTCCCGACTTGACGTGTTTCTCCGGAAAAGTTTTGGCTTACAACTATGCAATTTGTGGTTTTAAAATTATTATACGCTTGCAGAGGGTATTATAAAATTGGTCAGATGTTTGTAACGCATAGAAGGAGACGTTTCCGACCCCATAAAGTATATATATTCTTGATCAGCATGACAAGCTGAGTCGATATAGCCATGTTCGTCCGTAAGAGCGTACGCGTTTTACTTAGCCATCTTAAGAGCTATCGGGATGAAATTTTTTTTTTTTTGCGCTTTTTATTACCCGGGTGAGATAAAGTATGAAAATCATCGGGATCGGACTACTATATCATATAGATCTAGAAGAAACATTTTTGCAACATTTTTTTTTTTTTTAGTATCTCCATGAAATTTACCAATATGATAGATTTTGATATAAAACCTCAGATTCAATAAATTGAATCTGATCGGATAAATAAAACACAAGTTACAGTCAATATACAAATGTAAATCGGTTTAAGCGCTGCCTACTACGTCATCATCAGAGCACGGCAGGGCGTGATGGTAAAAAAAATCATACACAAAAATAGCCGAATAATCGTGTCGTTCGGCTGAGCCGATCAAACATTCGTATGTACACGAACTCACTGTCGAATTAAATTCACTCCAATCCTCTCATATTTGATTTGCTTATACGCCCAAATTCTTACTCAATTCACTTCACTGAACGAAAATCAGCGTTGAGCTCATGATGCCGAAGTCACTGAACTCGTTTAGATGCATAACCATTATGTTTTTGTTTTCATTTACATATGTTATTGTTATATTTATGTATGCATTAAGTATTAATAGGAATTCACTTATGAAGTCAAAATGTGTTCCTTTTTTTATGTTATTTTTTTATTTATGTATTCCTATATACATATATATATATACATGTCATCGGTTGAGCCTGAATGGCACGATTATTCGGCCCATGATGAAATAAGTAAAAGGTGGCAGAGTATCCGATGCCAGTGGTTCCAATGACACGACAGATCCAATATGTACGTCGAGTGGCGTACCATCCATACAAAATTCGGTACTCGAAGAAGCACGTTTGCGTCCTGTGTGGACGCAAATTCTCTTCGGGTAGATTATTTGACCAACACCACACGGAATGCGCCAAACAACTGATTGGAGGGAGTATGCCGAAAAGGTTTTCGGTGAGTGAGAATTTTACCGTATGAGCAATAAAGAAAAAAGTGAATTTTGAAGATCTCTGCCCCACATATGTATGTATGTATATTGCTAATTATTTTAGACTTTATTAACTGACTTAGAACGTAAACAAATCCGATCAAATTCGTCAAACACGTGAACAGAAAAATGTTCATGGTGATTTTGACGCACTGTTCCCCGCTTCCAAAATGGATATTGACATTTTTTGGTTCGAGCCTAAGCGGCGAAATGTTGAAAACATATTTTCGGGTGTTTAGTTCATTCTAAAACATAGGGACAAAATTAACCGGTTTATCTCCAAATTTAAAATTAATTTTTTTTCTCTTTTACTTTTAAAGTAAATATCGTATCCATGTCGCATAGATTCTTTCGGTGTTATGGTGGGCAAACGCAAAAGTCTGAGGAGGGTAATCGATTAATTTTCTCCGTTAATAACAATATTAAGACTTATGGTAATGGATTTAGCGGCTCAAAAAAATGAGGCAACATCGGATGACTTCTTTTGGCCCGGCCTGTATTTTTGGCGCAAAAGCACGTTAACGAATCGATATCGTTATCGAATTCCAAACAAATAACGGAAACACAAACCGCCAAACCAAACGCCAAAACCATGCCTGTGTGCAACTTTTGCGATTACGAGTCCACGAGACTCTCCAACGTGAAGCGCCACATCGAGAAAAAACACCTTGGCGATGGCGCACCGGGAAAAAACGCCTTTTTTGAGGCGAGCCCCAGCAAATCGGGGCAGGAACCTCGACGGAATCCGACACCACCACCATTGTCGGGGATCGAAGGCCATGTGGAGGAGGATGAGCCACTACCGACACCACCACCATTGTCGGATGAGCCACTACCGCCGCCTCCACCATTGTTCTGGATCGAAGGCCATGAAAAGCCACTACCGCCGCCTCCACCATTGCCGGAGATCCATTGCGTTGAGGAGGATGAGCCACTACCGACACCACCATCATTGTCGGGAATCGAAGGCCATGACGAGGAAAATGAGCCACTACCGCCGCCTCCACGTCCATTTTTGGGAAAAAGGGCCGACTCCGAATTTCACTTTCGCGCCCTGCCAAAGAAGCAGCAACTTGCTTATCTGGCTCAAAAAGGGCTAATTTGGCAAACACAGCCAATTAAGAAGAAAGTCTTTTCGAAAGACTGGGTCCAGCCAACGACCCCGAGGAGCTTTTGAAGAAGCACCCAATTTGCCTCTTCACGTAAGTTTAAATTTACATTTAATTCAAAATTACAAATAAAATACAATCATCAATTATTTATTTCAGCATGTTTGAGTCTGTTCGGAGGCAAGGAGGCTTCAGACACGTGACTTCTTGGCGTCTGGTCGCTATGATGACTGAGGTCTCATATTCCGAGGAAACTCTAAAAAACATTTACTCCTCTCTTTTCCTGGAATTCCAGTCAAAGGAATTCAAGAGGATTGACGAGTTAAAGTCCCTTGTTATCCCGGATTGGTTCGACAACGGCCAATTGATCGGATACCAAAACTTTAACATCCACATGCCCCGAAACTCACAAAGTCCGGCTATCGTCAAAAGATTTTGGACAAAATATATGCAAATTATTTTGTTGCAAACCAAGAGTCTGGCAGTGGTTCCAGTGCACTGAATCCTGTGGCAGAGGATAGCGAGTCAGAGTCAGAGTCCGACTCCGAATTTGACTTTCGCGCCCTGCCGGAGAAGCAGCAAGTTATTAGAAGTCTTCAAGTTATTAATAATTTAAAATTACAAATAAAATACAATCATGAATTATCTATTTCAGGTTGTTTCAGTCTGTTCGTAGACAAGGAGGCTTCAGACACGTGACTTCTTAGCCTCTGGTCGCTATGATCACTGAGGTCTCATATTCCGAGGAAACTCTAAAAAACATTTACTCCTCTCTTTTCCTGGAATTCCAGTCAAATGAATTCAAGAGGATTGACGAGTTAAAGTCCCTTGGTATCCCGGATTGGTTCGACAACGGCCAATTGATCGGATACCAAAACTTTAACATCCACATGCCCCGAAACTCACAAAGTCCGGCAATCGTCAAAAGATTTTGGACAAAATATATGCAAATTATTTTGTTGCAAACCAAGAGTCTGCCAGTGGTTCCAGTGCACTGAATCCTGTGGCAGAGGATAGCGAGTCAGAGTCAGAGTCCGACTCCGAATTTGACTTTCGCGCCCTGCCGGAGAAGCAGCAAGTTATTAGAAGCTCTTCAAGTTATTAATAATTTAAAATTACAAATAAAATACAATCATGAATTATCTATTTCAGGTTGTTTCAGTCTGTTCGTAGACAAGGAGGCTTCAGACACGTGACTTCCTTAGCCTCTGGTCGCTATGATCACTGAGGTCTCATATTCCGAGGAAACTCTAAAAAACATTTACTCCTCTCTTTTCCTGGAATTCCAGTCAAAGGAATTCAAGAGGATTGACGAGTTAAAGTCCCTTGTTATCCCGGATTGGTTCGACAACGGCCAATTGATCGGATACCAAAACTTTAACATCCACATGCCCCGAAACTCACAAAGTCCGGCAATCGTCAAAAAGTTTTTGGACAAAATATATGCAAATTATTTTGTTGCAAACCAAGAGTCTGCCAGTGGTTCCAGTGCACTGAATCCTGTGGCAGAGGATAGCGAGTCAGAGTCAGAGTCCGACTCCGAATTTGACTTTCGCGCCCTGCCGGAGAAGCAGCAAGTTATTAGAAGTCTTCAAGTTATTAATAATTTAAAATTACAAATAAAATACAATCATGAATTATCTATTTCAGGTTGTTTCAGTCTGTTCGTAGACAAGGAGGCTTCAGACACGTGACTTCTTAGCCTCTGGTCGCTATGATCACTGAGGTCTCATATTCCGAGGAAACTCTAAAAAACATTTACTCCTCTCTTTTCCTGGAATTCCAGTCAAAGGAATTCAAGAGGATTGACGAGTTAAAGTCCCTTGTTATCCCGGATTGGTTCGACAACGGCCAATTGATCGGATACCAAAACTTTAACATCCACATGCCCCGGAAACTCACAAAGTCCGGCAATCGTCAAAAGATTTTGGACAAAATATATGCAAATTATTTTGTTGCAAACCAAGAGTCTGGCAGTGGTTCCAGTGCACTGAATCCTGTGGCAGAGGATAGCGAGTCAGAGTCAGAGCCGAGTCCGACCATTTGACTTTCGCGCCCTGCCGGAGAAGCGGCAAGTTTTTAGAAGTCTTCAAGTTTTTAATAATTTAAAATTAACAAATAAAATACAATCATCAATTATTTGTTTCAGCATGTTTGAGTCTGTTCGGAGGCAAGGAGGCTTCAGACACGTGACTTCTTGGCCTCTGGTCGCTATGATGACTGAGGTCTCATTTCTTTTGCTGGAATTCCAGTCAAAGGAATTCAAGAGGATTGACGAGTTAAAGTCCCTTGGTATCCCGGATTGGTTCGACAACGGCCAATTGATCGGATACCAAAACTTTAACATTCACATGCCGCAAAACTCACAAAGTCCGGCAATCGTCAAAAAGATTTTGGACAAAATATATGCAAATTATTTTGTTCCAAACCAAGAGTCTGGATCCCTATTCTGGGTGAATGACTCGTGGCTGGCGGCCACCAAAATGGCACCAAAGGCCATAACTAAAGCGATTGAGAAAATGGGTATTTATATGATTTAACTTGCTTTTAACCAATTATAACTTTATGGTTTCTAAAGCAGCCACCAAATTAAAGCTATTCCAGGTCCAGACAAGGAGGAGGCGTCATCAAAGTCCCGACTTGACGTGTTTCTCCGGAAAAGTTTTGGCTTACAACTATGCAATTTGTGGTTTTAAAATTATTATACGCTTGCAGAGGGTATTATAAAATTGGTCAGATGTTTGTAACGCATAGAAGGAGACGTTTCCGACCCCATAAAGTATATATATTCTTGATCAGCATGACAAGCTGAGTCGATATAGCCATGTTCGTCCGTAAGAGCGTACGCGTTTTACTTAGCCATCTTAAGAGCTATCGGGATGAAATTTTTTTTTTGCGCTTTTTATTACCCGGGTGAGATAAAGTATGAAAATCATCGGGATCGGACTACTATATCATATAGATCTAGAAGAAACATTTTTGCAACATTTTTTTTTTTTTAGTATCTCCATGAAATTTACCAATATGATAGATTTTGATATAAAACCTCAGATTCAATAAATTGAATCTGATCGGATAAATAAAACACAAGTTACAGTCAATATACAAATGTAAATCGGTTTAAGCGCTGCCTACTACGTCATCATCAGAGCACGGCAGGGCGTGATGGTAAAAAAAATCATACACAAAAATAGCCGAATAATCGTGTCGTTCGGCTGAGCCGATCAAACATTCGTATGTACACGAACTCACTGTCGAATTAAATTCACTCCAATCCTCTCATATTTGATTTGCTTATACGCCCAAATTCTTACTCAATTCACTTCACTGAACGAAAATCAGCGTTGAGCTCATGATGCCGAAGTCACTGAACTCGTTTAGATGCATAACCATTATGTTTTTGTTTTCATTTACATATGTTATTGTTATATTTATGTATGCATTAAGTATTAATAGGAATTCACTTATGAAGTCAAAATGTGTTCCTTTTTTTATGTTATTTTTTATTTATGTATTCCTATATACATATATATATATACATGTCATCGGTTGAGCCTGAATGGCACGATTATTCGGCCCATGATGAAATAAGTAAAAGGTGGCAGAGTATCCGATGCCAGTGGTTCCAATGACACGACAGATCCAATATGTACGTCGAGTGGCGTACCATCCATACAAAATTCGGTACTCGAAGAAGCACGTTTGCGTCCTGTGTGGACGCAAATTCTCTTCGGGTAGATTATTTGACCAACACCACACGGAATGCGCCAAACAACTGATTGGAGCGAGTATGCCGAAAAGGTTTTCGGTGAGTGAGAATTTTACCGTATGAGCAATAAAGAAAAAAGTGAATTTTGAAGATCTCTGCCCCACATATGTATGTATATTGCTAATTATTTTAGACTTTATTAACTGACTTAGAACGTAAACAAATCCGATCAAATTCGTCAAACACGTGAACAGAAAAATGTTCATGGTGATTTTGACGCACTGTTCCCCGCTTCCAAAATGGATATTGACATTTTTTGGATTCGAGCCTAAGCGGCGAAATGTTGAAAACATATTTTCGGGTGTTTAGTTCATTCTAAAACATAGGGACAAAATTAACCGGTTTATCTCCAAATTTAAAATTAATTTTTTTCTCTTTTACTTTTAAAGTAAATATCGTATCCATGTCGCATAGATTCTTTCGGTGTTATGGTGGGCAAACGCAAAAGTCTGAGGAGGGTAATCGATTAATTTTCTCCGTTAATAACAATATTAAGACTTATGGTAATGGATTTAGCGGCTCCAAAAAAATGAGGCAACATCGGATGACTTCTTTTGGCCCGGCCTGTATTTTTGGCGCAAAAGCACGTTAACGAATCGATATCGTTATCGAATTCCAAACAAATAACGGAAACACAAACCGCCAAACCAAACGCCAAAACCATGCCTGTGTGCAACTTTTGCGATTACGAGTCCACGAGACTCTCCAACGTGAAGCGCCACATCGAGAAAAAACACCTTGGCGATGGCGCACCGGGAAAAAACGCCTTTTTGAGGCGAGCCCCAGCAAATCGGGGCAGGAACCTCGACGGAATCCGACACCACCACCATTGTCGGGGATCGAAGGCCATGTGGAGGAGGATGAGCCACTACCGACACCACCACCATTGTCGGATGAGCCACTACCGCCGCCTCCACCATTGTTCTGGATCGAAGGCCATGAAAAGCCACTACCGCCGCCTCCACCATTGCCGGAGATCCATTGCGTTGAGGAGGATGAGCCACTACCGACACCACCATCATTGTCGGGAATCGAAGGCCATGACGAGGAAAATGAGCCACTACCGCCGCCTCCACGTCCACCGACTCCGAATTTCACTTTCGCGCCCTGCCAAAGAAGCAGCAACTTGCTTATCTGGCTCAAAAGGGCTAATTTGGCAAACACAGCCAATTAAGAAGAAAGTCTTTTTCGAAAGACTGGGTCCAGCCAACGACCCCGAGGAGCTTTTGAAGAAGCACCCAATTTGCCTCTTCACGTAAGTTTAAATTTACATTTAATTCAAAATTACAAATAAAATACAATCATCAATTATTTATTTCAGCATGTTTGAGTCTGTTCGGAGGCAAGGAGGCTTCAGACACGTGACTTCTTGGCCTCTGGTCGCTATGATGACTGAGGTCTCATATTCCGAGGAAACTCTAAAAAACATTTACTCCTCTCTTTTCCTGGAATTCCAGTCAAAGGAATTCAAGAGGATTGACGAGTTAAAGTCCCTTGTTATCCCGGATTGGTTCGACAACGGCCAATTGATCGGATACCAAAACTTTAACATCCACATGCCCCGAAACTCACAAAGTCCGGCTATCGTCAAAAGATTTTGGACAAAATATATGCAAATTATTTTGTTGCAAACCAAGAGTCTGGCAGTGGTTCCAGTGCACTGAATCCTGTGGCAGAGGATAGCGAGTCAGAGTCAGAGTCCGACTCCGAATTTGACTTTCGCGCCCTGCCGGAGAAGCAGCAAGTTATTAGAAGTCTTCAAGTTATTAATAATTTAAAATTACAAATAAAATACAATCATGAATTATCTATTTCAGGTTGTTTCAGTCTGTTCGTAGACAAGGAGGCTTCAGACACGTGACTTCTTAGCCTCTGGTCGCTATGATCACTGAGGTCTCATATTCCGAGGAAACTCTAAAAAACATTTACTCCTCTCTTTTCCTGGAATTCCAGTCAAATGAATTCAAGAGGATTGACGAGTTAAAGTCCCTTGGTATCCCGGATTGGTTCGACAACGGCCAATTGATCGGATACCAAAACTTTAACATCCACATGCCCCGAAACTCACAAAGTCCGGCAATCGTCAAAAAGATTTTGGACAAAATATATGCAAATTATTTTGTTGCAAACCAAGAGTCTGGCAGTGGTTCCAGTGCACTGAATCCTGTGGCAGAGGATAGCGAGTCAGAGTCAGAGTCCGACTCCGAATTTGACTTTCGCGCCCTGCCGGAAAAGCAGCAAGCTGCTTATGGGCTTATTTGGTGATCACAGCCAATAAAGAAAAAAGTCTTTTTCTTTTTCTTCACGTTAAAGACCCCCGAGGAGCTCTTGAAGAAGCACCCAATTTGGCTCTTCACGTAAGTTTTCAAGTTATTAATAGTTTAAAATTACAAATAAAATACAATTGGATTGGTTCGACAATTGATCGGGTACCAAAACTTTAAAATCCGCATGCCCCGAAAGGCACAGAGCCCAGCAGTGGTAAAAGAGATTTTGGACAATATATGTACATACATACATATATGAAAATTATTTTGAATTTGATGAATTTTCATTTTTTTTCATACAATCAAAAATGAGATTTTGCATTTGTGTGTGTGACAACAAACACGAAGTACGAAACGTTTTCTTGCTTTACACTGAAAAAGGTATCTTTTCAAAAAAATTAAAAAAATAATATCCCTACATAATATAGGTAAGAAATTAAATAATGCATGATAATGATAAGCTTTCATATTTGATGACAAATAACGAATTGCGCATCGCCCTCCATATTTTCAATAATAAAAAATAAATCTTCCCAATCGGCAATAAAAATATTTTTTTTTCGTTGTACTCCAGTTAGCCGCTTTAAAAAGGTGTTGCTTCATCAAATACTAAACAGCAACCGATTTATTTTTTTTTGACAATCATTTTTTTGCCTGACAAGCATCAATCGAAATTTTTGCCGAAGTGACAATGCCGAACAAACACGAGCGTTTACAGTGAACGTGTGGCGGCCATGATGAAATAACATAAGGTTGTCCCGTCGGCAAGAGACATACACTTAACGTATGCTTGCAATAAGTGCGAGTGAAAAGAATAGAATACTGAGTATTGAGTGTGAGTGAGACGGTGATTTGACTACATTGCCGCGCAGTGAAGTTAAGTGTATACTTCGGTAAGCTTCGGCTTCCGACGAGACCACCTTATGTTATTTCATCATGGTTCGGCTCAACATTGATTTTTTTGATTTACTTATACGCCCAAATTCTTACTCAGTTCACTGAACGAAAATCAGTGTTGAGTAAAAATCAGCTCATGCTGATAAGCATACGAATTGCGTATATTCACAGCCTTCGGTACACATTTTGGATTGGCCCATGATGAAATAACATAGTCGTCGGAAGCCAAAGGTTACCGAAGTATACACTCTTCACTGCGCGCATGATGAAATAACATAAGGTGGTCCCGTCGGCAAGAGACATACACTTAACGTATGCTTGCAATAAGTCAAGTGAAAGGAATACAATACTGAGTGTTGTATTGAGTGTGAGTGAGACGGTGATGTGACTGCAATGCCGCGCAGTGAAGTTAAGTGTATACTTCGGTAAGCTTCGGCTTCCGACGGGACCACCTTATGTTATTTCATCATGACTGCGCGTGTGTCACATCACCGTCTCACTCACACTCAATACAACACTCAGTATTGTATTCCTTTCACTCGCACTTATTGCAAGCATACGTTAAGTGTATGTCTCTTGCCGACGGGACCACCTTATGTTATTTCATCATGCTCTGCCGCCACACGTTCACTGTAAACGCTCGTGTTTGTTCGGCCTTGTCACTTCGGCAAAAATTTCGATTGATGCTTGTCAGGCAAAAAAATGATTGTCAAAAAAAAAATAAATCGGTTGCTGTTTAGTATTTGATGAAGCAACACCTTTTTAAAGCGGCTAACTGGAGTACAACGAAAAAAAAAAATTTTTATTGCCGATTGGGAAGATTTATTTTTTATTATTGAAAATATGGAGGGCGATGCGCAATTCGTTATTTGTCATCAAATATGAAAGCTTATCATTATCATGCATTATTTAATTTCTTACCTATATTATGTAGGGATATTATTTTTTTAATTTTTTTGAAAAGATACCTTTTTCAGTGTAAAGCAAGAAACGTTTCGTACTTCGTGTTTGTTGTCACACACACAAATGCAAAATCTCATTTTTGATTGTATGAAAAAAAATGAAAATTCATCAAATTCAAAATAATTTTCATATATGTATGTATGTACATATATTGTCCAAAATCTCTTTTACCACTGCTGGGCTCTGTGCCTTTCGGGGCATGCGGATTTTAAAGTTTTGGTATCCGATCAATTGTCGAACCAATCCAATTGTATTTTATTTGTAATTTTAAACAATTAATAACTTGAAAACTTACGTGAAGAGCCAAATTGGGTGCTTCTTCAAGAGGTCCTCGGGGTCGTTAGCGGGACCCAGTCTTTCCAAAAAGACTTTTTTCTTTATTGGCTGTGATCACCAAATAAGCCCATAAGCAGCTTGCTGCTTCTCCGGCAGGGCGCGAAAGTCAAATTCGGAGTCGGACTCTGACTCTGACTCGCTATCCTCTGCCACAGGATTCAGTGCACTGGAACCACTGCCAGACTCTTGGTTTGCAACAAAATAATTTGCATATATTTTGTCCAAAATCTTTTTGACGATTGCCGGACTTTGTGAGTTTCGGGGCATGTGGATGTTAAAGTTTTGGTATCCGATCAATTGGCCGTTGTCGAACCAATCCGGGATACCAAGGGACTTTAACTCGTCAATCCTCTTGAATTCATTTGACTGGAATTCCAGCAAATTGCAAGCGAGGAGTAAATTTTTTTTAGAGTTTCCTCGGAATATGAGACCTCAGTCATCATAGCGACCAGAGGCCAAGAAGTCACGTGTCTGAAGCCTCCTTGCCTCCGAACAGACCCAAACATGCTGAAATAAATAATTGATGATTGTATTTTATTTGTAATTTTGAATTAAATGTAAATTTTAAACTTACGTGAAGAGTCAAATTGGGTGCTTCTTCAAAAGCTCCTCGGGGTCGTTGACTGGACCCAGTCTTTCGAAAAAGACTTTCTTCTTAATTGGCTGTGTTTGCCAAATTAGCCCTTCTTGAGCCAGATAAGCAAGTTGCTGCTTCTTTGGCAGGGCGCGAAAGTGAAATTCGGAGTCGGACTCCGACTCGCTGTTTTCTTCCTCCGAAACAGGTGGACGTGGAGGCGGCGGTAGTGGCTCATTTTCCTCGTCATGGCCTTCGATTCCCGACAATGATGGTGGTGTCGGTAGTGGCTCATCCTCCTCAACGCAATGGATCTCCGACAATGGTGGAGGCGGCGGTAGTGGCTTTTCATGGCCTTCGATCCAGAACAATGGTGGAGGCGGCGGTAGTGGCTCATCCGACAATGGTGGTGGTGTCGGTAGTGGCTCATCCTCCTCCACATGGCCTTCGATCCCCGACAATGGTGGTGGTGTCGGATTCCGTCGAGGTTCCTGCCCCGATTTGCTGGGGCTCGCCTCAAAAGGCGTTTTTCCCGGTGCGCCATCGCCAAGGTGTTTTTTCTCGATGTGGCGCTTCACGTTGGAGAGTCTCGTGGACTCGTAATCGCAAAAGTTGCACACAGGCATGGTTTTGGCGTTTGGTTTGGCGGTTTGTGTTTCCGTTATTTGTTTGGAATTCGATAACGATATCGATTCGTTAACGTGCTTTTGCGCCAAAAATACAGGCCGGGCCAAAAGAAGTCATCCGATGTTGCCTCATTTTTTTTGAGCCGCTAAATCCATTACCATAAGTCTTAATATTGTTATTAACGGAGAAAATTAATCGATTACCCTCCTCAGACTTTTGCGTTTGCCCACCATAACACCGAAAGAATCTATGCGACATGGATACGATATTTACTTTAAAAGTAAAAGAGAAAAAAAAAATTAATTTTAAATTTGGAGATAAACCCGTTAATTTTGTCCCTATGTTTTAGAATGAACTAAACACCCGAAAATATGTTTTCAACATTTCGCCGCTTAGGCTCGAATCAAAAAATGCCAATATCCATTTTGGAAGCGGGGAACAGTGCGTCAAATTCACCATGAACATTTCTCTGTTCACGTGTTTGACGAATTTAATCGGTTTTGTGCGCAATGCGCAAATCTTTGTCAGGTAAAGAATTCAAAGTTTCATCACAAATTTCTTCTGACCTTATTCCATAACTCAATTGGCACTCGAGTTTTGAGTACCCCAAGGTCTATGTATGTATCATTTTCCTAATAACAATTCGGCAAAGGCTTTTTATACCCTTGCAGAGGGTATTATAAAATTGGTCAGATGTTTGTAACGCACAGAAGGAGACGTTTCCGACCCCATAAAGTATATATATTCTTGATCAGCATGAGAAGCTGAGTCGATATACCAATGTTCGTCTGTCCGTCTGTCTGTGCGTACGCGTTTTACTCAGCCATCTTAAGAGCTATTGGGATGAAATTTTTTTTGTGGGCTTTTTATTACCCGGGCTAGATAAAGTATGATCGGGCGGATCGGGCCACTATATCATATAGTTCTAGAACAAACATTTTTGCAAAAATTGGAGTATCCCCATGAAATTTACCAATATGATAGTATTTGACATAAATTGACAGATCCCAAAATTTGAATCTGATCGGATAAATAGAACAGAAGTTACAGTCAACACAAATCGGTTCAAATGATGACCTAGTAGACAGCAAGCAGCGCTGCCGGCAGCAAACAGCGCTGCTTGCTGCTCAAACAGAGCACATGCATACACACAGACGCAGCGCTTCAAGAACTGTATGTGTATGCGTGTTGTGCTTTGCTTAGGGAATAATGCAAGAAGAAAGAAAATTTATTATAAAAAGAGAAATAATTTGAATGTTTTGTTTGTGAATTGATGAATTCAGTTGCAGGGAAAGACTTCAAAATGTAAAAAAATTATTGCGAAAGACTGCAAGGGTATATAAACTTCGGCATTGCCGAAGTTAGCTTCTTTGATATTTTTTTGTACTTTTTATTTAAATTTTCAATCTGAATTTTGCGATTAGTCGAGACTTTTATATATTTTTGTCGGGGCGTCCTTTTCGGTAGCATTATTATTACTCTCAATTTTACTTGTATTGTTTTTAGCACTTTTACTTTATTCACATTTGTATGTACTCAACCATGTGATCAAACCAGTGGTCATCGAAGGCTACAAGTTTTCTCCCAATCCAAGTGCATAATTGACTCATGAATCTGATTTATTACAGACCATCTGAATGCTCTTGGAACAATTGGCAAAGATCGAGTTCAACCATTTCTCTGATCTTTCCGATAAAATATTTCTGCTCTTAGCTCATAAGTTTTCGCAATAACTCGGCAAGAGAATTATATTTTAATTTATTCACAATATTAGTAATATCGGAATCATTGCGTTGTTTACCCATAAGCCATTCACTAGATATGTATCTCTGCCAGATTGACTCGTTTCTTAGAAATTTTACAAGCACAAGAAGTCAGCATGAGCCATTCGTTTACCCTCTCTATCCTGTAAATCAATTGAGAACGACTGCAAGTAAGCCCACCATCTTTGGACCTTGGGAGATAGGTCAATAGGTAAAAACAACAAAGTGTCTACTGTTAAATGAAGCATGTAAGACGTCTCGGCGACTTAGGTAATAACAAATATTTTAAATTTATTTTAACACATGCATTTACGTGTTTTTAAAAAATTCTGTTCACATGCTTTTTACAAGCATGTCTTAATATCTCGCTCACTCAAGCATTCGAGCACCCTAGCGCCCCCACCAGCCAACGGCCAACTCCGGCCTTATGGAAAAACGTTTTTATGCATAACTTGGCTATTTTTAGTCCGATTTTGATTGCACAAGGTATAAAATTCTGAAGATAATCGAGTTTTTTCAAATTACGGGGGCGGAAAGGGGCGTGGCAAAAACTTTATACATACAAAATGTGCGCATTTACTATGCAAATATACATATGAAATTTGGTGTCTCTAGCTACAATAGTTTTTGAGATAAACGTTTTTTTGGAATTGCGTGGGCGGAAAGGGGCGTGGCAAAAATTTGAAATAAACATGATTACTCTACATACTACATGAGCCTACATACCAAATATGGTGGCTTTATCTCTTATAGTCTCCGAGATCTACGCGTTCATACAGACGCACATTTCTAGATCGACTCGGTTGTTGATACTGATCAAGAATATATACATATACTTTATGGGGTCGGAAAAGCTTCCTTCTGCCTGTTACACACATTTTGGCGACTGTAATATACCATTTCACTCTATGGGTGTATGGTATAAAAATGACGGAATCGCTTTATAGCTATAACTAAATGTAAATCTAAACGGGACTACTTATTTCTATGGAATCGGAACTCAGTCCCACATATGTATGTATATTATCTATAAGTTAAGCTTAATTGTACATAAAAACAAACAAACTATACTGTACTATAATTTGTACCCATTAATGTATTAACACTCACACATAATTAATAAAATATCACAATTTTAACAATATTTTAATATATTTCAGAATCGAACCACATAGGGAGTGTCCACTGTTCCAAGAGTAAATTCGCTTTCGCCGTTAAAATCGAATGTTGCTATCGGCTCAGAAACAATTTACGAAAATCATCTACACCAAGAATATATAAATAATAATAATAACATAGAAAAGATGCCAAATAAAGTGCAGCAGAGCTTTGTGCGCTCCTTCATAGAGTATTTAAAGAAGCAGGTGGATGTGATGTCGCCCGATCAAAGCGAATCAATCGAGGTGGCCATACAGTGTTTGCAAGCAGTGCATTGAATCACCGGGTGAGTGGAGCAACTGGTGGTCACCTCAGTAGCGAACTGCCCTTCGAGGAGCGTGGTTGTTTTTTTGTTGTTAGTTCGTTGAAGCGGTTTCTGTTTTTTATATTATATGTACATATATGTATATAAATTTATTTAAGCATATTGTTTGTATTACGTTGCCAAAGAATCTCGAACCGGGGACGGGACGCCGCCGGTTTGTTGCGGCAAAGTGTGGAAAGTAATTTGCAAGTTCTGTTTTAGGTTTTTTTTTGTTTGTTGTTTATATGTAAACAATATAAAATGTACGTACATATAAGCACAATTCTATTTGATTGAATCGACTATTTTGTTCACAAGTGTTTAGTAAATTTTGTGCCCGCATGTAAAATACACAAAATCCGTGTGATTAGATAATTTGCAAGTGATAATATTTGAATCGATGAATAAACTGTTATTTGAATTTCACTTAAATAAATTATTGTACAGTTTGGTGTAATCTCCTAGAACGGTATCAAGCACAAAGTTTCACTGTAAATGCCGACATATGTATGTATGTATGTACATACATATTTATGTATGTATATGTAGACATGACTCAATGAAGAGCACCCCGCGTGCTTTATGTTTCTTCTTCGATTTTTTGTTGTTGTTGTCTTGCCGTGGAATATTCCCCCCTTGAGAAAAAGGAACTCGGCGAATTTGCTGATGTTACCAAGCCAACATAAATTCGTGGCTGGTTAAATAGATTTGGAAATATGAATATTATTTTGCTTATAATTTGTTATTCCTTGACTCTTGTTGTAATTTCATCTCCCTGCCATAACAGAGTATTATAAGGAATTCTCATTTTGTGTATAATTTGGAGGCAATTTCAATTTCATCATGCAATCGGTAAAGACGGATGATTTACCAGAAAATCCACGGGAGCATTCAAATTTTATATCGTCCGCTTGTTTCTGGTATGTATGGGAAAAAGAATTGAATTATTGTTTATATTATTAAGAAATTTATCTTTCCCTTGTTCTAGGTACACTTTGCCTACATTTCTAAAGGGTCGCAAAAGAACATTGGAAACCAAGGATCTCTATAAAGCCTTGAAGGAACACAAGTCAGGTGTGTGTGTGGGTGTGCTTGGGTGTGAGTGGGCGTGAACTGTTGCTTTATCAATAATTTGTGCAATTATTGTGACTCTCACAGGGAAAGCCTTTTGACAACTACGTCAGTTAGCATTATCTAATCTAATCTTATCTCTAAACAGATGTATATCTAATTACTTACTAACTATGTATATATGTACATAAATGTTGTGGGAAATTTGGGTTATCAGCATGAATTTATATTAGACACATAATTATTATTTAAGCACTTAACTTTGATTATGAATTGGAAGCAAATGCTGACATTCATTATACCATACACCCATAGGGTGAAATGGTATATTAAAGTCGCCAAAATGTATGTAACAGGCAGAAGGAAGCTTTTCCGACCCCATAAAGTATATATATTCTTGATCAGTATCAACAGCCGAGTCGATCTAGCCATGTCCGTCTGTCCGTCCGTCTGTCCGTCCGTCCGTCTGTCCGTATGAACACCTAGATCTCGGAGACTATAAAAGCTAGAGCCACCAAATTTGCTATGTAGGCTCATGTAGTATGTAGAGTGATCAAGTTTATTTCAAATTTTTGCCACGCCCCTTTCCGCCCCCGCAATTCAAAAAAAACGATTATCTCAAAAACTATTGCAGCTAGAGACACCACATTTGGTATCTATATTTGCTTAGTAAATGCGTACAATTTGTATGTATAAAGATTTTGCCACGCCCCTTTCCGACCCCGTAATTTGGGAAAACTCGATTATCTCACGTAATTTTCTACCTTTTGTAATCAATTTTGGCACACTTGAATTTGATACTAATACCCAGCAAAACACCAAATTTGATCAAAATTGGACAAAAAACAACGAAGTTATGCATATAAACGTTTTTCCATAAGGCCGTAGTTGGCCGTTGGCTGGTGGGGGCGCTAGGGTGCTCGTATACTTGAGTGAGGGAGATTATAAGATATGCTTGCAATAAAAAGCATGTGAAAATGCATTGGTTTAATAAATTTGAAATATTTGTTTTACTGGTGTATGGTATACCTAAGTCGGCGAGACGACTTACATACTTCATTTTTATTTTTTATTTGAGTAAATATTTGAAAAGATTATGGGATAGTAAATTTTTAAAAGATTAGATTACTAGTCGCAATTGTTTAATATCTGCATTCAAGTCAAAGCCATTTTAATGAATGAATTGTTTTCGTGTTTTCACTAATTACATTGAATGTTCGTTAAATTACTTAACTATTTGTTACTTTTTAGTGTTTTTATCACCTTTTGTACTTGTGTTAATATCTTATAAACATATTTTTGTGATTTTAAAACCAGGCAAAACACAGAGTTTTAATTAACTTCACAAAAAGGTTAAAATCTTTGATCAGGTTTTGATGTTTAGCTTTTTCTAACTAAATTTAGTCTTGGGATTCCACACTGAATCATACAAACAAGTCATATAAGCAAATTTACGTATAATACACAAACATACATACATTCATAGATTAACTATGCCATGTCACTTAATTGTGCACAAGAAATGTTTGATTTTAGAATTTTCATACATTCTTGGTCGCCTTATTGCATACTTTTGGGAGCATTTTTTTTACCGCCTAGTTCCGCCATGCATAGATAAGTATTTCATCGTATTCCACTTTAAAATTGGCTGTACAATACAAATTTCAGTTTTTAAAAGAGTTTTTGAGCTTTCAATAGCCCAAAAATTAATCACAACTTATTGGGAAAAGAATAATCTACAATTGTTATAAACATATTTGTCTAAAAATACTTGTGAATGTGCGATTTTTCGAAAATCCCTCAAGAAAAATTAAAATATTTATCTTTAACCGATTTTTAAAAGTCGATTTAATGCTTTAGAATTCAAATTTAAATGAAAATATTAGGGACGATAATTATCCCATTTTATTTTTTAAGCGAGACAAAAAATGTTAAAGTAAAGCAAAGTATTGTAATGAACCTAAAATTTTTGAAGTTTTTGAAAAATGCTTGTCTTTATTTTCAAGCCAGAATGATTTATAGCACATTAAAGTCTCGAAAACAAATAAAACTTTTCAAAATCGCTTAAAAGTTGAACAAAATACAGCCCGAACTATTTTCATAAATGTTTTACACACTCCTCTATTTGCCTTAATACGCCGAATTTTTTATATTTTGGCTCCGCTGTGGCTTAATCCCGCACTGTCCTTAAGCCATCATTTTTGATTAAAATAACAAAATGATTTCGATATAGCTAAAAATCTGTCAAAGAAAAAATAAAGTAAAAACTCTTCTTAATTAGTTGCAAAACTTGTAGAATCAGTGTAAAAAATTCATATTAATTAGTTCAGTTGAATCTCAGCTAGGAAATGTTATTGATCAGTATAGTAAATTAATCGACTTTTTTAGTCACGCCAAGTCATTGTTATTAGCAAATATTACAGCATTACTTTTCACACATTTGAAATATTTTATCTAAGAAATTCTGTCATAACTTTCATAAATGTCTCACAAAGTTTCTATTTAAGTTTTACATGCAAAACAAATAAAATATGTCAAAAACGATTCAATTGATTGGTTTATAGGCAAAACAATTAATTTACTTGATTGATTGTACCTACATATATTTCACAATATATGTATGTACATGGTATGATATGTTCGTTGAACTCGTACTTTGTTTTTAATCCACAAAAAAAAATGTATATTGTGTCACGAGTGCAATTGGCAGACTGATAAGTCTGTTTGATTGGTTGGTTTTATTTTCATTTCATAATTTTGAGCAATATGTATTTAAATATTTAATATTTACAGAAACACTGGGCAACCGAATATGCGATGCCTGGGAGCATGAAATACAAAAGAAAAGGGATAACAAGAAGGAGCCAAGTCTATTGAAAGTGATAATCAAAGTGTTTGGCTGGTATTTTGCTCTGTTGGGTGTGGTGCTGTTCCTTTTGGAGCTGGGATTAAGGACTCTGCAGCCATTGTTTCTATTAAAGTTGATAGCCTATTTCACGCACAATGAAAAGGAGAGCATCGAGGAAGCATATTATTATGCTGCTGGAGTGGTTTTATGTAGTGCCCTTAATGTCTTCATTATGCATCCATATATGCTGGGCACAATGCATGTTGGTGGGTTAATCTTTCATTACAATCGTTTCCTCTGAAATTATAATCTACTTGTTTCGTTTTAGGCCTTAAATTACGTGTGGGCATGTGCAGTATGATATATCGCAAAGCTTTGAGATTAAGTAAGACTGCATTGGGCGATACAACAGCTGGTCATGTGGTCAATTTGATGTCCAATGATATGGGACGCATGGATTTGGTTACCATATTTGTTCACTATCTATGGGTGGGACCGCTTGAGACAGTTTTCATAACTTATCTCATGTATCAGGAGGTGAGTCTGCAGGTGTGACAAACCATAGAAAACCTTATATTGAGTATTCGGTTTCGTTTTAGATTGGCATTTCTGCTATATTTGGTGTGGCCTTTATGTTATCCTTTATACCACTGCAAGCGTATTTGGGCAAGAAAACTTCCGTTCTAAGATTGCGAACAGCGTTGCGTACGGATGAACGTGTACGGATGATGAATGAGATTATATCGGGTATACAAGTGATCAAAATGTATGCCTGGGAATTGCCGTTTGAGCAAATGGTGGCATTTGCCCGTAAAAAGGAAATCAATGCCATCAGGCATGTATCCTATATACGTGGCATATTGCTCTCATTCATTATATTCCTCACAAGAGTTTCCATATTTCTCAGTCTTGTGGGCTACGTTTTATTGGGTACATTTCTAACACCAGAAATAGCATTTCTGATCACGGCCTACTACAATATATTACGAACCACAATGACGGTATTCTTTCCACAAGGAATTTCTCAGCTGGCTGAAGCTTTGGTATCGATTAAACGTGTTGAAAAGTATATGAAATCGGAGGAAACAGATGTGAGCGATAAGAGTGTGGATATGCCCCTGCCCCCGGGTAGCAATCAGAATACTCTACATGCCCCCGCAGAACGCGATGAGGATAATGAGAAGGATTTGACTGAGAAGCTATTGAATCCATTGCCAATTTCGTTACCACACATCAGTGAGAATGCTGTATTATCGGAGGCTGGAATATCGATTACAGATCTCAAGGCGAAATGGGATCCCAAGTCACCGGACTATACACTGAATGGCGTGAACTTGCGCGTCCAACCGGGTACATTGCTCGGCATTGTGGGTCGCACTGGTTCTGGAAAATCCAGTCTCATTCAGGCCATACTGGGAGAACTTCGAGCCGAGTCTGGTGAAATTCGAGTTAATGGTAGCTTCACCTATGCCTCTCAAGAGCCCTGGCTCTTCTCCGGAACTGTGAGACAGAATATACTCTTCGGCCAGCCCATGGACAAGCGACGCTATGCCCAAGTGGTTAAGAAATGCGCTCTGGAACGAGATTTTGAATTGCTACCCTTTAAGGACAAGACAATTGTCGGTGAACGTGGCGCCTCTTTGTCCGGGGGCCAGAAAGCACGCATCAGTCTGGCTCGAGCTGTATATCGTCAAACGGATATTTATCTCTTGGATGATCCCCTAAGTGCTGTCGACACTCATGTAGCTCGCCATCTTTTCGAGCAGTGTATGCGGGGTTACCTAAGGGAACGCATTGTCATCTTGGCCACCCATCAATTGCAATTTCTACAGAATGCCGATCAAATTGTCATTATGGACAAGGGTCAGGTAAGCGCTGTAGGCACCTATGATTCCCTGCGACAATCTGGCCTGGATTTTGCCAGTATGTTAGCTGATCCCTCACGCGATGAGCAAGAGGATCAAGCTTCACGCTCTAGATCAAGCAGTCGAAGTGATCATAGACGAAATAGCGAACAATCTCTTTTGTCATTGGCCGATTCGACACATGATGAAACGGTACCTGATCAAATGAATCCCCAAGAGAGGCAAGAAGCGGGACGCATTGGTTTGGCTTTGTACAATAAATACTTTAAGGCCGGAGGAGGTTTCTTTGCCTTTTTCGTAATGATGGCATTCTGTGTTTTATCCCAAGCGTTGGCTTCACTGGGAGATTATTTCCTATCATATTGGTAAGTACCTAGATGAAAATCAAAAATGTATATAGAATTAATTCAATTTGCTTTGCTTAGGGTGGCCAAAAAAGGAAACAATTCTGTGGTGCGTCAAGTTAATAATGCGAATCTAACCATTGGCAATTCCTCAAATATTACATCTAATGTGGTAAAAGAATCTCCCCGCCTGGCCAATTGGTTGCACGAGTCCATTGGCTGGGAAGTTGATGCCGAAATGTTGGATACTTATATCTTTACAATCATTACAATTGCCACAATTGTAATTACTGTTGCCCGATCGTTTCTCTTCTTCAATTTGGCAATGAAGGCATCGATTCAATTGCACAATTCCATGTTCCGTGGCATCACACGGGCAGCCATGTACTTCTTCAATACAAATCCCTCGGGTCGGATATTGAATCGTTTCTCCAAAGATATGGGCCAAGTAGATGAGATATTGCCCGCTGTCATGATGGATGTCATACAAATTTTCCTATCTTTGGCAGGCATTGTTATAGTCATTGCCGTTGTGAATCCATTATTTCTCATACCCACAATTATATTGGGCCTAATCTTCTATCAGCTGCGAACCTTCTATTTGAAAACATCGCGTGATGTTAAACGCTTGGAGGCCATTAGTGAGTACAAAACGTGTTACGTGGAGAGAAGAATCCGCATGATTACATCTCATTTTTCTTTCCAGCTCGCTCGCCCATCTATTCACATTTGGCGGCCTCATTAACGGGTCTATCTACTATACGTGCATTTGGTGCTCAACGTGTTTTAATATCCGAATTCGACAATCATCAGGATTTGCATAGTTCCGCCTTTTATATGTTCATTAGCACATCGAGAGCCTTTGGCTATTGGCTTGATTGTTTCTGTGTAGTTTATATAGCGATTATAACATTGAGTTTCTTTATATTCACCCCAAGCAACGGTGGAGATGTTGGTTTGGCCATTACACAGGTAAGTTATGCAATTAAATTGTTTAATCAAAATGTCTATACAAATGTTTGCATTCGTTTACAGGCAATGGGCATGACCGGCATGGTCCAGTGGGGTATGCGCCAGTCTGCTGAATTGGAGAACACCATGACGGCCGTGGAACGTGTTGTTGAATACGAGGACATTGAACCTGAGGGAGAATTAGAGGCGCCTGCTGATAAGAAACCACCTAAATCATGGCCTGAGTATGGTCAAATATTGTTTGATGAGCTAAGCCTGCGCTACTTCCCCGATCCAAAATCTGAATATGTCTTGAGGGCTTTGAATTTCGTAATTAAACCACGTGAAAAGGTGGGCATAGTTGGGCGAACAGGTGCAGGAAAATCATCTCTAATCAATGCCCTCTTCCGTCTATCCTATACGGATGGTTCCATCATTATCGATAAGCGTGATACACAAAAAATGGGTCTACATGATCTAAGAAGTAAAATTTCCATTATACCCCAAGAGCCTGTCTTATTCTCCGGCACAATGCGTTACAATCTCGATCCATTCGATGAGTATAGCGATGAGAAACTTTGGCAAGCATTGGATGAAGTGAAACTAAAGGAAAATGTTTCTGAGCTGCCAAGTGGTCTGCAAAGTCGCATTACCGAAGGTGGCACCAATTTCAGCGTTGGTCAACGTCAATTGGTCTGTCTGGCACGGGCCATTCTCCGCGAGAATCGCATATTGGTCATGGATGAGGCCACAGCAAATGTAGATCCACACACTGATGCTTTAATTCAGACCACCATAAGGAACAAATTCAAAGAGTGCACCGTTCTAACCATAGCACATCGTCTGCACACAATTATGGATTCCGATAAAGTTCTGGTCATGGATGCCGGGCGAGTGGTCGAATTTGGTGCACCCTACGAGCTACTAACAGCCGTAGATTCCAGAGTATTTCACGGGATGGTTAAACAAACAGGTCAAGCTACTTATGATAGTTTATTAAAAGTTGCACAAAGGGTAAGAGAAAGTAATTTCTAGCTTGTGGAAAAGAAATTTTAATGGCCTTGTTTTTTAAATTTCAGGCGTTTGAGGATGCCCAACAACAGCAGAGACGTTCATCTTCCTGAGAATCCAACTGTAGCCATCAGCATATTATTGAGAACTTAAGCCCAGTCGGATTCATAAAGCTCTCTTAAACGTAATGGAAGTTCAAATTGTCATTATTTGTGATTTTGGATATAGTCCAAGAATACCAAAATAACCGATGGATGCAAAAATAACGGTGCTCCGGTCCACCCCCTCTCAGGTTATGCAATTTGGCTCCCTGGGCATACCTATTTACTCTATATGATGCATGATTTAAATAATTTAGGAAAAAATCAATGTGCCTTTCACAGACAAAATAAACATGTTTTTCAATTTATAGAAATTTACCAAATATTATGTTGTTAAATGTGTACAAAAACTAATTGCCAAGCTTTGTTAAGGATTAAAATACGAAATAAAAATCCCGTCCTATTTATGCATTTTTTATTCGAGGAAAGTCTCGCAGTTCTAGAAACTATAGAGTAAGATTCAGTCTATTTCTAGAATCTATTCTCAGTAGTTTTGACTAATTCTATGAAGCAAATATGGTATAAACTATCGTTCTGTAATAGGATATTTTGTTTACCATCGCTCCGGCCAATTCGCACGACTTCTCAGGAATTAAAAGCAAATATGTATGTTCATATGAATAGATCTGGATTGAAGAAAACTTGGGAACAAATTATTGTGAGGCGGAACCGATACACTTTTCAAAATGTTTATAAAAATACATTTTTCTTTGGGGGGCAATATTTATTTTATTTAACCCTGCGTCGGACACCTGGGTCTGGCCAGACTTTGACTTTGAACGTTAAGCTAACATGGTTTCATTTTATCTATCGACTTGAAATTCCAGGTAGCTTCCTAAAATTTTATTTTCTATCGATCTAGCCACAGGACAATTACCAAAAGGTCCTTGAACAAGGCGAAAAAAAGGATTAAAAAGTTACACCTTCGGACGGACACATATCTGTCCGACGGAGGGTTAATATATTTTAATCTTGAGTCGGAATAGTTTTGAATAAACAAAAAAGTAGTGTTTAATAAGATAAGTATTCTTCTTATGTGAAAGTTTTGTGGTAATTACATATATTACAAATCAAAAAAGAACGATATCTTAGTGCTTAGTTCTTCTTGTATTTTCTTTAATGACTTCGATCAGTCTGAATTTCCAATAAATGATATATGTAGGTGGCCGATCCGGAAGATTTTCATATTTTATCTCACCAGGGTAATAAATACCTTAAATACCATTCAAATAGACGTCAAAATAGAAGCGTGAAGTTCATTTAAACCGACGGACGGATGGATGGGTAGACGTGCATGGCTCTATCGACTCAGATTTTCATGCTGACCAAGAATATATATACTTTATGGTTTTCGGAAACATCTACTTCTCTGGGCTACAAACATCTGACCAATTTTATAATACTTTCTGCAAGAAAATAAATAAACATAAATAAGATACATGTGTATCTAAAAAAGAAATTTTAATTTTTTAAAATATTCAAATAGGGAGTATATTAAGTTATTTATACCCTCGATCAGACTTCAACAATAAAAAGATGGATGTATGTACATATTTGCTCTTTACCAAAATTTAGGAAGGTAGAAGTCAAATTTAATATACATGTATGTATGTATATATAAGAAGTCAAATTAGAAATGTATTATATGTATGTATATATATTTGTAATTTGACTTCTACCGTGCTAAATTTCAGTGATTATTCTCTCATTTATGTTGTAATATATTATTGTTTCTCTTGACGTAAAAAATGATAAAAAATTGTTGTTGTTTGGCAAACTAAATAATGATTTAATTGTTATTTTGGTACATACATATACATACATGTATGTAAGTAAAATTATTATGCATAAATAATGTATTTCACAATAGACATGCCAAAATTTATCATATCTATTTAGTAGCTCTGTAAGTGATAGTTGATTTTGAGGAAAGTTTTTAAGTTATAATTTATTAAGTATATTTTTTTTCCACTACATTTTATATTTGTGATAAGAATTGATAAGGAGTTTTGCTATAATTTGATAAATAAAAGTTAATACAACTACAGCCACCCGATGACAACTTGTAAAATTGATTTTCCAACAATTTATAATTTGAATATTTGTATGGAAAAATACATGTAGTTCTAATGATTACTATTCGGTGTCTTCAAAAAGGTCCACCCTAATGTACGAATTTGAATATAGCATAAAACATTAGCATTTTGTCAATAAGTTTACACAACGGCGCCGTCGCCGTCATCGTCATATGGGGAACAGCTGATTTCTACTGAACTGAAGGGCACTTACACTCAAGTGGCTGGCCACAAGTCGCTGGCATCGGCAGTTTATCAGTGTGTATTGAACAGCGTTTTGTTGTGGATGGGTCGTCTATTTACTTTTTTGGTTTGTTGAATGGAAAGTTTTTTGTATAACATACATACATATTTAAAAGAAGAGTATTTAAAACTACTTGTTGTTATTGTTATTACGTGTGTTTTTGTTATGTTGTTGCAACAATTCTATTAGCGTTGCATCCCTCCATCCGGAAAATACAAAAGCATTTTCATTAAATGAAATTCCGTAATAAATTACAAAACGTTTGTAAACGTTTCTAACAAAGAATTGCTGAATTAAAGCCCGTTATCAATTGAAGTCAATTGTATGCGCCAAAAGCTGTAGAGAGAGAGATACATGCTTATCAATTGATTGATTGATTGATGTTTCCATAGGTTACGCAAACCCACTCAAATACAATAGTAAAGTAAAATGCAGGCCAAGAGCTTGCCAACAAATCCCCGCGAGTCGGCAGGTCTTCTGTCCTCGCTAATGTTTTGGTATGTATTTGTATTGTATCTGCAAAAAACAACAACAAAAAAAAAAAACAATTTATTTTGTATGTAATTCTATCTAAACGTATGGGATACGTTTCAATTAAGTCATTTGGGTGTGCGGAATCTTATCACATTGAACCTTGTAATTACAGTTGACACTTGAAATATTACATGTTTTCCTAGTATCATGACCGTGGCATTGCAAAGGGGGTTACGGTAAACGCCCCCTTGGCTAATGCCACTTACAATCAGAGAACTTGAAGCTTAGGTGGACCTTCGCCCTCGTGGCGCCGTATTTTTTGGAATACCTAGAGGCAAAATTTTTGTAGAATTTTCGGCATAAGCCAGCAATTCTTTGCTGTTCTTTTGGCCATGTGAAAGGTAGTCCAAGGGTGGACAATCTCGTAGGTGGTTTCTGGGACTGATGCATTCCCCATGCATGTGTTAGAATCAAGTACTCTCAGGCTAGTGAGCAACCAACAATCCGTTCATTACAGCTCAAGATACTGTTTCCTTTAGAAAAAAATCAATGGTTTTTAAACACTTTAAATTTATTACAATGTTTTATTAACATAATTTTTGATTATTTTCATTTCCAGGTATGCCGTTCCTATACTATTTAAAGGTCGTAAACAAACATTGAAATCAAGTGATCTATATAAAACACTCGAAGAACATAGTGCCGAAAATTTGGGTGACAAACTTTTTGAAACATGGCAAAACGAAGTGGAGCAGAGCCGCCAGAGTGGGGGGAAAAGAAAACCCAGCTTTGTACGTTCAATTGGACGTGTATTTGGTTGGCATTTAATAAGTTCGGGCATAATCATTGCCTTTCTTGAACTGGGTACCCGGGCAACAATACCATTGCTTTTGGCTGGCCTTATCTCGGAATTCACCAAGAATGGCAGTGGCATTAGCTGGGAGTCGCAGTTCTATGCAATTTCCCTAATTGTTTGCTCCTTGGCAAGTGTTTTATTAACTCATCCATATATGATGGGAATGATGGTAAGGATAAAAACTATTTACAAAGGAATTTTCTTGTTAATTAATTATTTATCTTTTGCAGCACTTGGCCATGAAAATGCGTGTGGCAGTGAGTTGTGCAATCTATCGCAAGGCCATTCGTTTGAGTCGAACTGCTTTGGGTGATACAACTATTGGACAAGTGGTCAATTTGGTTTCAAATGACTTGGGGCGCTTCGATCGTGCCATGATACATTTCCATTTCCTATGGCTTGGTCCATTGGAGTTGCTAATTGCGGCGTATTTCCTATATCAGCAAATTGGACCGGCATCGTTTTATGGGATAACTATATTGATCCTATATTTGCCATTTCAAACCTATATGAGTAGATTAACATCCAAATTGCGTCTGGAGACTGCACTGCGTACGGATAATCGAGTTAAAATGATGAATGAAATAATCTGTGGCATTCAAGTGATTAAGATGTACACCTGGGAGAAGCCCTTCAGTAAGCTTATACAACATTTGCGACAAAGGGAGATGAACACGATACGGAAAGTCAACTATATTCGCGGCTGTTTGTTATCCTTTGAGATTACACTTGGAAGAATTGCCATATTTCTGAGTCTACTGGGATTTGTTCTAATGGGCGGCCAATTGACAGCGGAGCGGGCATTTTGTGTGACGGCTTTTTATAACATATTACGGCGTACAGTAAGCAAATTCTTTCCCTCTGGCATGAGTCAAGTAGCTGAGCTATTGGTTGCCCTGCGCCGTATTGAAACATTTATGTTGCGCAAAGAGGCAGATGTACTTAAAGACACGGCGACGGATCAAGAGGAACCCGACCAAGGAGAGCACAGCAAACTGCTTGCAAATGGCCATAAACGGGATTTCGATACCAATGTCAATAACTTGGTAAATATCGAGCAATTAAGAGCTAGATGGAGTCCAGATAGCTCTGAGCCCGTATTAGATAACATCAATATAAGTCTTAAGCCCAAGCAATTGGTCGCTGTCATTGGACCAGTTGGCTCCGGAAAATCCAGTTTAATTCAAGCCATCTTAGGAGAATTGCCTACCGAATTCGGTTCAGTTAAATTGCATGGAAGATACTCCTACGCATCCCAGGAACCGTGGCTCTTCACTGGTTCAGTACAAGATAATATCCTATTTGGCCTACCCATGGACAAGCAAAGATATCGCATGGTCGTCAAGAAGTGTGCTCTGGAAAGAGATTTTGAACTACTTGGTGGAGATAGCACCATTGTTGGTGAACGAGGCGCTGGTCTGTCAGGTGGCCAGAAGGCCCGCATTAGTTTGGCTCGTGCTGTCTATCGCAAGGCAGATATCTATCTCCTGGACGATCCATTAAGTGCTGTAGACACTCATGTGGGTCGCCATCTCTTCGAGGAATGCATGCGCGGTTTTCTGCGCCAGCAACTGGTTGTTTTAGTAACCCATCAATTGCAGTTTTTAGAGCAAGCCGATCTAATTGTTATCATGGATAAAGGCAAAGTTATGGCAAGTGGGTCATACGCAGATATGCTGAAGAGTGGCCAAGATTTTGCTCAACTTCTAATAGAGCAAACACAAAGCCAGGGAAATGGAGAACCTAATAATAAGCCTAATGAAAACGATGCAAATGGTACAACAATATCCCGTCAAAATAGTACGGCAAGTGAGAAGAGCAACTCATCCTTGGATTCCTCTGGCACAGATTCATTAATATCGGCCAAGGAGAAGACAGAATCGGCAGCATCTGCTTCAAACCAAAAGGAAAATACACAGGGTGAAATTGGCCTAAGCATGTATAAGAAATATTTTTCGGCCGGTTGCGGTGTATTATTGTTTGGACTACTTGTATTCTTCTGTCTGGGCACACAACTGTTAGCCTCGGGTGGAGATTATTTCCTATCCTATTGGTAAGTCTGTGTAAACAAATTTATATTTCATTTGTATTTTACGTTTTTTTTTTTTTGTCTTTTACAGGGTGAAGAACTCATCGGGTTCGAATTCCATGGATATTTACTATTTCACCATCATCAATGTGTGTCTAGTGATCTTTGCCATTTTGCGTACCATTGTCCACTTTAGCGTGGCCATGCATTCATCTACCCAACTGCACAATAGTATGTTCCATAGTGTTTCGAGAACTGCTCTATATTTCTTTCCATACCAATCCATCGGGTCGTATACTTAACCGTTTCGCCATGGATCTGGGTTCCGTAGATGAAATACTGCCACTCGTTATGCTTGATTGTATTCAAATTTTCCTAACCCTTACGGGAATCTTATGTGTTCTCTGCATCACAAATCCCTGGTATTTGATCAACACTTTTATCATGCTATTTGCTTTCTATTATCTGCGGGATTTCTATTTGAGTACATCGCGGGTGGTGAAACGTCTAGAGGCTGGAGCACGTTCTCCCATGTATTCGCACATCAGTTCGACTTTAAATGGATTGCCAACTATTCGAGCCATGGGTGCCCAGAAAATGTTGATTGGCGAATATGATAATTATCAGGATTTACATAGCTCCGGCTACTATACATTTATTTCGACAAGTCGTGCCTTTGGCTACTATTTGGACTTGTTTTGTGCAGTCTACACCATATCGGTGATTTTAAACAGCTTCTTCAATCCACCAGTGGATAATCCTGGCATGATTGGTTTGGTTATCACACAGGTAAGTTATAAACAGTTGTTCCACTTTTTACATTACTAATAATTTGTTTAATTTTAGGCAATATCTATGACTGGCATGGTTCAGTTTGGTATGCGCCAATCGGCGGAGCTGGAGAATACCATGACATCCGTGGAGCGTGTCGTGGAGTATACGGGTTTAGAAGCTGAAGGATCATTCGAATCCACACCAGGCCAAAAGCCACCAATCACTTGGCCTGAGGAGGGACAAATTGTTTCCAAAGACTTGAGTTTGCGTTATACACCAGATCCCCAAGCGAATCTAGTGCTTAAATCTTTGAACTTTACCATCAAACCATGTGAGAAAGTGGGAATCGTTGGTCGAACGGGCGCTGGCAAATCATCGCTAATCAATGCACTTTTCCGTCTGTCCTATACGGATGGTAGCATGGTGATTGATAATCGTGATACTCAGCAGATGGGACTACATGATCTACGAAGTAAAATTTCAATTATACCCCAGGAACCTGTATTGTTTTCCGGCACTATGCGCTACAATCTAGATCCCTTCGAACAGCATCCGGATTCCAAATTATGGGAAGCTTTGGAAGAGGTACACCTTAAAGATGAAATATCAGAATTACCAACAGGATTACAGAGCAATGTTACCGAAGGTGGAACCAATTTCAGCGTTGGACAACGACAATTGGTGTGCCTGGCTCGAGCCATTCTCCGTGAAAATCGTATATTGGTCATGGATGAGGCAACCGCAAATGTAGATCCTCAGACTGATGCCTTGATTTTAAGATTGATTCGAAACAAGTTCAAGGATTGCACTGTCCTGACAATAGCCCATCGTCTAAACACGATTATGGATTCCGATAAAGTTATGGTGTTGGATGCCGGAGAAATTGTTGAATTTGGATCACCTTATGAATTGTTAGTTGAGTCGAAGGCTAAAGTGTTCCATGACATGGTTATGCAGACGGGAAAAGCCAGTTTCGATCATCTGCTCCTGGTTGCACAAGAGGCCAAAAAACAATCTACTGCAAACCAGTAAAATATACTTACTTATGTATAAAAGTGTTCAAACATAAACGGTAATAGTACTTATCGAATATACCCATGAAACTATTTTTTATAATTGTAATTAAAGAGAACTTTGCCAAATTGTAAATTAGTAAATAAACAATGCCTTGGGCGTACGTCTAATTAAAAAAACACCGTGTATTTTATATCAATTTTCCGCCACCTCAAAGTCTGGTATATTTTGGACCGAGTTTCCTAGCTGTATTAACATTGTCTTTCGTTTATATGTTTACAAAAAACTATTTCACATTTCAAATAATATTTTAACTATATATCTGATTAATAATTTGAAAAGTTAACAACTTATAAAAATCACTATCTCTGTCACTGAATTCTTGCCATCACTATTGAATTTATCGGTATCGGAAATTCAAGTGAGACGTAAACAGCTGATTGATTTGTCTCCAGAAAGATGGATGACGTCGCCAGCGCTCGTAATGAGAATGAAAATTTACGGAAAATTCGGAACCGTTTGATGCAATGGGAGTCTAAGACTGATCCATTGGCAGCGCTAAGTATAGACCAAGATGAGTGTTTGGATGCCTTGACCAATTTGTGGCGCAACGACGAGAACCTTAGTTCAGCCTTAGCGGTAACTGGCGAATGCGGTAAAGTTCACTGACATCAGTTAAACAAATCTTGTTTGTTTACAGCCACCGGCTAATGCCACGCCCACTAAGTCTGTAAATCCGTCAAGTGCGCCTAGTTGTGATGACGTAGCGCAGCTCCCTGAGCAAGGCCTTGGCAACACAAACGATTTCCTTTTGTGGTTTGTAAACGTAAACTCGGAGATCGAGCAACGTGGCGATGCCAGCTATCAAAAATATCTACAGCAATTGGAACAACGCAAAGCGGAATGTTCCGATATGCTGCAACAGATATCGGTGGCCATGGGACGGCTGCAGGCCCTAAGCGATGAGTACGAGTTTGTCCATCAAAAGACTAGTGCCTTGAATACGGCCAGCGAACAACTGATCGATGAGCAGGAAAAGCTACAAGATTTGAGCCAGGAAATACAAAGGCGTCTGCATTATTTCAGTCAGGTTGAGTTATTGAATCAACGCTTACAGAGTCCAACATTATCAGTAGCTAGCGAAGCATTCCGCGAGTGCCTAAATAAGATTGACGAATGCCTGAACTATATAGCCGAGAATGTGAGTTGCGGATTGAACATATAGATTATTTTTAACACTAATTGTTACACTTTTAATTTGCTAGCCCAAATTCAAAGATTCTGTTGCCTTCAATGTAAAGTATCGACAATGTTTGGCCAAGGCCACAGGATTAGTGCGAAACTATGTAACGAATGTGATCAATCAGGCAACGGAGGCCACGCTGCATCCGAAACAGAATGTTTCAGATGCCACGAATGCCCTGAAAGCTCCTGATGCGGCATTTGCGCTATACTATGGCAAATATCAAACAGCAGCGGCGAAAGTGAAGCGGGTTTCCCAATTGATTGAGTCACGGCTGGAAGAGCATAGTGGCCAGGAGTATGGTCAACTGATGACGGATTTGCAGCAACATTATTTGGCACAAAGAGCCAGTGTGATGTCACCGGCCGTTAATTCATCCATACAAAATGTTAAAATTGCTCATAAAGGAGATCATTGCTCACTAACGCGAAGTGCCTGTTCGTTTTTGGTGCATGTGTGTCAGGATGAGCAGCGTTTGTTTTATCAGTTTTTTACAA
Source organism: Drosophila equinoxialis (assembly GCA_018150345.1). Taxonomy (NCBI): domain Eukaryota; kingdom Metazoa; phylum Arthropoda; class Insecta; order Diptera; family Drosophilidae; genus Drosophila; species Drosophila equinoxialis. The sequence goes on from JAECWI010000047.1 coordinate 6,476,390, forward strand.
CAGGAGCTCCACATCTAACGTAAGCTATTTGTTTACATATATGAGTTATAAAATAAGCAATTAGTTAAATGTTCAACTCACTGCAGTGTCTATCTGGATGGGCTTTGTACCATTTTGTATGATACGTTGCGTCCTTTTATCATACACATCAATCATTTGGAAACTCTGGCCGAGATTTGCTCGATACTGCGCATCGAAATGCTTGAGGAACATGTGCAACAGAATCGTAAGTTTATTAAGAGATTTAAGTTAATCTAGTCATAATGTTAGATCTCCAAATTTTAATATTATTATTTATTATCTTTAGCTACAGCACTTGAGGCTTTTGGGACAACAGTACATCAGCTACTGCAGGATGTGCAAGAACGTTTGGTTTTTCGTGCCCATTTGTATCTTCAATCAGATATACAAAACTTTAGCCCATCCTCTGGTGACCTGGCCTATCCAGAGAAACTGGAAATGATGGAGGTTTGTTTGCTACTAAAATCGTATATATATGTATATATATATATTTTTTTTCATTAATTTTCCTTAATTTTTTTAGAGCATTGCCTTGTCTCTGCAAGAGCCTGCCCAGCTAAGACGTTCTGATTCCCGTGTGTCTGTAATATCAAGTGCATCGAGTGCTGTGGAAACTGAAAGTGTGGACACAGCCTACAGAGTGAAACAATTGAGTAAGTAATCTTACCGATTTACAGTCAAATATATATAAACTAATTAAATTGTTTATTGTTTAGATTCACCAGCCGATTTACACGGCATGTGGTATCCTACAGTACGTCGTACTTTAGTTTGTCTTTCTCGTCTATATCGCTGTGTGGATCGACCAATTTTCCAAGGATTATCCCAGGAAGCTCTCAAACTATGTATACAGAGTGTTTCACACGCTGCTGCAAAAATTTCGGCAGCTAAGACACCCATCGATGGTGAATTATTTGAAATCAAACATTTACTTATCCTAAGGGAGCAGATTGCTCCATTTCGAGTGGATTTCACAGTTAAAGAGACATCGTTGGACTTTAGTAAAGTGAAAACGGCTGCATTTGGCTTACTGCAAAAACGCAAACAACTCTTCTCGATGGGAAGCAATAATGCTCTGCTCGAATTCTTGTTAGAGGGTACGCCGCAAATCAAAGAGCATTTGCTTGACTCTCGCAAGGAAGTAGATCGCCAGTTAAAGACAGTTTGTGAACAATACATTAAGGATGCCGTAAATATGTTAGTGTCACCATTGATAACATTCCTGGACAAGGCCCAAGCTCTAATCTCTTCAACAACTGCACCAGAGACGCCTAAAGCAAACTATGCCTTAAGGCAAAGCCCTTGGGCTAGTCCACAACAAATAAGCAGCATTATTCAGGAGGCTCAGCGCTTGATCAAGGCAAAATTGGCAGTGTTACAACGGGCCATGCAACTATATCTCAGTAATCGTGATACGGAATTCATTATCTTTCGACCCATACGAGTAAGTTTTCACCGAATAATATATTTTGAATAAAACTTCATGAATTTCCTCCACAGAATAATATTATTCAATCGTTTGTCAAATTGGAGCAATTGTTAACAACGAATGGCTATTCCAGCGACGATATGATCATCAGTAGTTGTCCCTCAGCGGAACAGGTTTCAATATTACTGTCCAGTGCCAGTATCTTAGCCACTGAGACTGTTGCGAGTTTTGCACGAAAAATCAGTACCTCATCCTCAGTAGAGGGAGGAAGAAAATTGAGCACATTGACTACTAATCCCAAATTGGTGGAAGAGCAGTCGCAGACAAAGGAAAACGAGGAAGCCAAACCAGCGATAGAAGAAAAAGTTGAGCCAGTTACCACGGCATAGTTTGCAATTTTTAAATCTTATGTAACTTATATGTATTCTATATCTATGTCTAAGTCTATGTAACATATATGTATCTATGCAAATGTATTGATGTACAGGGTTGTACCAAATTGATCTAATAAGTGATTAGCTCTCAATTTACTTCTTCTATTCCTTTTGATATTGCTCCACTTTTAACTTCACATTTATTATAATTTTTCTTCAGAGATTTGCCGAAGCTAACTCTTGTCTATATTATATCAAAATTGTATATAGTTTTTCAATATTTTATTCACTTGTATAAGATCAATTTGAAACAGCTCGTTAAACTATTGCAATTTAATCTTCCCAAAACAAAAAAAAAAAACATAAATATGTAGATTAAACAATGGTTTATTTTTGCTAAGCCGCTTAGAATGTGACGAAGTCAAAGTAAATTATTGATAAATAATATTACAACAATTAATAATATGAAAAACAATTGGATTTAATTACAACTATTAGGTTTGGCAGCGTTTTGTATTACATTCGGCTGCTGGTCATGTGAGTGTATGGTAAATGCTTGAGACGATATGTGTGTTGTGTAAGCAAAATTGTATCCTATGATAGCGAGCATTTATCCTTGGCACTGGACTGCTGGCTATCACGACCACCTACAGTCACACTCTGTGTGTTATTGGTTGATGGCAGTTGACTGTTTGTTCCTGAGGATGTTGCATTATCATCCTGTTCCATTATGGACAGGGCTAAAGCACGGGCCAGTGCCTCATCTTCGCTCTGAAATAATGTTTAAAAGTTCATTTAAAGTGCGCTCAAAATATTTAGTCTTCTTGCTAATTCAACTCACCATGTTTCCTTGAATATTTTGTACTTGTGTGGCCTGCACTGGTCTTGGACGAGGATTTGAGTTGAAAAATGCATTTGCTGGCTTATTCTGGCGACGATTTTCGGCTGCTTGGGCAGCTTTCGATCGCGGATCTGAAGTGGTTTTGAATATAGACTGAGAAGATTTATAAGCATCTTCTTTTTTCGCTTGCGACTGGCAATCGTGATCACTGGTATGACGATGACGTAGGCAGAAATTTAAATGACACTGCGAGCACTTTAACGGAATCAACTCCTTTCGTTTACAGCCTTTGGCGTTACAGCGATTTGTATAAATTTTCTTGCTCTCCGATTTACATTGTTTATCAATGTGTTGGCCAACGGTTAGATCCGGTTCAGTGCCAGGAGGCGTAGGAACTGGCTCGTGGCAGAGCGGGCAAATGGGGACTTGCACATTCTTTTTATAGGCCCCTGGGCAATTGTGACGGTCGTAATTGTAATGTGACGCACAGAACACCTTGTCGCATGAATCGCACTTTACTGGCAAGAAATCTATATACATACATACATACATACATATTCATGTAGACGAAAAATAATTAAATTAGCTAATTTTGCTTCCTGGTTTCAATATAGTCTTACCTAGTCTGTTGCATGTACTTTCATTGCAGTGTTGTCCCAAATGTGGAAACTCCATTATGTCCTTTTACTTATCTTGTTTGTGACGAAATAATAGTTTAGTACGATTGGGTTTCTATTTATACTTCTTGGCTTGCAATAGCTTGGACGCGAAAAACTTCCAGAAACTTAAATATAATGACTCGACAATAGCAATGACAATCAGTGCTGCCAATTTAGCTATTTTCCCACTAGATCTAGTGGGTTGCAAGAAGGAAATATGGGATAATTTGTGAAATAGCGGCTAGCGGGAATTATAGCTATTTTCCAAGGAATTATAGCTATTTTCAAAGAAAAGCTAGCTTTACTTTATATTTTTGAAACATCTGGTAACTTGGTGTATTTTTATACCATACACCTATGGGTGTATAGGGTGAAATATTATATTAAAGTCGCCAAAATGTGTGTAATAGGCAGAAGGAAGCTTTTCAGTATCAACAGCCGAGTCGATCTAGCCATGTCCGTCCGTCCGTATGAATGCGTAGATCTCGGAGACTATAAGAGATAGGTTCGTGTAGTATGTAAAGTGATCAAGTTTATTTCAAATTTATGCCACGCCCCTTTCCGCCCTCGTAATTTGAAAAGAATCTCTTATGTCCCGTAACCTTGTACAAACTTAGCACTCTTAAATTTGATACTAATATCCAGCAAAATACCAAATTTGATCAAAATCGGAATAAAAATAGCCAAGTTATGCATATTAACATTTTTCCATGAGACCAAAGTTGGCCGTTAGCTGGTGGTGGCGCTAGAGTGAAAACTAAGACTAAGATTTGCTTGTAAAAAGCATGTGAACAGAATTTTTTAAAAATACGTAAATGCATTTGTTATAAATTAGAAATATTTGTTTTACTGGTGTATGGTATACCTAACCTAGACGACTTACTTACTTCATTACGCTCTATGATGCCACATATTCATACGAACAGTATTTTTTTATTTGAATGGCAAAAAACATCGATAAATCAAACGATTATTCAGTCTTGTCGTTGTCTGTGTCTACCGAGTTGCGTTTTATGCCCAATAAGAGGGTATTTTAAATTTTGTAAAGCGCGAGCGGAAGTTGAAAATGACAAAAATTTACAAGCAAAATACGCGTGGTATATGGATGCGGGAAAGATAGGGAAACCTACACAAACCAAGATGATGAAGATGAAGTCATTGATGAAATCATATAAAATATTAAAATGAACCACAAAAAAACAAAAAATTTATATTCTAAGGTTTTTTTAGCCACGAAGAGACACTTATAGCTATTTCTAGCTTTTTCCAAGGCTGATTTAGCGTTTTCATGCAGCGAAATGTTGGCAGCACTGATGACAATAGAGTTGTCCAATGGCCGATAACAAGTACACAATATCGATTTAAATGTATCGAATTAAATTTATCGATATATGGGAGATTTACAGTGCTTAAATCCTCAATGACTACTATGGGTTTCCCCTTTACATATTAAACAAAAAATCTTTTGATTTTTAGTCAGAGACCATGTTCATATATGTATCTTGCGTTACTTTAAGTTTATTTTTAAAAAATCTGTCTTGTTTATTCGACTTCATTAATGGAATAATGCATGCATCCAGCATGTTAGATATATTAATGAATTAATTAGGTGTTTCCCCTTAAAAAAAGCTACACAGTTATTCAAAATATATATTCTTTAGAACAAATACCCACTTTTTTTAACAGTTGGAGTCATAAATATATTTTTAATGTTTTGAAAAACCTTTAACATATTAAAAAATATTTTGCCATTTAGATAATTTCAAGCGAATCAAAACTGAATTGCTTGAAATATTTATTGTACTGCTTCAAGTAATCAGGTAATTTACCACGAAACCAGTTTTGAATCTAAAACCAGTTTTAATTTCCAGAATTTTTAATCAGCAATAAGGTTTCAGTTTCATTGTATATTAATTCTTTTGTATATTAAAACATTTACAAAAATAATAGTTTTTTATCAGAAAAGCTTCTATGAAAAGGAACAACAAAATATACCTAAATATATTATAGGAGATATGTTTTAAAGTTCATGTGTAGAGATTATATGGATTTGGGAAGATTTTAAAATTAATTGGCTACGCTTTGAATGCAATAATAATAAATTAAAAAATATTTTGTTTATAAGGACATTAATTTGAAATCTCAGCTGAAAGATATATCATCAATATTGACAATGTTATAATGAAAATAATATTGTCCCCACATTGTTTTCTATGTTTCGGTTTTAAGTCTTCTTTCAAATAGATTACTTACTATATACATATTAATATTGATTTACCCAGTCAACTCCGTTTGAGTCATTAAAATATTCAATTAACATTTTAATGTACATATTTACAAATTTATTTGATAAAAATGCGTTTTTTGTTTTGTTGTCATGTTACAAAATGTTTTAATTAGGAATACATATGTATAATACATAAATATGTATATAATATACCAACAATAAACGAGGGCAAATCTGATTCATTTCCTTTAGTATAGTACATAATTCAATTTCTTTTTTCACTTTCTTCTTCTTTTATTGTTTTTAGGTAATACCAAATATATATATATATATATATTTATATATGAAAAATGAGAATAGGTGTATATAAGCCTATAGTAAACAGTGATTTTTTCCTTTTTGTATACACATTTACAAAAATAAAAGCGATATTTTCAATAATCATAATAATAATAGTAGTAATAATAATAATTATAATAATACGAATAAAAATCAAAGAATGCAACGTTTTTAAAAGTTTAACTTTTTTTGTATGATTGAGAGGAATTTTTAAAGCGTTATTGTTATTTTGTTGTTTTTCGTTTGTGAGTTTTTCATGTTACCGCGATTTTTAAAATTTGACAAACAGCGAAATAGCTATAATATCCAGAAGAAATTTTGGTCCCGCTGAATTAGAGCGTTTCTAGCCGTTAAATCCATTTTCTATTGGAAATGCCATTAGAGATTTTACTAAACCAAAAAAACTGAAAAATGCAAGTTAAACAATTTCACGGGCAAATGGGGCAAAAGCTTCCCAGTAGCTGACAATCTAAAGGAAGAGAAGTTTAGAATCAATTATCGAATGTGCTTATTAAATTGTGTACTATTCTGTACCTGTTGCTGATGTGCCATTTGATCTTCGATATATTTAATGATATTTGCTTTAAAGTCTTTCACTCTAGTTAGTTCAAAACGTTCCATTTCGCGCTTTATTTCCGACGATATGTCATCAAACTGTTGCTGGCAACGTTGTACTTTGCCTTGCCACTAAAATAAAGGAGTTCAAAATGCATTTTGTAATCAATGATTCGTATGGATGGCAAAATTATGTACCCATGGGAGCAAATTTTTTATTTACCTCTTCAACTTCCTGCTGTGCTTGATCCAGCTTATCGACCCGATTGGCTAATTCGAATCGTCCACGATTTTCTCGTCGCTTGGATAACTGCATTTGGGCATATTGCCAATTTTGGAAAGCCTTGACACGCTCATGAAATATACATTTAATGGCGCCGAATAGGCCCAAATAGTCCTTAATGAACTCGGCCAGAATATAAAAATCTGAATTGGCCTGTTCTGAACGCAACAATTCGATTTTTTCCTCTACATCCGCTAGATTGGACAAGGCCCTAGAGAGTCCAGTATGTTCCTCGCAAGTGCTCAACATGGCAGCGGATTTTGCCACTAGACCCGTTAACACTGACAATTCGCGTCGCGAAGTGACTAACGATTTCATTGCATTATGAAGCTTCTGCAAATTAGCATCTAAATTTTCCACTTCGGTAATTTTATCGTCAAACCAAGGATCATTTTCATCCATTTTGTACGTAATCTTGTTAACAGTCTCGCCCACCTTGTTGAACAACCGAATGACACCAGCTCCACTTAACGCCGAGGTATTCACGGCACGGGGTAACTCTTGGTCGCTTTCCAAAAAATTCATGAAATCCAGATCTACACGCAAAATTGGATGCTGGGCAGTGCGATGAACGAAACGTTCTAAAGCGGCACGACGAATCTCAATCCATTCCTGATTGATTGGCGTTCCTGGTTCTGTTTGCTGTGGACTAATCTTAACCTTTGTGCTGCCAATAATGTTCTTTGACGGAGCTGGAGGTATAATGCGGCCCAGCCGCATATACTTGCCCACCAGCAGATCATGAATTCCCAAGAAATCGCTAAATCGACGCAATGTACTAAACTCATTGCGCTTAAATTTGGGAATGTTCGTCTTTGTTGTCACCCTGCAATAATAATATTCATAAATTGTGTCAATACAATCGACGATAAGAAAATTAGAATGAATCACTCACTTGTAGGCCAAATATGAGCCCATGCCATCGCCAATTTTTTGAGGATCGGATATTGTAATTTTAATAAAGTAATCACCATCGTCATTTAGAACTTCCTGCAGCGGCTGTTTGGATTACAAAGCAGAGCTTAAATTAAATTGGAACGCTGATAAGCTTTGAGGGGGAGTGTATCAGCGGCGTAGCAAGAAAAGGGGGGCGGCTGAGGACGCACAAAGCCAGAGCAACGCCCGACCCGTACGATTAGTATGAAATGCGTGTGAATGCAAATGCTGCCAACGCATCCTTTTGTGTGCTAATTTGAACTTACGTGTGTAACGTCACCCGGACTTATGGCCGATACGAATAAATCATTATTTTCATCAAGAGTGACACTGCCGGGAGCTGGCACCTCCTCTTCCTCATCAGAGGCCGATGCCGCCCCATCTCCATTGTTAATATCCACATCAGCAAATTCTCTGTTGTGCTCTGGGCTTTCGACGTCCATGACAAAAGCTGTAGTCGCTGCTATTAATTTAATTTTTGGAAATTTTTTTTCTACGCTGTTGCCGCCAGTGTGACCAGGGAGTGACAATTAGAGATGGACTATTACAAAATTTTAAATCACAAGATTCACGAAATAAGTATCGATTGTTTTTTGTTAGCCATGCAATCTGCGATTTAGTACATTTTTTTATTCTTACAGTATAGCAGCATTATTGTTGTTTCAGGTGGGCCTTGAAAATTTAAACAAAACATAAACAATTCACATAAAATAAAAATAATATTGGGTTAAGTTCTAGAAATCACAGTTGTGATATATGGAATACCGGTGTAATTTTGCTTAGACTGTTACTTGTCTTAATCACGAGTATCGCCCATCTCAAATTTATATTTCAAATTCATCTGTCCGGCACCTCTCTATCATAAACTGAAAAAAAAGAATAAAAAACTGCATATACGAAATGGACGCTTTAAATGGTAGAAACTTGGCTTTGCTAGTACTCTGCTTATGTGCCTGCTATGCTTTAGCTGCTGAAGGAGATGGGGCCAAAGAAATACCGCCCACAAAATTTGCCCAAAACGTCGCTGCGCCGACGATGACTTTTCTTTATTGGTAAGCAATGATAGTGTGGTCTGACCTGTGCTCTGTTAATGGAGAGGGGGTTTCGGAATTAATTAACGTGATGTTTGATAAGAAGACATAGATATATACAATACATACTTAATGCTATCCACTTTACAGCTACTCATGCGGCTACCGCAAAGCTTTTGAGGATTATGTCAACATATTGGGCGAGAAATATCCTCAAATACAAGTGCATGGAGCCCACTACGATCCACCTGGCTTAAACTATTACTTGTCCAAACTGATATTCGCTCTCAAGATCTGCATTATTGTGTCAGTGGTTAGCTCGGTTAGTCCGTTTACATTTTTGGGACTCAACACACCTGGATGGTGGGGCCATTTGCAGACAAATAAAATCTATGCATGCATGATGATCTTTTTCTTGGGCAACATGCTCGAAGGTCAGCTAATATCGTCTGGAGCATTTGAGATATCGCTGAATGATGTTCCTGTGTGGTCAAAACTCCAAACAGGTCGGTTTCCATCGCCAGAAGTCCTATTCCAAATCATTGATAACCAGTTGCAGTTTACCGAAAAGATTCAGGAGAATCCCGACTTTGTTAAATAATAGTTATTATAGGAGTCGTAACAACAATACTAAACACCAAACACTAATCTAAAGAACTGTTTAAAATCTGAATTCCTTTCCCTTATGTATTGCGTAAAATGTTACCAACGTTTCACCCATTAAGTTAACTACCTTAATTTAATATTCTTCGAAAAATTGATTTTGTTTTATCATATTGTCTTGTGTGTCGTCTTTATTGTGTAGTAGATTAAATCATTTTGTTATTATTTTATAGTACCTACCAATTTACATATACATTTTGGTTGAAGAAACACGAACGGGTAATGGGTATACAGCATATTGCCGGGTATTGCTTAAGTGTGTCTTTGTGGTGTTTATAGACTAAACTAAAATAAATATAAAGGTGTATTAGCGATACTATTAAATCAAACTGAAATAGTACATCGAAATGGTAATGTAAAATCTTTTGAAAATTTACATACGCATACACACACACACACACACAAATTAATTTTGATTAAAAAACATGTAAATTGGAATATAGAATATTTAATGCAATGAAATAGAACACTAAATAAATCACAAAATGACATACATATATGGAATCAATATGCCATTTTACACTGAAGGGAAATACATATTAAAGAAAATTAATTTTGTGGCTTACAACCAAACTGTACTTGAAAATTATTTAAAATGCAAGGTTAGTTGGCCAAAAATAAGTTTTACTGTTGTCTATTTTGAAGTCTAAGAGATCGGAGTACACCTATTAAACTATATGGATGCGCTATATCTCAATCTTAGTATCGTAACGCTATATCGTACAGCGCCGGATTATCCATATTGTGGGACCGGCTTGAGACAACAAAAGCTGTAAAAAGAGTTTTGAAAAGTTAATTCATTGTATAAAGTCTAAGCAAATATTCATTCAAAAATTTATGGATATTCTTAAAAACAGGCTTTGAAAACTGTCACATGAATGTCAATACTCTTTTCTCTTTATTGTATGTGTATGTATGTAAGGTAAAATCAAATATATAAAATAAGCCAAAAATCATTTCTGCTGCGACTATTTTTCCGACTGCTCCTTTCGTCGACTTTCGAAATTGGCCAAAAGCAACAGTCGGAACAGTTCCTAGTATTAAAATGTATAAGTTGGCTGTTGCTATCAAAGCAATCTGTTTTCTATTTCGGTTATTTGCTGCTGCTTTTGCTGTCAGATTTACTGATTTCGGGTTTTTTCGGAAGCAAAAGCAACACAAAGTATTCGTTTTCATGCACAAAATTTATGACTTTTGCTAATTCGACTACAGCAATTTAAACACTGCTTAAAAACATTAATCAGTCAAATGTTTTTGAATTTAATTTACATCACGCCAATAATGAAGTAATATTTTTGAGCCAGTCAAAAACTGTCAAAGAACAGCAATAAGTATTTCAATAAACCCTTATTTTTTAAAGCTATAATTTAGTAAATTTTTTGAGTATTTGAAAAACTATAAATTTTTTATTAAAAATTGGAGTTAAATTTTAATTTTCAAATCTTTGGTGGCGTTTACATATATTTTTATTCAAAAATTAAAATCGCTGTGATCTTTCAATTTGCATCATCACCCCGAAAACTTGGATTTATTGACACTGCAAATACAAATGTTTGGTTAAAGCAAAATTCTAAAAGCTATATCTAAAAAGAAAACCCATTGGATTTGGATTCAGCGCGTCATAATACATAATCGAAAGTGCACTCTGATTCTGAGTTTTGTCGGCATGTGTTATTATCCAATATTATTGAATGAAGAGATATTCCATTTATAAGGTTAACAACAAATGTCTGCAAAGACAATTGAAAACGACTGGATTTACTTAGCTAGTCATTCCTATGATTCTTGGTATGTTCTTAAATATATCTTCTAATAGTTTCAAATTTAGATTGTTCGTTAGAAAAGTGAAAATCCATTTAGTTTTTATTGTGTGTAAGTTTTATTTTTTTTTGGTTTAAACTGGGATTTGTTCTCGTTTCGTTATTTTTACAATAATCCGAACAACTCAAAGGCAGTGGATTTTTACATTATTTTTATTATAAAATTGTTTTTGGTAGTTCTCACATCTTGCTATTTGGCACATTAGTTTTATTTTTTTTTTATATATATATTTTTGTTGTGTGGGATTTTTGGTTTTTCAATGCAATTGAATTACATTTTCGTTTTGCTGAAACCTCTTGAGGCTGTCAACATCGAGAAATATGAAGAAGAATAGCGTTCAGATGATAGGCAAATAAACTTAAGACAAAAGATAACTACTACTTAGTATGTAATCTGCTTGCAATCTGTGATTGGGTGACGGTAACTCGCTATGGAGCAAATGTATCCTCACGAGGGCGTCGACGATAAGCTCGCTGATCTCCGTAGCGCGCGTATTGGTTGTAGTTGTTCCTGTTGTCGTTGGGTCGTCGTATATTGTTTCTATTGATGTTATAGTAGTTTGCTGGAGCCGACGACTGAGACACGGACGGCAATTCAGCTTGGTAACCATTTGAACCTACCGATCCTGATCCGAAACCAGATCTCGATGAGGAAACGCCTCCTCCCACTCCTCCTCCTACTCCACCTGCTGATCCCACATTAGTTCTATAGGAGGAACCAGAATTGAAACCAGTCTGATAACCATTTGATCCTACCGATCCGGATCCAAAACCGGATCTACCGGATGAGGATCCCGTGTTGTAACCGGATGAACTCGAGTAACGTGGATCCGATCGCGACGATGAGGATGCGGAGAATGACGAGGATGAATACGATCCAGATGTGGATGTACGACGGGTAAGAAAACTATCTCCACGTCGTCGACAAACGGTACATCTATATTAATTATTTAAATGAGAAAAATAATATTACATTTATTTTAAGCCATGTCCGTTCAGAGCATATCGACTTGCCTGCTAATCTTGCTAGTGTGATCGGCCTTAAGCGTCTGCTGGCGTGGCTGAACAAATTGATCTTGCTCCTCAATGACGGCCAACCAGAAGGAGGCCAATGCGTCATAGTAATTACAACGTCCGTGTCCATGGCACTCGATAACAGGATTTGCACGGAACTGTTCCAAACAAGATCCTGGAGACACTAGATTTTGACCAATACCTCCTGTGTTATCCATGGTTGTCTGTTTGGCAAGAGTCAATTAATTGCCATTGCAGTCGGACATAGTAGTTAGCTTTTATTTTACTTACCATATAGTAACTGTAGCCATTCCACATTTCTTCCCAGCCTCCAGGACATTCTGGTAGGGACATGGATTGCGAGTGCAGGGCAATAATTCTGGTTGATGTTTCACAAACAACGCAACTAAAAAATTATTTTGAATAAAGTTATTTGCAGTCCGTGGATAATCATAAATTTTAGTTTGTACACTTACCGAGAGATATATTTCATAAGATCTCTGGATTGAATGGGTGTCATTGTCATGGGCATAGGCTCGTCTGTAGATAGCCAAAGACTGTCATCATTATTCTGGGCATAGTTGCACACATTGTTGACATCACAGAACATGTAAGGCATTGTTGTAAAGCGCAAAAGGCAGGAACCAGATTGACCCAAATCCTGACCCACGGAACGACTACTGGCCACATTACCGGATAGTGAATAGCCCTCCCACAGTAAGTTTGTATTGGCAGGACATTCAGGAACTCGTACTGATTGCGAGTGCCGGGTGAAAATAAATCCACGACTTTTTGGTGGTGGTGGCGGTGGTGCTGGATCACCAGGCAGACCAGGACGACCTTGTAGACCCGTACGGCCAGTTAGACCAATTTCACCAATATCACCACGTTGTCCGATTGGCCCATCAGGACCTATTAAACCAATCTCTCCCTGATCTCCCTGATATCCAGTTAAGCCAACCAGACCAATGGAGCCCGCGAATCCGGGCAAGCCGGCGTCACCTTGTTCACCCTTAAATCCATCTAATCCAGGTTCGCCGCGGTCTCCAGGTTGGGCATAATTGTATGAATAAGTTACTCCCGCTTCTCCCTTCTCGCCATCGAGTCCATCTATGCCATCAATACCGCTCCAGCCAGCATCGCCGCCAGGACCACGAGGACCTCGTGGACCAACCCTTCCATAGCGTCCTGTCCGTCCTTGTTCGCCCTGCTCACCCTTGGCCCCATCAAGGCCAGGCGCTCCTTGGTATCCAATATCACCACCATCACCTTGTGCTCCATAAATGGCAAATCCAGGCTCTCCCTGCTCACCTTGCCATCCCTCATCTCCACGTTCACCCTTGAATCCAGGCTGTCCATGTATACCGGGACGACCGGGAGCTCCGGGATAGCCTACTTCACCCTGCGGACCAGGGGGGACCCTCTAGACTTGGACCTACGTGTCCAATTTCACCGTTTAATCCGTACTCGCCCTGCTCTCCTGGTGCTCCTTTCTGGCCATAACGACCTGGACGTCCAGGCAGGCCATCATAGCCGATATCACCTTCATCTCCCGTTTCTGCAGTTAATCTTAAGCCCGGTGGTCCTCTAAGACCCCTATTACCAGGCAATCCCTTAACACCGGGAGCACCATCAAATCCAGCTTCTCCACCAAATCCAATGTCACCTATCTCACCCTGAAAACCTCTGGCTCCAGGGAAACCAACTAAGCCGCGCTCACCCTTTTGACCTTTCAAGCCTACTTCTCCGCGAGCTCCAGGAGCACCTTTAATTCTGATAAATCCAGGCGTGATTTGGGGTGGTCCTTGTTCTCCTTCATCTCCAGGCTCTCCATCAATTCCACGTTCGCCAGGCACACCTTGTGGACCCTGGTCACCGATCTCGCCTTTAAGGCCATTATAGCCGTCATCGCCCCTCTCGCCTTTAATGCCAATTTCTCCGGGTGGGCCGACTACACCAGCTTCTCCTTTTAAGCCGGGAGCTCCGTTACGACCGCGATAGCCAGGCAAACCAGTATCGCCTACATCACCCGTTTCACCAGAGGGTCCAGGCGATCCAGCATTGCCGGGAGTTCCCTTAAGTCCATCTCTTCCAATTATTCCATTAAAGCCGGGCACACCAGCTTCGCCTTTTCTACCTGGACTACCGTCAATCGCTTGTACAGAGTCACCTTCTAAACCACGAGATCCCTTATATCCAGCAGCTCCCTTGGGACCAGGAGCTCCAGCCCATCCAGCCTCTCCAGCCTCGCCTTTAATGCCACTATATGAGGCAACACCCTTGATACCACGTCTTCCAGGAAGACCGCGGTCACCCTGTTCTCCTTTTCTGCCAGGAATGCCATTAACGCCAGGATATCCAAAAGCTCCAACATCGCCAGTTAGACCTAGTTGAAAAGATAAACGTAAGCTACAATTTTATAATCAAAGACTTAAAAAAGCGTTACCTTTTAGTCCCATTTCACCATTTTCACCGCGGGGGCCTATGTCTCCAGGACGTCCATCGAAACCAATGTCACCACGATCTCCTTGCTCACCAGGTATTCCATAAAGTCCAGAAATACCGGCAACGCCAGGTACCCCAACTTGTCCTGAATTACCGATTGGGCCACGACGCCCAGAAAAGCCAATGCTACCCTTGGCACCATTCTGGCCCTTTTCACCGTAAAATCCAATTTCTCCCTTCTGTCCTTTGATGCCATGAGGAGCTGCACGACCGTTAACACCGGGTGCACCAGCTTGTCCAGGTGGACCAATTAGGTAATCACCGACCTGACCCTTGTTACCGGGTAGACCTTGTAGTCCATAGTTACCGTCGTCTCCCTTCTCACCTCTGACACCTTTAGGTCCGTCCCGTCCTGCGGGTCCGGGGAAACCAATTCGACCTTCACTACCAATAATGCCCTTTTGGCCAGGTATTCCCGGTTCTCCGCGCTCGCCCGGCAGTATGTATTGACCTGGTTCACCACGTTGTCCTTTGTATCCCACACCACCGTCTAGACCAGGTTCACCGTCAAGACCTGGCAAGCCAGGAGCTCCATGCAAACCAAAATCTCCAATTATGCCCGGATAGCCCTTTGCACCTTGCGGGCCAGGAATGACTTCTCCTTGAGGTCCCACATCACCGTTTTCACCCGTTAATCCTGGCTCTCCGCTTTCGCCCTTGGGTCCTCGGAAACCTGGTTCACCAGGATATCCGAAATCTCCGGGATCGCCTCTGTTGTCGAAAATCAATCCTGGCATGGGCTCACCCTTGTCACCCTTAAAACCTTTGTGGCCAGTGTCTCCACGCTCACCCCTAAGAATTACGAAATATTGATTAGATGTAATATTTTGAAATAGATGTCTGTTCTTACTTTCGTCCGTTGTAACCATGTTCGCCAGTAAGATAAAATTTGGGCACCTTTGGTGGAAGGCCAGGCTTTCCTTCGCGACCATTGCGTCCAGGAGCTCCGTCACGACCGGGACGTCCAGCATCACCATAGTCTCCACGAAGGCCTATTTCTCCTCTTTGTCCGGGAGCTCCATAAAATCCATCTAAGCCGCTATCACCTTGCAGACCCGCTTCTCCACGTGCTCCATTATCTCCCTTGTCACCAATTTCTGGTTCTCTTCTACTACCAATTGACTCATGAATTCCAGGAAGACCAGGTCTACCCGGACGACCAGCTTCTCCGGGGATACCAGCTGTTCCGCGCATTCCTTTAAAACCAGGCAATCCGGGCTTTCCGCGTTCTCCTTTAAAGCCACGAGGGCCGGTTATACCGACCAAGCCACGAGCTCCATGTTGCCCAGGATAACCAGCGTCGCCAATAATACCCTTTATGCCTCGGGGACCAGCATGGCAAATGCCACAGTCATCACCGCGTATACCTTTAGCGCCGGGATATCCTCTTAAGCCATGTAGTCCATCATCGCCGGGGCGTCCACGGGTGCCAGGAGGACCCTGAAATCCTTGTGGCCCCACAATGTTGAAACCCTCTCCAGGAAGACCCTTGTCTCCAGGTATTCCGACTTCACCACGTTCGCCGCGATAGCCATCTGTTCCAGGTAAACCATTGGCTCCAGGTTGTCCCTTGGGTCCATAAACAGTTCTGCCATTGTCTCCAGTTGCGCCGAAGCGACCAGGAGGCCCAGCCTCGCCTGTTGGTCCTTGGAGTCCAGGTGGGCCCATTAGACCGTAATCACCCTCTTCACCCCTGTCGCTACGACCGGGTGGTCCACGAATGCCGCTTAAACCTTGCTCACCAGGAGGACCAGCCTCACCGGAAGGTCCTCTACGTCCGGGTTTACCAGGTACTCCATTTAGACCCGGGGGACCCAAAGGACCGATTTCACCTTGAGGTCCTGTGGGTCCGGGTAGCGATTTGTCTAAGCTGGGATCGTAGACTCCCTGTGGACCGGGTGGGCCCTGAACACCTGGCATACCGTCAAAACCATCTTCACCAATTTCTCCAGGTCGACCATCCTCTCCATCGTCGCCGTTATAGCCAGGAGCTCCTTTAACACCCTTATCGCCAGCTACACCAGGATCTCCGGGCTTACCGGGTTTACCTCGTTCACCAGGCGCTCCGATATCACCTCTAGATCCCGGCAAACCATCACGACCAAATTGTCCAGGTTCGCCAATATGTCCCCTTGGACCGGGTTCTCCAACCTGGCCCCGAGTACCTTTATAACCTTTTAACGAGTCATCATATGTCAATGCTCCGGGTTCGCCTTCTCCTGGCTCTCCCTTTTCGCCAGTTAAACCCTGTAAAGCCGGAGAATCCGACGACACTCCCATCTCTCCTTTGTAACCTTGTTCTCCTTGTTCACCTTTCTCGCCACCTAAGCCTGCAAAGCCGATGTCTCCTTTGTGACCCCGTGGCCCACTAAAACCGATCTGTCCGTCCTCTCCATCAGGTCCCCTTACACCGCGACTTCCTTTCGTCCCCTTGGAGTTGATACCACCCTCACCAGCATCACCAACTGGACCTGGTAGACCGGGTTTTCCCATTGGTCCTCGTCTACCATTTTCTCCAGAGACTCCAGCATTTCCTCCAACACCAGGACGACCATCGCATCCATCGAGACCACGTGGTCCTGCAGTACCATGTATGCCAGGCGAACCCTTAAAACGATTAAAAATATTAGCTTGATATTCTATAATTTAATTTAATATACTTACTCGTGGACCAGGGAGTCCCTGTTCTCCAAATGGTCCTATGTCACCCTGTAATAAATATTAGGTACTTATTAATTTTATATTCAAACGAAAACACTTGGCCAACAAATCTTACGCGGTGACCTTTCTCGCCTGTTTCACCATATTCTCCGGCATCTCCTTTTTCGCCGACATAACCGTAAGGACCGGGGGGTCCCAACTCGCCAGGAGGTCCCTCACGACCAGTAACACCTGGTGAACCAATAGCGCCAATCCTTCCTTTTAGGCCCTTGCAATCGCATACTGTAGTATTGCAATCCTAAAATTCAAATATAAATCGTTAGTATTCAAATAATTCCGATTAACTTGATTATTCCATTCATTCGCCAAAATTCGAAATGATTTTCTCTTGCAATACTTAAACAATCTTACATTCTACATGGTATACCAAAGTCGACCCATCAACTTCTGTAAATACTTTCTTCATTAGACATAACAATAATAATTACTTCATTTGCATTCCTTCTACCAAGCTGCAAAACTCAACATAAAAATTCTATTTTAATTACACTATTTCTCTAGCCTATGAGATAATCTTCTGCATATTCTATGCATTTTCACATTGTTCATTCTTCACATTTCTCGTACATATTTGTTTAGCTCCAGTTATGTTATGTTAGGCTATTAAGCGAATGCATTGAACACGCTCATTGAAGCGATTACCACTTCTCATACTGCTGAACTATAAAGTGGAGTCATTAGGCAACACAGAAAAATTATAAACTTATGATTGCAAAAGAACATTTCTCTGAAGGCAACTACAATTTGTAGGTAGTTTACGTACAAAAGAATTCCATTCGTTTCGCAAACGAATTCACCACATAATTTGTAATATCCCAGTTAATGTTCGTTTAATAATGTGCGTCAAAGAAGTATTTAAATAACAAAATTCGAAAAGGAATTTTTGGTCACTTGAACGGTTTTAATTTTTGTGCTGTGATTGTGTTTAATGTCATCAGCATCGATCGGGCTTGACTCTAGTAGTTAATTTTTACCAAACCTTTTAAAACCACAAAAAAAAAAGGAATAGAAAGGAAGGAACGTTTTAGTAAATATTAACCCAAATTAATTTGAGAGTCCTTCACGGTGCCAGTACTCCTTACTTTGTCTAAATTTAACCGATTTTCAAAAGTGATATAAAAGTTTTTTATGCTTTTGAATTACATTTTGATCAAAAATGAAGTTCACGCTAATAATCAGGTTATTTTTTCAAGCAAAGTGAGAAAAAATCTAATGTACAGCAAGAATTCGATTAAATTAATTTCATGTAGCTCTAGTTTCGTAAATTTTTTTAATATTTTAAACATTTGTGTCTTTATTTTCAAGTTAGAATAATGACATAAAATCTGCATAAAAATCTTAAAATCTTTTCCTAAAAACTATTAAACAAAATAATAAATACTTCTTATTGTTAGATCAAAAATAGTGTTCATATAATAATGAAATCAATGATAAAAGTAACTTAAGTATAATATATTTGGGTTATCATTGGGAAATTACGTGTGAACTTAAAGAGAAAATTAATATCATTATATATAAATCAGAAAGTGTTTCAGACTCCAGTGGAGTCGCGACTGGAATAGAAAACTAATTTTGAGAGGACAATTCTTTCTTCCCGATCTATCCCCACATCAGAATATATGTAGTTTGATTGTACTTACATACATTGTTAATATTTTGGACATAAATCTCACTCTCTCTTCATAAAAATTCCAAATATCAACCATTAATAGAATTGACATAAGTCTTCGTTTAGTTGAAAATAAAAGATCTATGAAAATTATAGCTGCCTTCATTAAAAATGACTTTGAGCGCTTTTCGGGACTAGATGATTGTTCGGTTGTTCTCGTTTATATTTTCAATTCTTCATAAATTCAAAAATAAAATTTTTTTTGGACAAAAAGCTGCACATATGTTGCACGCATGTTTCAAAAAACAAAAACAAAAAAGAAAAAGAAATCCAAACTGAAAAATTGTGTTAAATTATTTGCTAACCGGAAAAATAGTGTCAACACACACACACACACACACACACACATGTATAAGTGTTTGGCATGCAAAAATATTGAATTTTACAAATATGCAAAAATTGTTTATAAAACAAATAAATAATCATTATAGATGTAAAGCTTAGCAAGAGTTCAAAGCCCCATATCATACATAGGTGTGCCTGGCCCACAAATCGGGGACTTCCGAGAATAAAACTTTTGGAGATCAAAACATCTGGTTACAAAATAAGCACATGACGTGTTAAATCAGAGAAAAAAAAATCCAAAAATGAGAACGTTAAGCATAAACAAATCGAAAAACACACAAAAAATAATAAAAAAAAAAAGAGAAAAGTGAAAAATCTTTGGTTCTGTGTGGTTAACCAAAAAATCTTGCCTGGTCGGCGGTCAGTTCAAATACATAGAAGAAAACAAAAAATTGGGAGAAAACAGAATGAACAAAAATAAAATTGTTCAACAATGCATTTGGCAGGTGTATGACTCTTCTATAACACAATTGCACTCAATTTCTGGAAATCTGTGAATGACGCTGGCATCTAAGCAAATGCAAATACCTCTACATATACATACATATGTATGTACATGGATGTACATCTGCAGTTCTATATGCATCTGAATGTGAACATACACACAAATATAAAGATTGAATCCGATCTAAAAGAAAATGTATCTCTTGTTATGTGTCTTGCGTCTATGAAGTCCCATTTAACAGTCTATTGATATACAAATTTTCGCTGATTAAAAATTGTTAAAAAGTCAATTTATTATGGTTAATTTTTAGATTAATTCTGTCTCTAATGTGTGATCTTTTATTCTACATCACCGGGGAAAAAAATGAATCCTTTTCTGCCTTTTTTCAATGACATTATCATATTAGAAATATGGAAAAGAGACTCACGTCCTTTAACCCTTGTTTGAAATTTAGAGATCTTTCAAAAAATTGTAGAATTTTTGTTGGTTTGGTGAAAAAAATCTGAAAATTCTTTAAACTTTCAGATTCCGTGGTGTCGATTTTTGAAAGTGATATCTTTTTATACCTTTGAAAAAATGGTATATTAATTTTGGTCAGAAGTGTGCAACGCATCCCCGACCATATAAAGTATATATATTCTTGATCAGCACGACGAAACGAAGTTATTGACAAATGTAAAGTTTGTGGGCCATTCTTTCGTAAACCTTTTTACTCTTTGTAGATAAAACGTTTTTCCACTTTGACGAGAGTACCAAACAACTTGCAAGGGTATACAAACTTCGGCGCGGTCGTAGTTAGCCCCGACCCTCTGGTTTTTTAGTTCAATTTAATTAGATGTAAGATGAATGAATTAATTGAATGTAAATTATGCAAATTATGAATTTAATTTTTTGCTATAATCGGGTGAAATATAATTTTTTAAATCTTAATGCCATTTAAGAATATGCTAAACTGCCAACTTTTGAAATTCAGTTAGAAATTGACCAGGTTGAAAAAAACACTATAAATAAAACATGTAAATTTAAAAATTCTACAAAAATGTTATGTTTAGATAATAATCTACAAATTTTCATTCATGTTTAAACGATCTCTTTCAAAAGGGATTTTGAGTCTAGTTTGTGCATTTGTACCCTGAAAGATTGTATTATGGTGGCTTAATCCTGGGCTGTAACAAGTAAATGAGTTGTATTAGCTTAAGTACGAATTACATTAGAAAAATAAGTTCATATGTAATCTTAGATTTACAAAGAATGAGTTAACTTTAACTCCCTTCTTTTCATTTCACAGGTCCAATTCCAAAAATATTTTTGATTAATCCGTACAACAATTTTTCATACTATTATGATTGAATATTGAAAATTTGTAGAATTAGGTTTTGAAACTTTCTTTTCTTTTCTTCTTACATTTATTTAAAATCATTTCAAGTCAACAGTAAAGAAAATCCAGAAATATTTCAAGTACATATGTATTACATACCATGTAGGTATGAAACTTTGCGCTTAGTAACCAAAATTTGGTTAAATAATTTCGATAGCCATTCAAGTCTTTTGTTTCACGCATTCTTTCAATGGAAAAATAAAATCCCACCTTTTGGATTTCTTTCTTCAATCAATTACACCATCTGAAATCCAAGTTGTTCTTTCGCGTGTATCAACATAAAATATTATTGTTTTGGGGCACGTTGAGAAAAAAATATGAAAACATTGCAGTTTCCCTGAACTTGACACTTTTCGTTTTTTTTCCATACACATGTCTGTATGTTTATGTATTTTTGGATAATGGACAACGTTTGTATGTATGTATGTACATATGTACATATGTAGATACTACTAAGTGGCGTCGCTTGTGAGAACAAAAACCAAAAAAATAAAAATAAAAGGGAAAAGTAATCCAGACACAACAGAGAGACACTAAATGTTTTTGATTGCTACCATCACAACATTGTTGCACATATATACATACATATGTACATATGTATGTAGAAGTATGTGTGTATGTACATATATAAAACCAATTTTGTCGACGTCAGCAAGGAGACAGTGACATGGACAACATTTTCAATGGGAATTGTCCAAAAAAAAGTCATAATGTTACCTACATTTGATTATTTGCATACTCTTGACTTTTACTTACTGCTTTTATTTTTCCCAAAGAAGGCTAAAATTTAGGCCTTGACTCTTTGATTATCAGAAATCAGTTAACTTTATTACGACTCCACAAAGTTTTAGTTAAAATGAAAAACGTCTTTAACATGAAAACGAAAAAGTTCGATTCTTGATGGACTTTTCAACGCCTGAACTACAAAAAAAAAACAACAACTGGACTTAATGGAGAAAGAATCATTTATTTTTTTTTGCCCAATTTCAAGTCAATTAATGATAAAAACCAAAAACTTCTCTAACAAATTTCTAATTATTCGATTGACCTAAAAGTCCTTTTATATCGAGAAAATGTGCCTAAACCGTTTCATTGCGTATCAAAGCTTGCATTTCAAAACACTTCAAATTCAATTTTTTATCAAATGGTTTGAATTTTGGCAAATACTTTTAAATAGTTATTCTGTAATATAAAAATGATCGGGAAATGAGACAAAAACTTTGACTTTAGCAGTTTTTTGAACTGAAATGCGCTCTAAAGTTTGAAGCTTGATTCCGTATTACCTAACTTAAAAACCCTTTGATGGCCGCCAATGTTCATACAGCTGTTTTTTTTTTGCCAGCCTAAAGTTCCATGACAGATCCATTGTGTGTACTATATATATATATATATATATATATAGATGTTCTCATATACAATGTGTGTCAGTGGCGCACTTAAGCGCATTTACACATGTTAATGTCAATTGTCCGAAGCGCAGATTTTAGTTGCAGCTCGCCGATATGCCATCTCATTCAGAGTGCAGTGCAGTTACGGAATTCTAGATCATACTCATAGTTTAAGGTCAAAGTGGAGGCCTGCACATAGTAGATTTGAGGCGACAATTGATATACACAAGCACACACCCACCCACGCTAATTACTGAACATGGATACATGGAGATCACAGAGACAAAAGACACAGACTTTGAGTGGATCTAAATCGAAATGTGGACTGCACGTTTTTGTATAAGCCACAAGTCCATTGGCCTAAGTATCTTATTGCAATCCTTCACTTGGAATTCACAACTTGAAGAGATTCCATTGAAATAAGTAAGCGATACCTAAGTAAAACTTTAAAATCCCAAAAAAAAGAAGAGTTCATACATGCATACATAAAGTGTCGATGGCAATTATTTATATACATACATTAAAACAAAATGCCAAGAACAGCAAAAAAAAAAAAAAAAAAAAACAAAAAAATCCGTAACAAAATCTGTAGAAATAAAATTTTTAAATGTTTTAGATGGAGCATGAGGAGCAGATAGAGAGTCTTCTGATAATCTCTATGCCTCACAAAGATGGATGACTGTCGACTGTCGAGCTCTGCCCGGATGTGGCACAAAAAGAAATAAAAACACATATATAAATATAGTACGTATATATATATATATATATATAAATCATGACTGATAAGACAAAATGTGAGCAGTCTTTTAGCTTTAAAATGCTGGCATTTTAATTAAAACATTTCAATTTGGCATAAAATTATGTACATATATACATATATACATTTTTTTTTTTAAAATTACTGATTCGCATTCAAAGTTTGGACAAAGGGGTTATCTGTTTTGGGCACAGGAAGTCACAGTGTGTGTTCTCCCTCTCTCCATCTCTTTCTAAGGGGAGATCGGTTGAAGGTCCTGATCCATAGTTGACCCAATTTGGTAAATAGAAATGCAACTAAACACGCGCCATCAATCAACTTTTGATGAGTGCCAAGAATTGAAACTAACATGAATCAAGTGGAAAGAACAACACATCAAATCGTTTACAATATGCAATATTACAAACAAATCAAGACTTTTTTTGGTTAAACGACTATTTGAATATCCTCTAAATGCGAACTCCATATTCAGATTTTACTACAAAGAGAAAACTTGGTTAATTATTCTATATCAAAAGAACATATTGCTCACTAGAAGTAATTACTTTAACATAAAGTGTTGAAATATTTTCTTAACTAATTCAAATTTTTTATTTTTTCATCAAGCTTTGGGTATTAAATATCTCGAGGTCAGTCACAGGCAGCGCAAAACTGTTTTTATTAGGAGGCTTTGTAAAAGACTTCAGAAATGTAAAAACTAAACTTCAGACTTTAGAAATTACTAAAACTAGTTGAGAATTACTACGAAATAATGCGAACAATAGAAGTTCTTTTACGATTATATTTTTATATTACGACCTTTTGGAATTCTAAATCAAATGTTTAAATGTTTTCTGCAAACGATAATGATTTTCCCAAGGAACTTGATAATTTTATTGGTCATTCTTAAACTTTAACGCTGAAACTAGACAGGAATTATATCTAATGGAAAGGAAGAAACCGGCAATACCAGAGATTTGCGCATAACATGCTGGACTTGAGTTCTTTAAGAGCAAATCATTTATACCATTTAATCAGTTCAATTTATTTTCAACAGATTTGTATAAAAGGAATGTACTTTAAATTTTCCTACATATACTTTATTAGAGTTTAATAATGGATTTTCCACTCATGGATAACAAGACATGTATGTACTTCTCAGTTATTTTGATCCGTTTTCTAATTATTATTTACTTAAAGAATGAACAAGTACGATAAAATATAAAATTTGCAAAATTTTAATATTACTTCAGTGATCGGTTCAACGCCAAAAATGAAGGAAACGATTAGTTCAAATACTCATGGCCATTGGTAAAGATTATGTTGGAATCATTGGTAAATCCTGCCTTTAAAGATTAAGCTTAGAAAGAGATCCTTTTTACACTTTATTGAAAACACCATTTAGTTTACATAGTAGCTATTAAAGCTATAAAAGTTTCTAGGGTATTTATAGTGATAAATCTGTAAATGGAGCAACATATGACTAGCGTGTGATTGACATGAAAAAGTAGGCACATACAAAACGTATAACACATAAATGTATGCACATACATAGAGAATATATAGAGAATATAGCATAAATATATATGCGATTGCACATCTGGACTCATAGTCGGTTGATGTCTGATGCTCTGGGCATCATCAGTTTTGTTATTGTTGCAATGTGTGGCGATCTTGCAGCATGACATCATTTTGTTAGTTGACATCATAAAACAAACAAAAGTCGTCAAAAAGAAATCTGCACTTGCATACATTCAAATGAATGGGAACACCCACGCCCTCCATACAAAATGCTGCTTAAAATTTAAAGGCACTTTAATGCATTCTTTTTTTTTTTTTTTTTTTTTGTGTGCTTTATTTCGCATTTAATGTTACGGCATCAACTTCAACAGCTTCGGTCTTATAATTGTTTAGACACCCGCCTGACAGATGATAACTAATTGCCCAAGCAGTCAAATTAGTATATATTGATATTGATGGACAGCAACTGTCAAACTAATCAGTCGATTATGCAAAGCAATTACTCTATATGGACACCTGGAAATGGCAACCTTTATGGGGCTAACCTGAAACCAAGAAACATAATTTAATGTAATTTCTTTAATATCGAACTAAGAAATAAAATCGACCACAACTATCGCGACATAAAGCTGTTAGGATCAAACAATATTCCTTTGAGATCCTGTAAAACATTTCTTAATTCCAGATATGGCATGTTTTTATACCCTTGCAAAAAGGGTATATTAATTTTGGTCAGAAGTGTGCAACGCATAGAAGGAAGTGTCTCCGACCATATAAAATATATATATTCTTGATCTGCATGACGAGACGAGTTCAAATAGCCATGTCCGACCGTCCGTGTGGATCAACGCGTAAGAGCTACAGAGCTACAAGAGCATGTAGGCTTGTCTATACTCCAGGGGTTGTATATCTCGGATTCAGCCGGATCGGACCACTATATCATATAGCTCCCATACAAACGGCAAAGTCATGAACAGTGACTTTTCTCAATAAATTTGGTATTTTCTCAGCTGTTGTCGTGAAATTTAATATTAGTGAGTTCATTGTAGCTCTAAACGACTGTGCCAAATTTGGTCAAGATCGGGTGACTATATGAAAAAGCTCCCATAGGAACGATCGGTCGAAAACAGTGACTTTGATCAAAAACTTCGTTATTTCCTATGTTAAGATTGTGGGTCGTTCTTTTGCAAATTACTCTTTGTAGATAAAACGTTTTTCCACTTTGACGGCTATAAATGAGGAAAGAGCACCAAACAACTTGCAAGGGTATACAAACTTCGGCGCGGTCGAGGTTAGCCACGGCCCTCTGATTTAGATATAATAAAACTATTCAATATAGTAAGAAATGATCAAGACACTCTATACATATCTTTTCATTTTAAAAGCTTTTTGAGAATATATAGCCATAACTTGAAAGTTTGTTCTATCCAACAATGCATTTTCACAGTTTTTTGCAACCAGAGTTGCTTAGTTTTTCATAGTTATCTAATACCTAAACGGTTTTGAACTGTGCTAGAGAATTTTGTCACTCCATTAATTTACCTCCCCGCATGAAATTCATCACAAAAGGACATACGATCACTAGTCTTAAATTAAAGACGGATCACATCATAATTTTGTACGATGCCTTTTAATGGGGTGGCAATTCTTTTGTACGGCGATTAATATAATATATTTAAAATATACATAAAGATTTATTAATTTTGACTATCACAAAAAAGTACCAAAGTGATTATGAAAGTTTCAATTCTTTTTAGGAACTACAAAAGTAAATGGTATAAACAAGCTAAAATTTATTACTATGTATTTATGTATATTTATCTCCTTTGTCTTTTTGTTTCCCTAAGACAATCTTTTATTATGAACTGTATGCCTAATATTAAGTAAAAAAAACAACAAGGTCTCTGCTTTTTTTATTTTAAATTATCAAAACCTTTTTTTTAAGAATAGAATAGAAGAAATCAAAATCAATCCAGCCATTCAGCCTGTTAACGTAGTTAACTATTATATTGAGTGCACGTTCTGCCAATAATCAATCAATATAAAGAAAAAAAGGAAACTAACTATGCTTAATGTTGAATGGCCGACAAATGTCGCGCTACAATTTAAGCCAATTTATTTTTAGGAGTGACGTTATATTTAACGTTTGCCACTTGAAATGAAATCACAACCAAGTACAGATTCATATATAAAATGGACCGTATACATATGCAAGTATGTATAACTATATATATAATATTTATACATACATATGTATTCATGAAGCCTAATGAATTCCAATTTCAAAGTAGAACTGATAACTACAATATGAAAAAAAAAAGGAAAAAAAAGAGAACAACGAGTCTCTATGATGACTGATAACCCAATTTCTTGATTTCAAAATAAATCAAATGCTTTAATTTACAAAAATGCATACATACATATGTATATTGCATTTACCGACTTGGATTGACCGTAAGATCCGAGTCTTTTGTATCACATAGTATAACATGTTGTTCATATCTTATATGAAGACAGAGAGAGGGAGAAAGAGAAATAGAGAGAGAAAACACTTCGCATAATTTCCGCATTCAGTTGCAGATAAATAAATAATTGAGTCAAATTGAAATGCAACTCGCCAAACAATTCTCAACTCAAATGGCACGCAAATAAACTTCAACTGAATAAGATGAAATCCCCCGGAGCTGGGGGAGGTCTCCATACGGTCTGCTATGGTCAGTGATTTATTTATGTATATATGTATGTATGCATATCTCTGCTTAAAGGGTCAGGCGACTAGGACCCGACCAACCGACGGACGGACTGACCGACCAACCGATCCACCACATAAACAAGACTCCTATAACTGCAAAATGAACTGGAACTGAGACCCAAAAGAAGAGGGGAAGGAGATTGAGCAGCGGCCAGGCATACCATCACATAGATCGGCAGTAGCAACAACAAACTTTCAATTCCAATTTGAAATGATGCAGATCGTCAAAGAGACTACCGCACAGACTTCGATCCGATGCTCTGCCGCTCCAGGCCACTTTACCGATCACTTGAGCTGCTAATTGTTGGGCGGGCAAGAAATACTAATACCCAGACAAACATCAAATTTCCATATAAAAATGGTTTCATTACATTTGCCTACTCATCGACTAAATAAGTATATTAGGCTGGGTGTCAGAAGGATAAACTTGATATACATACATATATCTTTATACTTTATATCTTATAGATCTGCGAATGATAGTTAAACAAAAAAGTAAAGTAGTTGTCCATTTTAAACTAAAGAAGAAAATGAAATTTTTAAGTTCCAGTGAATTAAATTAAGAACAACCATTTAAAATTATACATTATTTTTTGGTGTTGTGGATATGTAAATGAGTTAAAGAGTGTCTAGGAAAAATTAAAATAATCTGGCATTTTATCATCAATATGAAGTAAGGGTAAGGTAAAGGGTATCCTTCTGTCTTCACTCCGAACTAAACAAAGACACTTTTTTATAGACTGAATAATGCAATCACACACACACACACATATGCGTATTCGTATTGCTACTGCATCCCATCAAAGGCTGAGAAAGAGAGAGCGATTGAAAGGGGTGTAAGGAAATGTGGGAGAGAGACGGAGGGCAATTGTTGATAAACACCATTTATCAAAAATTCATTCATAGAAAGACTAAGAGACGTAGACACAGTTGCAGTAGCAGCAGAGCAGAGCAGAGCAGAGCATAGCACAAAATCTATTTCCATTGTGTACGAGTGCGGGAGTAACTTGTGTGTGTGTGTGTTTCTTACACTTGTTGCCCCCTCGCTCTCTCTCTTTTATTCTGAATTTCTCTTAAATGTGTGTGTATGGAAACTCTCTCTTTGTATGCATGAACGGAAAGGGAAATTGCAGAAACTGCTTGCAAAATGAAATCTACAGTCCTCATATACATTTTGACAAGCATTGGTAATAGTGATCAATTGTTCTAAAACTGTAACCAAAAATTGTTGGCCATAGTTTTGTATCTTTAGTTATAAAAAAAAAACTGTTTATTTTGTTGGCTATTATTTGAGCGAATCCTCTAAAATTGTGTATACCTTATAATGGTCCTGGTTGGCAAATCTAAATTATGGAAAAAGGCTTTTAAAGACATTTGGTTTAGTGAAAAAAACACAATTTACCTGAAATTATTTTTTTCTTTTAGGTATGTTTCGCAATAAGTGTAGATGTATGTATGTTTGTATCATCTTTATCTAACTTTTATAACAAGCATAAAGAAAATATACTACAAAAAAAAATACAAAAACCAACTATTTAAAGCGATAAAGGAGATTAAAGGCTGGAGTCCTAGCTCTTAAGTTCAATCAAACTACAAAACTAAAAAGTGTTTATATTCAATAGTTGCCCAATTCAGTTACATATAACCAACTTGGTTTTGAAATGTTGTAAAATCTTCATATTTTAATACAATTTTTGAAATTTCCTTTAAACAATGGAATATCTGTTACAGATGAGACTTTAAGTTCAAAAACAGTCAACTCAACGATGACAATCATTGAAATTTTTTCCCCTAGTTAAGTTATCATTTAAATAATTATGTCAAAGTGATGATACTCAATAGTTGCCAGAGCATTTCAAACATACGGTAGCTGTTAAACAAGTTTCTGTTATTACTTTTTAACCTTTTCTTGCGGTTATGTGGGCTCACAAAGCCCACAAGTCTTTGACGCTCTCACTGGCGGCACACGGGACAGACGAAGAAGTAAGATATTTTCCAAACCCCATGGCATTGACCACGTAACCGAGTGCGAAAGAATAAGTTCCTCGAATCGAATTTCATATTGCAGTTTGTCAAACGAGCTCCACAATTATGATGCCAAACACGTGAGTTTCAAATGCGAGGAGAGGATCACAAAAGGCAACAAATTGTGCAAGAAATGCGCTGTTTAGTATGGCTAAAAGAGTGCAAAAACACAAAAAAAAAAAAAAAAAATAATGTACTCATTATGATGAGGTGCTGGCGTCTGACAAAAGTCATATTGATAGCCTTTTGATTCCTCAGAGTTAGATTTTAGTTGTCGCCATATTATTCTCCCATGTATGTACAAATACATAGTTCTATTTTCAGTTTTTTTGTGATTCCATAATTTTAAATTTTTTACAATCAGAACGTCAATGCTATCAAGGGCGTTGAGCGTCGCCAACATAGCAATAAAGCTAATTAAAATAAAATGTTGATTAGTTAAATCTACAGACGCAATATTGATAACGCAAAACGAAAAAAAGGAAGCTCTCGTAGCATGTGCTGCTCGCTCCATTTAGAGAACATTACGAAACACAAAAACCAAGATCACTTTGCCAAACCCAATCTTTTTTATTTTTGTATTCCTTTTTGCTTTGCGATTAGCCATTAATTTGTCAATTTCATAAAGGAAACAGTTTAATCTACATTTAATTAGCTTAGCAACTTATTTTCGAATATATAGCAAACTGTCGTATTTAACTGTTGATTAGGTCAAGCAATAAACAAGTTATTAAGAGTTTCAAGAATGACAAAATGTGTTGCCTAGTTTACGGAGTCATTCATCTTGTGAATGAAAATTTTTATTATTTGTTGCAGATAATAAATAATAAATATAAAGAAGAATAAATAGAATAATCCTATACCATCTTAAACTTTTATTTATAGTATTATTATTAGTTCCCACATCTAAGATAGATCTTTAAACACATGTTATTTCTAACCGGAAATATTCAATGACAATTAGAATTTGATTTCGAAACAAAAATTAATCTTAGGAAGGTTATCACAATTCTTTTTGATGTTTAGCTCACCTTTAACATTTAAATTTAGATTGAGCTTCAAAAATAAACCCATCTTGAGTTGAATGACATAATATTATACATATGTTGTATATTTGATTGAAATCTTTGAAAAAGCCATGGCAACAAGTCATTCAAAGTGAACCTCAGTTGGTTTATCTAACATGAGTCGCAACTGCAAATGCCGGAAATGCAATATATGTAAAATATATAATTGTTGTAATAATGAAATGATTAAGCCATTGAGCAATGCTGACCTAATTTGCATTTTCTTAAAGATTAAACCCAACTTCGGACAACAGAACAAAGTGAGTAAGTGCCTGGCAGGTTTGAGAAGCACTGCTCAATTCTAATATGATGGTAACACAACGAAACTGTCTTGGAATTGAAAATAAAAATATGAAATATTTCAAACGTTAGCTAATTAAATTTTTCGTTTTCGAACAATAATTTGGGCGAATTGATTTGGAATTTTGTGAATAGTTTTGACTTACCTTTGCGGCATGAGCAATCGATATAAAGCTGGCAATCACACAAACTGCTCCCAGCACACCCGAGAGATTCAATAAATCTCTGGGCAACATCTCTGATCGGTCCTGTCGAGGTCCTAAGCACAAACTTTAACAGTCACTCTCTCTCTCTCTCACTCTCTCTAAATTCTCTACAAGTTTCTACACACACGAAACTGCGAACAGAATAAACATAATTTTAAAGGATTTTAAATTTTTTATCACTTTAATTTTGTATAAAATATAATATTATATGAATTTTAAAATGAATATCAAGTCACAGTTTTTTTTTTTTCTCTAAATTTTTAAAAAGTTTTTTGCTTGTACTTTTGTTCGAATAGAGGCTAAATGAATTTGTGTAAAATGCATATGGATTTTAGAAAGGGGAAGATAAACTAACTGTTTCGCCACTTGATTTTTTCTGTGTTTAGTGCCTGCGATCGTCGGACACAGTACGCACTCCCCACATGTGGAGATCGTCAAGCGTTCGAAATGTTACTAAACACGAGCCCCACAAAAAGAAATTTGAATTCGTTTTGGCGCTCATCGCAGGCCGTTCGGCTGCTGCTCCCCGTCGGCTCGGCTCACTCACACATGCGTGGAGTCTATTCTTTGTTTGTATTGGTACGGTTTGAGGGGCTATGAGTCTTGGGGGTTTAGAAATTAGCACTTTGTTGCCTTGATTTGAGGAAACGCTTATAGAGTGCGCAACATAAATTTTTTATATATATTTTCGATTTCCCATCACAACAAGCTTCCAGTTGATTTCTTCTTGTTTTTGTCGCGTTTCGTGATTAGGTTAAGGCTTTTTTTTTGATTTCAACTAGCTAGTATGTGTCTGTCTGTATGTGCCAGAAGATTATCAGCTGCGTATTTCCTGTTAGAACAAAAATCTCTAATTTGAGTCCAAGCATCAACTCCGGGTCTTGTTAATTCAATGGTACGCACAATTATAGACATTACGAAATTCCCAACTAAACCCAATTTGTTGAGATTTCAATACATATTTCATTTTTGGGGCCACAATGTACTATGATTAAAATAATCAAGGCTTTTTTGTTTTTGTTATTTTATTTGGATGAATGAAGCAAGAAATATGTTATAGATTTTGTATTATATTCTGGCCCATGACCTGTTAGCCTCAATAGATTGATGTGAGGGAAAACGGAAGCCAATTATGCGGAAAGACTTCTTAGCTCTATAACAGCTACCAATATCCATAGACTATTTTAGATGAAAATTGGGAAAATCAAACTAATATCTTAATTAAACTAAGCATAAGAGAAACAACAACTTTTTATGTTTTGAATTCAGTTGCAAAAATTTATATTATAAAGCAAATATATACATAAATGTATGAAAAGATATATAGAAATCATTAAAATTGTGTACTTCATAACTCTAATCATTCGATTTAAAGTTCCAAAACTGAATTGTAAAAAAAAATTTATTCAAATGTGTTTTGAACACCTAAATAACTTCTTTTGGCACAACTTTGTAAACATTTTGAATGGCCTAATCAGATAAAAGTTTTTTGAAGGGAAGTTAGGGTAAGTCCATCTATCGCCCTTACTAGTAGTAAAAACAACAATAACAAGAACAACAGGAATTAGTTTTTCAGACTTATCACCACTAAGTTTCTCATATTCTTAAGGCAAAGCAACTATGACTTTGTTTAGTGGCTTGGATTAGTGTTGCTACATACATGGTTACATACATTTATAATTATACATAGTTCTCGCCCATCCGTTCCATATGTCGCAGTCGTCGTCGCCTTCCACCCTCTGTCTTAAAACGCGGACACACGTATACGACCACATGAAAAACTTGCCTCACACAGTCGACACAGACACTGTATGTGAGACATATAGCCGATGTTAGGTTCGGGTTACATTTGATCATCTCATCGTCGGCTCTCGTATGGCTGGGACATTTTGGCTTTTGGATCGCTGAAAAAATTATACTATAATTAGTCGTGTTCCGTCTTCTCGAGTAAGTAGTAGACTGAGATTGGCTGCTCTTTGGGACTTTGGCTTCTTTTGCCTGAGTGTCTGGTGTGCCTTCAGTCTTGTGGTCGCTGTCGTTCGGCTGTGGTTGTGTTTCTTTAGTCCGCTCCCGTCGATTCAGAAAGTTAGAACGGCAGTCTGTCAGGCAATTGTCTTACCAAAAAAATAAAAAATACAAAAAAAAATATAAAATAAAATACAGAAAATTATTTTAGAAATCAAATAATGTGAATTTTATATTTAAAAAATGCATTAAATATAATTTACTTAAATAATAACTTAAAACTTGAACACTTTAAGTTTTCAAATTTTCTTGTCAAACGCGTAGTGCTTGTCAAACTGTAACGCTTAGAAGTGAAAATAACTGACAATTAAAAAGCAACAATATAAAATCTTACAACTTTATATATTTCAAATAAATTAAAATAAAAAATTTCCAAGTTCCAAACTAAAAAATTAATTACCAAAAAAAAAAAAAAATTGTAAATAAATTTAATTGCCATATTTACGTGCATAATTTTTTTTGGTTTGCAGGCCCAACGACGGCAGCATATTTGAAATTTGACGAACATTGATATAATAATAAGGCAGTTATAGGATCCAAGGGCGCCATGTTGCCCTTATGGAAGCGGTACGTAAAAGAAATCAAAATATTTTTTATTTTAAAATTTAGGTTCTGTGTGAAAAATCTATTTTTCTTAAACATCAAAGTTCCCATTCGCTAAACTTATTCAGTTTGAGCTGATGTTAAGAGCGATTTTATTTTTAAGAGTAATCCCATGTTTTGAAGCGCTCTCTTAAATTTATTATCTCTTAATTCATTTTCTCTTTTGTCGTCACAATGACACACATACACATGCTCAAAGTCACACAGACACGTAATCATATACATACATATGTACTGATACATATTATCTGTTTGCATACTTTTCGTGTTTTGCAGGCTTTTGTTTGCCGCTGTCATTGCTGGTGCGTTAGTCGGTGCCAATGCTGTAAGGACCTATCGCAAATATTTATTGGCGAGAGTTAAATTACTAATTAACTGAAATTTTTCAGCAATTTTGGAGAGAGTCCGGCTCAACAGGCTCTATTCAATCAAACAATAATAAACAAATCAGAGTTGAACAGAATGCAGGTAGATACACATATGATCCGAGCTATGAATTGCTTAATTCCACTGGTATACAGCGGGGGGAAGAACCACCCAAGAACTGTTCTGCTGGATATGCGGGATGTTTCCCAAAATGCTTTGCTGAGAAAGGTAGTCGCGGTATGCCCGGTCCCGAGGGTCCCACTGGAGAAAAAGGTCAACTCGGTTATGCCGGACCAGAGGGTCCGCCAGGTGATAAGGGTCAGAAGGGTGACCCAGGACCATTAGGACCAAGGGGTGACAAGGGAGAGCGTGGCTCACAAGGTAGACCTGGCTTGCCTGGTGTTGGCGGTATTCAGGGCACTGCAGGTAATCCTGGTGCTGCTGGGTTACCTGGCAAAGATGGATGTGACGGCATGGATGGCTTACCTGGACTTCCCGGACTCTCGGGAATGGCCGGGCCTCGTGGTTTGCCTGGCGGGCCAGGTGTAAAGGGAGATAAGGGTGAGCCAGCAAAAGAGAATGGAGACTATGCCAAAGGTGAGAAAGGTGAGCCTGGTTTCGCTGGTCGATCCGGTTATCCTGGTCCCGATGGAGCTCGTGGCGATAAGGGCGAGCGTGGTGAGACAGGACCATTTGGACCACCAGGACCACGTGGTGAACGCGGTATCAAAGGAGAAAGGGGTGCATCTTGCGTTAGCAGAGCTATACCCGGACAAAAAGGAGATAAGGGTGAAAAAGGTGACCCGGCTACAAAGTATAACGCTTCTGGAATCGAGCGCGTGTCTGGACAACGCGGTGACCCTGGTCAAAAAGGTGAACCTGGTCCATATGGCGAAAAGGGCGGGTTGGGACCTGCTGGTGAGCCTGGACATGATGGACAAAAGGGAGAAAAAGGTTTGCCCGGTGGAGCAGGCGACAGAGTGAGTATATTGTGTGAGCCTACTTTCATAAGAGACATAGCTAAAGTCCGTCCACGTGATTCTTCAGGGTCGCCAAGGTGGTTTTGGACCTCCTGGCCCATCTGGTCAGAAAGGTGATCGTGGTGAAACTGGTTTACATGGTCGTCCAGGCCAGCCTGGTCAAAAAGGTGAAGCCGGTCGCCCCGGTAACTCAGGTGAACGTGGTTTGCTTGGTCCGCCAGGTCCTCCAGGGGGTGGACGCGGGCAACCTGGTGCCCCAGGTCCCCAAGGTCCTCGTGGATACCCGGGAATGCATGGCCCTCAGGGATTGAATGGAGAAGATGGACTACCCGGACCCCAAGGTTACCCTGGCCAAAAGGGAGGCATCGGAGTCCCTGGTCGCCAAGGCGGCGAAGGACCACCAGGACAAAAGGGAGAAAAAGGTATCGCCGGACGAGGTGGCCCACAAGGCCCAATCGGACCTGTTGGCCACACCGGTCCACCAGGACCTGAGGGTCAGAAGGGTGAACCTGGTCAGCCCGGCTCTAGCATTGAAGGACTTAAAGGTGAAGATGGTCTTCCCGGGTAAGTAATCTCTATAACCCCAACGTTGTGAACACTAAATAAATTTTAATACCACCACGTAGATATAACGGACTGAAAGGTGCCAAGGGAGAGCGTGGTTTCAAGGGTAATGTTGGTGTTCCTGGAGACTCTAAACTGGGTAGACCTGGTCTTCCCGGTATTGTTGGCGCTCCTGGACAAAAGGGTGATGCTGGTCGTCCTGGAAATCCTGGTGAGAAAGGTGAAATGGGATCCAAAGGTGAAATTGGTGGAAAGTGCTCATCCTGCCCGCCTGGATTAAAGGGAGATAAAGGAGACCGAGGATTAGACGGACTTACAGGCAATCCTGGTGCAAGAGGACCTCCTGGAGAACGAGGATTTGTTGGCGAGCGAGGTGATGACGGTATAAACGGATTGATGGGCCCACCCGGAGAAAAAGGTGTGGATGGTCGTCCTGGAGTTCCTGGTGCTATGGGAGCCCCCCGGTGCGCCTGCTTTTGTTGATCTTAATTTGATTGCTGTAGAAAAGGGTGCTAAAGGTGAGCGAGGTAGTGCTGGCTATCCTGGTGTTAAGGGTGAGCGGGGAGAGAATGGACAACCTGGTTTGCCAGGATCGAAAGGAGAGATTGGCATTAAAGGAGAGAAAGGATTCACTGGCCCAGCAGGCACAGATGGTCTACCTGGTGCTCCGGGTCGGGACGGATTCGATGGAAGACCTGGTCAAAGTATCAAGGGTGAGCCAGGAAAAGCTGGTCTAGACGGTCTCAAAGGTGATACAGGTTTAACTGGTGAGACTGGACAAAAGGGTGAAGCTGGAACTTGTGCCGCAGACGCTCTTCGAGTGCCTGCTAAAGGTAACAAAGGCGACCGTGGTGCTCCGGGTAATCCTGGGCAAAACGGACCCATTGGACAAAAGGGAGAGATTGGTTTCAGCGGCGAAAAGGGTTTCACAGGTCCTCAGGGTCCCCCTGGCCCCGTTGGTCCACGTGGTATTACTGGACCTCGAGGAGAGAAGGGTAACCCCGGTCCTCTTGGTGCTCCTGGTAATCCCGGAAAAGATGGGCTACGTGGCTTGCCTGGTCGCAATGGTGAACGCGGACAAAAGGGAGAGCAAGGTATTTCGGTTGCTGGACCTCCTGGCCCACAGGGTCTCGATGGATTATCTGGTCTTAAGGGAGAACGCGGTCCTGTCGGTAGCCCAGGACAACCCGGCCCAGAGGGCAACATCGGTTATCCTGGTGACAAAGGTGAAAGCGGTCTTCCTGGCCAGCCTGGGCAACCTGGAACCGTTGGTGAAAAAGGTGACGTTGGACCCCTTGGTCCTCCAGGACACCCTGGTCCTCCTGGTCTTCCTGGCATGGATGGAATTCGAGGACTTAATGGTGTCAAAGGAGAGCCTGGTAATCCTGGCTTGGTTGGCTTGCCTGGCAACAAAGGTGATCGTGGAGCTATTGGAATTGATGGCCCTAAGGGTTTCACTGGCCTGAATGGTGCACCTGGTAAACGTGGTCCACCTGGAGTTCCTGGATTATCTGGTATGTTATTATTATTAATAACTTTTAAAGTCAAAATATTTCTTTATTTTTTTAACTGTCTCATAGGCTTGAAGGGAGACAAGGGTGCTCGTGGTTTAACTGGAAACGATGGTCCGATAGGAGGTCGTGGACCGCCAGGACCCCCAGGATTTATGGGCATCAAGGGTGACATTGGCCCACCTGGAGCCCCTGGACAGAACGGTTTAGACGGACTTTTTGGTGAGAAGGGTAACCAAGGTTTGCCTGGATTCGACGGCGCTCAGGGTGAACCTGGCGATGCTTCTGAAAAGGGACAAAAGGGTGAACCTGGCACTCCAGGGCCGCGAGGAGAACCTGGATTTACAGGAGAACCTGGTCAGCCAGGTGAAAAAGGTGTGCCCGGAGTTCCTATTCACGGACGGCCTGGCTCACCGGGCGAGAAGGGCGACGCTGGCCGAAATGGACTGGATGGACTCGATGGTCAGCCCGGACAAAAGGGAGAACCTGGTCTTACTGGATATGCTGGTCTTAAGGGCGACAAGGGATCACTTGGCAGACCCGGTGCTCCTGGTGCGCCAGGGCTTGACGGTCAGCCTGGTCTACAGGGTGCATCTGGGGCTCCTGGCTATCCTGGAGTACAAGGTTTCAAGGGAGAATCTGGTTTGCCCGGTTTCCCAGGTGAAAAAGGTGACACCGGTCCATCTGGACCACAGGGTTTCCATGGACCTGCCGGTTTCAAGGGTGAAAGAGGGTTACCGGGACCGCCAGGACCTGCTCCCATCATTAATCCAGATGATCTCAGAGGTGATGTCGGCGCACCTGGTGAACGTGGTTTCACAGGTCAAAAGGGAGAACAAGGTGAAAGGGGAGAACAAGGAGTTGTTGGGTACACTGGAGCTAAGGGAGAGCGTGGCTTGGATGGTCCTCGTGGTTTGGATGGTTTGCATGGAGCCCCTGGACTTAAGGGAGATGCTGGCCCACAGGGTGAGCAAGGCTTCCCCGGACCAGTTGTAAAGGGAGAGAAGGGTCTACCTGGACGTGCCGGCAAAAACGGTCGCGAAGGTGAGTTTCTTAAATATTGGCCATTGTTATAAATAATCTAATCGCCAAATGCTTCAGGCGCGCCCGGACGTCCTGGAATTAAGGGCGATCGTGGTCTTGCCGGATTGCCTGGAACACCTGGATTGGTTGGACTTCCGGGACCCATTGGCCCAGCTGGCGCTAGAGGTGAACGTGGCTTGACTGGAACACCTGGATTTGCTGGACAGGACGGCTTGAATGGTGCACCGGGTCAAAAGGGTGACAGAGGTATTCAAGGCCCCAAGGGTGAACGTGGTCTCAATGGCTTCGAAGGACAAAAGGGAGACAAGGGTGCCCAAGGACAAGATGGTCCACCAGGATTGAATGGGTTACCTGGACTGAAGGGTGACATTGGCTTGCCGGGACTCGAAGGCGCACCTGGTGCTCCCGGACCAATAGGCGAAAAAGGTTTTACAGGACCAAAAGGACGTGATGGACGCGATGGTTTACATGGTCAGCGCGGACAGAAGGGTGAGCCTGGTCTGCTTCCACCACCTGGTCCTAAGGGCGAACCAGGACATCCCGGTCGTGATGGACAAAAGGG
This sequence comes from Drosophila equinoxialis, assembly GCA_018150345.1. NCBI lineage: Eukaryota > Metazoa > Arthropoda > Insecta > Diptera > Drosophilidae > Drosophila > Drosophila equinoxialis. Next base: position 6,515,295 of record JAECWI010000047.1, read on the forward strand.
AGAGGTTGGACCACCTGGAGAGCGTGGTCTTACTGGTATCCAGGGAGAACGTGGTGAGAAGGGTGAACGCGGCTTTATCGGTCTAACCGGACAGCCTGGTCGTCCAGGTGCAAAGGGAGAACGCGGAGAACAGGGTTTAATAGGACGCGAGGGCGCTATTGGAGAAATTGGTATTAAGGGTGAACCCGGTCTGCCCTGTAGCTCTGCCCAGGATTATCTAACTGGCATTTTAGTGACACGCCACAGTCAAAACGATCAAGTGCCAACTTGTGCTGCCGGGCATACACAACTCTGGACCGGTTACTCGTTGCTCTTTGTTGATGGCAACGATTATGCCCATAACCAGGATCTCGGCTCACCCGGTTCATGTGTTCAACGTTTCTCAACACTGCCCGTTTTGTCCTGTGGACAGAACAATGTGTGCAACTACGCTTCACGCAATGACAAGAGTTTCTGGTTAGCAACTTCGGCATCCATACCCATGATGCCTGTCGACAACTATGAGATAAGCAAATACATTTCACGTTGTGTGGTCTGTGAGGCTCCAGCCAATGTGATTGCAGTGCACAGTCAGTCGCTTGAGATTCCTGGCTGCCCGAACGGCTGGGAGGGTTTGTGGATTGGCTACAGTTTCCTTATGGTAAGTTCATAATACTCCATTTCAATCATGCAATTTTAGATCAATTTTTTTTCTTCAGCACACGGCTGTCGGTAATGGCGGTGGTGGTCAGGCGTTGCAATCGCCTGGCTCTTGTCTGGAGGACTTCCGTGCCACACCATTCATTGAGTGTAATGGTGCCAAGGGTCACTGCCACTTCTATGAGACCATGACCAGTTTCTGGATGGTCACCCTCGAAGCCAGCGAGCAATTCCAGAAACCACAGCAACAGACCATCAAGGCTGGCAATCTGCTGAGCCGTGTCTCCAGGTGCCAAGTTTGCATGAAGAACTCGTCATAGAGTACTGCAAAAACAAAAAAGCTGCAATAAATTTAATCTAAATGTAATACGTTAACTATACCAACGAACATCAGATAAACCGAACAAACACTGCTACAAATTCCTTAAACTAACCAATAAAATGAAACCAAATATGAAAAAAAAACCCAAATAGAGGCCCGCCAAAAACACATTTTAAAAAAAAGCGGAGACTCCAATAATGCCATTTTTGTATCTGCCATTTAATGCTCTAAAGAAATGTAAAACTGCTTCTAAGTTACGAGTTAAGTTAAGTAAATGAAAAATAAATAAACTAGAGTGGTAAATATATATCGAAAGCTGCATATTCCATTTTGCACATTAAAATGCGAAAGAATGCCGAAAAAAATAACATCATTAGACATCGAATTTCTATACCTATTTTGTATATCTACCTACATATACCATTTCCACACACAATGGAAGAAGCAAAATGTTTTCTCAAATTGAAAAATTGAAAAATAAATGAAATTTTCAAAGACCTGTTGCAGCTGCTTTTATTCTGGTTAGTTTTCTTTTTAAATCAAATACACATTAATTGATACTAAGGGAAACGGAAAGTTCAAATATCGTAGCATACTTATATGGGCTTATAGTTTTGATATAAATCACCTTAAAACTAATTGAAATGCGAGGAACTCAGAGTTTTGTGTATAGATCAAAGCCAATATGAATATCTTTATTTAGTTCATCATTTTCATTTGAGATTAATAGATATTAAATGCACTGACAGGTAATAAGAATACGTCGTTAAATAACATCAGAAGACCAGTGCTAGATTAAGTCAGTGCTGGGCCTGTAGCAATCAAAAAAACCAAAAAATAAAATGATATTGATATGATATGATAAGTGTGAACTTAAATTTTTGGTTAATATGCCCTCTCTCACACTGTATTTTCATCAATTTCCAACCGACTTCAAAAAGTTTCATCTTTGTTGAATCGCAATTGAAAATAGTGTCACAGTTGGATATTTAAAAAAAAATTAATTTTGACACAATTTTTGAATTTAAATTAATTTAAAATGAGATAACACTCAATTTATTTGTAGTTCATGGAAAACTAAATCGAATAACTTCTCTAAGAATTCATATTATCTTGAATCCATTCATAGTATATATTCATAGTATATATTCATAGTATGTATCATAAGTATCCACACAATCTTAAGTATTGGTAGTACTCGTAGTTTGATGAGTATTTATAGTACATATATTAAAAGTATTCCTACTCAAAATCTTTCTTAAATCTGGAGTTTTTAAAAGTAGTTATAGCATTTTCAGTATTCACAGTACCATTATGGCGTTATTATAGTATCTTAAAAGTATCGGTCTTTGTCCATACAACCGAATCATAATCACCCATTCGATTCATTTTAGTATTTTACTTAAAAAACTTATGTAAAAAAAAGAGCCTGTGATTTAAATTCATTTTTAGAATAGTTCAATGTACAACATATAAAAACCTCCCTCTATATATTCCTGTGTACCAGAAACTACTCACAAAAAAGAAGAACAACTGGATCCAATTTGAATTTGGGGGTTTGTGAATCCGTTGTGGTAAAAAGAAAATTGCTCGTTGAAAGGAACTCACCACTTTGCCCCAGAGAAGAGACACTTGTGCGCATGTCATATCTTTGGGGTTGGGGTATTTTGAGGGTGGCTATGTGCCTAGAGGCATTGTGCCTGGCGAGACATCATATGATAATCATATTCCAATTGGTGGTGGGTTCCAGCTGAGGCCAAACGAATAGGGGTAGCTTTTGCAAAACGAATTGGAAAATTTTTTACAGAGCACAGAAGGCAGCGAGACATTGAGGTGTTTGGAGCGGGTAATCATCGTACATATTGTATATGTATGTATATCATATATAGTGAGCAGGCAGAATTTCAAAAAAGATAAGGCGAACTTGTTCCAAAGGTGGAGATGTAATAATGCATAGAACAAGTTAAAAGTGAACAATCGGAAAGTTTTTAATGTGTATCCCAATACGGCATCGAGAAGGGGATACTTAGTTTTAGAAGAATCTTAATTACGATTACGAATCGTCTAAGAAAGTTGGAAAAGTCTGGAGAAGGGTGTGTGGAAGCCGGAAGACCCACTTAAGTTAGCAACCCCCAACGAAATTTAACCCCCCAACCCCTATATGATTATCGTTTTGTTGCTGCTATTCCAATCGCTCTGTCTCTACTGTCAACGTCTGGTCCTGCACATCCACGACAGATGCTTTCCCCGGAACGTTCGATTGCTACAAGAAGTGGCCGAAACCGTTGGCGATCGTAAGGCCCAACAGCATTTGGAGCAGCAGGAAATTGAACAGCATAAACGACGACAGAAGCGTCGCATATTGGAACCAATACTGCCGCTGGGAGCTGGAGCGAATTTGGAAGCTTGCCGTTTTTGTGCCCATAGTCCGCAAGGCTATTGTCGTCATCACTTTCATTTGCAGGAATTGCAATTGCAACGTGGCAATAACGCGGATTATAAGCAACAACGTAGGATTAAACGTGAGCTAAAGCGTAGTTTGGAGCAACAGCAACAACAGACACAGTTAAGAAGCTATCGGCCCCCTTTGATTGTGGCCAATAGTCCAAGTTGCAGTTCATTGAGCTCTAGCAGTGGCTACGGCACATTGAGCAATTGCAGCAATTACGACTACCTAGACGAACAACTGCAGGTGGAAGTCACAGAGGAGGTGAAGGAGCACGAGCTAGAGCAGGAGGAGGTGTCACCTGTGCCGGAGGTTGCCCTAGTGTCTGGCAATCTTGTAACGAGCCACTTGTAAAAAGTGCCACTCAAATTCATCTTAGTTGGCCCTTTCCTTTCACCTGCCATTTTGATAACAATTCAAGTCTCAAAATTTTATATTGTATAAAACACAATGTCTGATATCGAACAGCAACAGCAGCAACCATCAGTGGTCTTTACGCCTCGACGTCGCCGTCATGTGGGCGGACGACGAGGTTGTCCTACTTCAACTCAAGAAGAGCACAAGCCTTCTACATCATCATCATCAACATCGTCTTCGTTGTCATCGTCACCATTATCCCATGCGCCATCAATTGTCTGTCCCATGAGCCTTGGCATTGAGGACAACTGGACATGGAGTAAACGGTATCGTTCCAAAGAGGTTGTCATTAACGGACCCACAGTGCATTTTCATCCAAATTGGAGCAAGGGCACAGCCGGTGTTCAAGGCAAGCGTCCATTGAATTACGGACGTCACTACTGGGAGCTTCATGTGTCGCAGCGTGTCTTTGGTACATCGATAATGTTTGGCATTGGCACACGATCGGCAAGACTTCATGTCAATGCTTTTCGTAATATGCTTGGCGAGAATGAACATGGCTGGGGTCTCTCCCATAAAGGTGTTCTCTGGCACAAGGGTGTGGCTTTGCGGTATACCAAACGATTTCGTGAAAATCATCCCACCCAGATTGGTATACTGTTTGATGGTGTCGAAGGAACACTTACCTACTATAAGGATGGCAGGTGTCTGGGTGTGGCCTTTAGGGGCTTAGATCAGGTGAGTGAGAACATCAATAACGTAGTAAACAAATTTTAACTTGCATTTTTCATCTCCCCTCCCCCATTTAGGTTAAAGAGCCGCTCTACCCAATTGTTTGTTCGACAGCCGCTAAAACCGAGATGACCCTTAAATCAACGCGTCGTGAATTTGTCAATCTGCAGGATCGTTGTCGTGCCGTCATAATGCGGAGAATACGCAACTTGGATCAATTGGATAAATTGAAGCTACCTCTACCAATTAGTGACTATCTTAGCGAAGTTATCGATGATATGGAACCACTGCGTGAGGTAGACAACTACGACATATTGTGTGATTTCTAGAGCTTCTCTCGTAGTCAACTTATTAGTGTGAACAGTAAGTCGTATATATATATATACATATATACCATGTAATTTTAGGTGAGTGACTTGGAGATGTACATTTTGAATTACGATTTATAAGCAAGTTGAAAAGGCAAAACCAAAAGAAAAACCCGTGAAACGTTTATTGTGCCATGCCGTGGAAAAAGAAATCAAGCAAATTTTGAAATTATTGTAATTGTAAATTGTCACAGTTTGTGGTTTATGTTTGTTAAGATACACAATTCTATTGTGCAGCATCTCTGGTATTCACAGATTTTATATTCATTTTTGTTCTCTGTTTTTCTTTGCCTTTTTGTTGATTTTTGTTTTCTTTTTTTTCTTTTGTTTAAAGTTTATTAGCAAAAATTGAGGGAAATAGGCCAATTTGGTGCAATATTTGTGATATAAGGCAAAGGAATGGTAATGAAAATGCATTCAATTTACTACATAATAAGTTTAGCTTTTAGCATATTTAATTTACGCGAGTGTGAAAATCTAGTCAAAAGAAATCGAGCACGCTGCTTCTTTTTTTTTAATATTGTAAAATAGAAAAGTTAAAAACCAAAAGGAAGTGGCTAGGACTCGTAAAAAAATGTCTAATTATAATTCTATAATTATTAAACGCAAACAATTCTAGTCAATGATGTGCATATATGTATGTAAGGCTTAGTGGACAAATATAAATTCAAATTCAATATAAATATGAATAATTTATCTTTCACTTAAAGAGATGAAATTTGGTATTCTGGTAAACAAATTCCACTAATCCAATTTAAAGATATTTTATTTGCGATCTCTGTTTAATAGATTCAGTATTTTTATGTGCTAATACCATGTTTGTATGTGTAAAAATTTTAGTACAAATTATTTTCTTTTTTTTTTTCGTTTACTTTGTTTTTGGTGTCTATATATACAAATATTGTAATTTATAAATGATGAAGATAAAAAAAATGGCAAACGCTCAAGATAAAACCTAATTAGCATTATTCATTTTGTGAAAATTTGTGTAATTTACAATAAATAAAACATTAAACATAAATTCGCTAACTATATAGGTGTATGTATGTGTTTTTGTGTAAGTAACTAAAGAATGAAAGTACAAATTATATATATGTAATTAAAAACCGCAGTTTTCTATCGGATATGAATTTTTAAGTCAGTTTTACAGTTCGTCGGTCAAGTGATTTATATTCTGTAAATGATCGCCATAGTCGGTGGCCTCACTGCCGACAAATGTATCATAATTGTTTAGAATTTCCAAATACGATAAACGATCATCATGATCCAAATCGGTGGACACGAACAAATGGTCGACTTCATCGACGGCAATTTCCGTGTTGCTAGGCACAACCCAGGATAAGACTTCATTGCCTGTTAGAGCACCATCGCCATTTGCATCGTGATCCTTGTCGAAGCGTTCTTTTTCAGTAATTAACCACTCCTTATCATGCTGGCCAGCTGATTCGCCGACATATTCTTGAAAATCTATTTTACCATCCTGATTTTTATCCTTATCCTTCATGGTGTGTTCCAATAGAATGGGCAACATTTGCGGATGCTCTTCAGGATTTTGGAACAATATGAATTCCTCTAAATGTAAGACGCCATCCTTATTGGTATCGGCGGCATGGAACATTTCCTTATCTTGCTTTATCATTTGCTGCTCCTCTTCGTAGGTATCAAAGTCAATGGTTTCCTTTTTAAAATTCTCATCTTCCATGGCATATGTGTCTTGTAAATACTCTTTCCATGTGATTTTCTCATCTTGATCCTGATCGATTTCATCGAAACGATCTGCTGCCTCCTCTTCAGATAGTTTTCTGTAAGCAAATAGAAAACTCTTATTTAATTTTATAGTTTTCATCGAGGATTCAACACAATATTAAAGTAAGTAACACATTAGCCAAGGCATTAAACGTGTGGGTTAGTTTGCTTTTGCTTATACCATTGCAGTAACCAATATCCAAACTATATTTCTGTTTCATTACTCCAAATCATTACAAAAAAAAAAAAAAAAAAAATATGTGAAAGAGAAGACAACTTTTAGATTCTTGTTAAAACTATTTTTGTACATCTTTTCTACATATGTAGGTAAGTATATGTATGTACTTTCAAATGTCAATGTACTGCAAAGGTATTTGTTTTTTGCTTTCGTTTTAGTCAACAAACAACACTCACTTAAAAGACCTTAATATCCATGCTTTTAGTTCATGCCGATCAATAAATTCGTCCTTATTCAAGTCCATCATTTTGATAAGTATCAACAAACGTCTCTTTGACTCCTCCGGTGTCAGCGTATCGAATTCCTGTGCCTCTTTTGTGTTACCTTAAAAGTGGAACGAAACATTATTATGGTTTTCATGTCAATAGAAGCACACACGTGTTCCAACAAAAGTACAAGAAGATTGACGTGTTGTTTTCAAATTCTCAATTATTAAATGAAAAATGAAAATATTAAGGTCAATTATGAAATGCTCCTCTTGAAATACCCTTTTCCATATTTAAATTATTTCAATTCATTTAGAATTCATCATAAAAACGCTATCACAATTTGTTTCAAATAGTTTAAGTAAATTTTTGGTAATGAACCATTTATAACCAATTTTGTAAACAAATTTGGTTACAAATCATTAAAGCGATTATTTCTAGTTTAATCTACTTTACCATATGAAATACAATTTTTAATTTATTTCATGTTATCTTATTTTTTTTTTTAATTTGCTAATAATTTATGATTGATTTTTGTTAGCATCGATTATAAGTAACAAGTTTAAAATAGTAATTATTTCAATTAAACTGATTTATGATAATTTCCATATATGGGAAGAAAAATAAAAAAGAAAGAATATGTATGTACGTATATACCCGTCCTTTAAGGTAGAGTATATGTTTTTTTATTGAATAATGAAACAAAAAAAAAACCATCGACCAAGCAATGGCCAAAATATACAGATTTCAATGATGTATCCATGACTCACCTATGATCGCCTCATGATCGAACTCCACATTGTGCTCGCCATGTTCACCATGATGATGGGCGTCTCTGGGAACATAGATACCATCTTTCACTCGCTCCTTGCTCGATTGCTTCTCATGCTTATGGCTATGGCTGTTGGCCACAGCTCCAAAGGCCGGCATAGGTCCAACGACCACAAATAGGCCAAAAACCATAATACATAATGCCACAGGAAGATTTCTTTTATTTGGCATATTTTCAATTGATTAGACACAGACACACGACCCCGTAAGAAATTTCTGTTGCTTGGCGTCTGCTTGTTAGGAACGTACTGAAACTGAGGGCGTAAATGGTTTTTTTGGGGATGCTGAGATGCTGTGTTTGTGTCTGTGTATCTGATTATGTTTTTGTATTTGTATCTGTATCCACACGAGCGCGCACTTAAGGTGGAATTCTTGGCCAGCCGGTGGAATACACGTAATAGCTTAAAAATGAATATTCAATGAACTCGTTTGAACTTTTTCGCCGAATTTGCCCTCTGGCTAGAATATTTACATGCTCTTCTACGCTCAAAACTAGTCGTTTTTCATTCCAATGAAATTCAAAATTTTGAATTGAAAACCGACAGCTGTTAGTTATGTTCTATGCATTTGCTCCCAATGCTTTGAAATGTTTTCTTATCCAGTAAGTTGCATTCCACTTCTGTTTATTTTGGCTTTGACTAGTCACAAAGCCATGATACTTTGAAGACGAATAATTTTAAAATTTTTGTTAAGTATTTATTTATGCAGACCAAGCCATTTTTTTTCCTTCTTTTTTTGCTTATTCCTGGTCACACTCCGAATAAAGAACTGCATCTCCGATAAGACTATCGATTATTGAAAATCACTTACAAAATTTGTAATGTAACTTTTTCTGGTTACTTTTATGTTGAAAATCAACATTTAATAGAATCCCACACTTTTAAGTTATTTATTAATTAACAATTTTAATTGAAATTAACATATATTTTGAAAGTTGTATTACCAAAATGACACATCGCTAATATATCGGTTGTGCCATTTTAGTATTTTCGAACACTTCATAAGTGAAATAAAAAAATAATTGGATTCATTTTGTTTGCAATAATTTGTTTACGAAGCATAAAATTGTTTAAACAACAAAGGAACTTTTTTATAATTGCTTTAGTAAGCTTTATGTTAGATCGAAATAAACATATTTAAGCGAAATCAAATTTGCCAGGTAAGCTGATAAAACAAGGTGATTCAGAAGAAGGGGAAAAATATCAAATAAAAACAGGCGACAAAGTAACATAGCATATTTGGATGTTGATTAAATTCAAATGACATCATTGCAGGTAGTCGTCGTCACCTAATTTTTGCGACAGAAGTGAGTTTTATTTATTTGGAAATTATAATCATAACTCACTATTACTACATTTGGGCGTTTTTGTTGCTTTTTTTGTGAGGACAAAACACGCAAAGGATACTAATTCAAAAGAGAGGGGAAATAAAGCTTTTGTATCTGCGTATGAATGGGTTGTTTGTACAGAAGGTCGGTAGGGTAAGAGGAGAGGGGACTTGACCGGCATATATGTATGTATGTATGTATGTAAAGGTTGGTAATAGTTACTTTTTATAGCCAAATTACCCATATTTTGTTTGGCCAGGTTGTAATTATAGCCTCTGACCAATACACCCGAAGTAGAGCTTAACATGCAACTGGTGTGTGTGTGTGTGTGTGTGTATGTGTATGTGTGTGAAAATGTGGGTGTTGGCAAATGGTTAGGCATGGTGGTATGATTATCCTGTGTCCCGTTATTTTGTCATTTGTATCTTTTTACATTGTAGGTTAATCCAATAAAACACAAAATAGCTGCTAACCATTTTCAGAGAGACACATACAGAGAGAAAGAGAGCTAAGTAACAAGCGAGAGCAAAACCAACAACAACACAAATAGACGCCTAGAGCCAAAGCTTGAGCAGGCAGAAATCGTGCCCAAATTACAGTTTTAGTCGTGAGCCAAACTTCAACAGGAAAACAACCACCTGCAAACATTTGTTGAAATATCTGAAAGTTTGTTTTACATATTTATTTGATTGTTATTGTTGTTGCTCACTTTGTCTCCGACTCCGCCCGCGTTAATTAACTAGAAAACAAAACAAAAAACAAACACAGGCAAATCAAATGCCTTACATTATCATTCGCGGCAATTTAGCCTCCTACAGTCACAAGTATCCATGGCGTGTACTCGTCTCTGGATTGAAAGGTAAATCCAAGTATCTATGAAAATTATCGAAAAAATATTCCGTCTTTTTTTCTTTGATTTGTTTGTCTACACCTTTTTTTTTGGTTATTGCGACACAATTAAGTTTGAGAGCTTGGCAAACACCAAAGAGATACATCCACGCACGCACACAGACCTTCAAACACTTTTTATACATACATTCATGGATATAACACAAAAACTTAAAGCGTTTGTTTTTTTTTTTTTTTGTTATTCCGTTTTTATTTTTGTTTGTAGTGACCACGATAGTGTCTGGAACAGTGTCTGCATAAAATTAAGTTGACAGTGTCAAACATTTTATTGATCGGGCCTCCTCAAAATATATTTTATAGATCCATCTCTACATTATGCCCTTCTTATCAGTTGTTTCTGTTTGGGTGTAGAAAATTTGTCATAAATGTGTTAATTTGAAATTCGTAATAACAATCCCATATGATGAGGTAAACAGTCGCAGTGACATATTAAAGTCATGCTTAGAAATTAAACTGTCCAATAGGTTTTTGGGTTTCTAAATAGACAAAATATAACAAATTCGAAAAACAAAGAAGATAAGAATTTTTAAATTTTGCTATTAGGTAAAAGTAAGGGAGAATACCAAATTCTTTTCTTGTTTTCGACATTCCAATCTATGTACATGTGTATTTCTGGAATTCCTTTTTATAAAATATAAATATGAAGAATAAAAAAAACATTAAATTAATGGCTACTTTTTTTACGTAGCAATTGAAACATTTATCTCTGGGGTCCACAAATATACATATATGTAGCTTGGATAGCCCTATCTAGATAAGAGAGAAGTACTTATTAATATTTATTTTTATATTATGGCAGGAATAAAATTGTACTTTTTATGGCTAATAAACGAAATTTAGTAATTTTTTCCTTTCTCCAACATTTTGCTGGTTAGCTGGTTGTATTTTAATGGACGGCACTGTTCAGTGGAAGCTCTCGGTACCAAAAACACAAATGGAGGTCGGTGCCGTCAGTTCAATTTTGCAATTCACTACGTGCAGTTCACACTCTCTGTAGGAGATCCGGTGCCAGGTCGTCCTCATCCTCTTCCATCCATTGTACAGTGCATGTGAGACATATGTGTATACATATACATATGTATACATACATTTTATTTATATTTTACTTATATCTGAAAAAGTCAATGCACTTGTTTCACTTTGTTTTCTTTTCGAATCTGATGTTAAGCACAAGATTGTTTATTATGCAGTTTTCATTTTTGTTTTTTTTTTTTTTTTTTATTATGAAATAAACAATAAGGTCTTGACTTTTAGCTTAATTAGCGCACACACACACACAAAACACCCTTATAAAAACGGCCGTAGGCTGACGTCATTGCCCGGTTGTCTATCCACCAGTTATCTTTCATTTTGTTACTGTTCAAACGTAGCAAAAATGTGGAAAAAGCGATAAGCAGCTAAAAGCGAAAGCAATTACACAATGTAATGTTCCCCTTAAACTGAAATATATATATATTTATTCCAGCTGACGACATCGAACAATTGAATAAGTTCTCTTGCGGCGGCTACAGTGATGAGTCCACAATTGTTTATCTAGTGCATCCTTGTCGAATATTATCAGCATTAGAGGTAAGCATAGGAGATTATATTGAACAAATTCGAAATAATGTTTAAAATTTATATATTTTTTTATAAATTTTATTTTAAGAGACATTTTTTGAAACCCAATTGAAGACTTGGTATATAAATTGGCTAAATAGTTTATTAGAGAAGAATTTGGGTAATTTCAATAATTTAATAATTAATCGGCTTGATAATTTACAAATTATTAGCTTATCAAAAGATAAAGAATAAGTGTGTAGATGACAGCTGGATTTAAATGATTTATGCTTGCCAAATTCCAATAAAAATAAACAAAATTATTAAGAATTTTTCAACACACAAGAACAAAAAATATGAAGAAGTTTTTATGCTTTAAAAAACATAGAAAGAAATATGATATAGTCTGCCTGGTCTATCTTGCACACCTGAGTCTGATCAGACCCGTGTTTAAAAGCTGAAAAATATGTAGGAACAGCTTACGAACAATGCTTACATATAAGGCTTGATAAACGGTTCGGTGTTATAGTTGTAAGGGGGGTTATTGATCCGTAAACGACAAATTTTCTGAAGAAAAAGCATGTAGAATTCCATATATTTTGTTTGCATAAACTCTCAGTGTCAGTTTTCCCAACTATTTCGAAAAATGGATAGAAAACTAAAGTTTCAAAATATACAAGAAACTATTAAAGCGAAAACTGTTATTTCTATACACAAAACTTTCGACGCAAAACATTAACAAATTGTTTTTTCACGAGTTACAAGAGAGGGAGAGAGAGGCGCTTCAGAGACTTTTTGCTCCAAGTCAGAAGATCTCAAGGGAGCCTTAAGCCTGAGACTTGAGTGCTTTTATGAATTAAAAAATTTAACAAAAAGACGCATTTGGGATTTCCCCTCGCGCTCGCTCTCATATTCTCTGAAAAAGTAAATAAATAAAAGATATATGCCCAAATCAAAATTTTTGCTTTTTTAATTTAACAATCATTCTGTATTCTATCAATCTGTTGTCAAAATTATTAAAATTTGTTAAATTGGGAAAAAAAATTTGTAAATGTAAACATTGCATAGAATTGTTATATGATAAATGAACCAAATTTGTAAAAGATTAAAATCAATATCAGATTGATCTCAGAAAGAGATATAGCTTTTGTGTTAATGGTTTTTGTATGTGTTATTTCTTTCAGATTTTGGGATTTCGAGTTGTGGCCAGCTCATCGACGGCCGTGAAACAGGACTACAACGAATACATGTGGACAATGCGCAAGGAGTTTGATGAACCAGAACCCTTGGAGGCTGAATCAGTAGTGCGCGAGAATCTATCAAATATTGGAAGAGAGGCGGCGGCCAGTTTAGGCAATTATCACAAAGTTGATTCACCCGAATAGAAAACTCTCAAACTCCCACTCCCTCCCCCTTCTCACCACACACTCTCAATTCCATTTGTATAGCTTGCTGTGTGTGTGCACGCATGTGTGTGTGTGTGTGTGTGTGTCAATGTAAATATATGTAAAAAGCAACAAAAGAACTATAGCAACCCACAGCTGGGAATTACCACAACAGACTTTCGATAGTCAATCACAAGAAAATTCAACGGAAAACAACAACAATACCCGAATCAAAAAAAAAAGATATCCAAATCTAAACTATGACTGATAGCCAACCGCCGACAGTGAAGGAATCTCAATTGGCTTGCGAGTGTCCACCCATACAATCGACTACATCGTTGGCAAATGCTGGTTGTCCGGCCAATGTTGTAACAATTCCCGTGCCCATTTTGCAGGCCGAAGGCAATTTCGCTTACATCACCGTTAAGGGTTCATTGCATGATTATACCTGCACCATATTTGGTCTAAATCAGGCTGAGGTTCAAGCCTTATCAAAGCGTTTCGATAGTGGTGTCAAGCAGTGTGTTAATGGTATTATGGTGGCAGTGCCACCAATGGAAATGCTAAATACTTTGGCCCAATTGAGCTACAAAGTCGTCTGCAGTTGCGGTGAGGCCGAAATCTGTTGGACCATGCAACGTGAAGTCTAAACTTCATATCAAATCAGTCACATCATCACAAGCATAATTCATTAACAAAGCAAAAGGATAAAGAAAGCATTAGCAGTTGAACATCACTCGACACTCACTCGAAAATTGAAATTGAATAAAGAAAAGAAGCAAAAACAACAGAGAGAAAGCAAAATGGATCAACATAGCGCAGATAACTGCAAGTGCCACAAGCAAACGCAGCCGGCGCAGCAGACCCTTAGCGATATGGATTTTGATCGTGGCATTTGGAATGCTGGTGAGAAATTTTTAACATAAAATGAACACCATTTGCTTCGGTTTCGTTCTTGTCTATTTGTGGGCCTTGTTAGTTATTATTTTCAGAAAATATATATGTACATATACCTAGTCCCTCAACCTTTGAATTACCATAGGATCAATTTTTTTTTGCCTGTTAAAAGTAATTCTTGGTTAGAACGAAATTATCCACAAATACTTTGAATTATCTACAAAAAATGCAAATTAATGGAAAAATATTTAAAATTTGTAACTTTCATGAATTTATAAGAAAATTTTGCAATTATTTTTCATTCCACTTACTCGAAGGCAAATGATTTAAAACCGAATAACATTGCTCGGAAGCAAGAATAGGTCTCACATCCTGTCCGGCAACGGATTTGAGACCTGTTTTTGCTTCCCAACAATGTAATTCGCTTTTAAACTTTCTGAATCAGAAACTAGAACAGGTCTATTTCAATTTTTGAATTGTTTTGTTTTCGGGCGAACTTTCTTTTTTTAAGCAAACTTTGCTAAGTTGTCCGAAATGTTGTTAAATACAACTTCTATTGTCTTCAACGAAACTTTTTGATTTAATTATAATTTGAAATTTAAATTCTTGAAATCAATTGAATTTTAATTTTCTTGTACCTTTTCAGCCATCTACAATGAGGTGGACCGAGTGCGTGACTTTATTAAAAAAGGTCAGGCCATGGCACGAGATGAATGCGATTATACGGCCCTGCATTATGCAGCACGTAATGGCAATGAGCAAATCTGCAAGTTACTCCTAGATGAGGGCAAGGTGGATGTTAATGCGATGACCAAGGCAGGGTCCACAGCTCTGCATCGAGCTGCTATGATGGGTAAGCAAAATCCTAAAACGTAGATAATATTCGATTCGATGTAAAGTTTTTTGATTAACTTGTTAGGCCACTTGGATATTGTAAAGCTGTTGAAGGATCACAAGGCCAATCTTTTGGTACAGGATGAATGTGGTCAAAGCGCCTTGCATCGTGCTGCGTTGCGTGGTGAGCTGGAGGTGTGTCGCTATTTGCTGCAACAACAACCATCTCTTAAACAGCTTAAGGATAAAAAGGATAAAATTGCATTTGAGTATATTATGGAGAATGCCAACGATGATTTCAAATTGCTATTGAAACCCTAGAGAGGGGAGGGTCTCTTACCACTACTACTACTATTCCGCATTACATATGTTCGTTGTTTGCCTCCCCCAAAAAAGTATCTTTTATATCTATATACAAATATTTTCTATATTTTAGAATTTAATTTAAGAACGAAAAAGTTGCAATATTTTCAATTATCAAGTAGTTTTCCTTGTTTTTATTTTTTCATTTTAACAGTGCTACTGAAATTTTCGTGAAAATTCTTACGTACAAATTGCATTTTTCTTCACCCTCCAATAATATTTTGTTTATAGAGAGATCTTAACTTTGGCATAGTCAAATATGATAACTTAGTACATCAAGTCTTAAAATATTCTAAAGGATATAGACTATATACAATACATATACAAAAAAACATGCCTAATAAACATGAAATGTGCAAACAAAAAAAATTACAAATTGTCTGAAAGTAAAGGAAAATACTTAAATTTTGTGTGAACAAAGATGCTTTTTCAATTTAAGCAAATTGGTTAGGTATCCTTAAACGCTTTTCTTTTTGAACATACACACACACATATTCATTTAGCCACATGCATTACACATTAAACTTACATATAAATTACTATGAAAAACTATATAATCTGAATAAATTTCTAAAATCGTAATTGCGCCTATTTAGTAATCAATCCCACGATTCAACTGAACGTACACCCGGTATAGTGGCTACTTCTATGCCACTAACTCTTGGCAATTCCGCAAAGTCGCTGAGGTACAATTTTAATGTGGCCGGAATGGCAAATTCATCAACCATTCTGCCCAAGGTGGAACGCTCCTGTGTAGGAAGATACTGCAATTGTAACTTTGGATTATGTTGCAGCGAATGTTGAAGACGCTGTCGAATTGTCAATCGAGCCAATGATTGCAGAGTTCGGGGTTGGGTGCCCAATAGAGACATCTCCTTCTCGAATTGCAAACGTGGCAGGGGCCAATCTTTTGGTAAAGGTCGTTTTTTATGAGGAAACTGAAAGCCAGCATTGCCTGAAATACACAAAATCAATATAATCTTAAGATCTCTCGTTATTTTCAGGAGTCTTTACTAACACAACAAACGCCCAAAAGCCAGGCTACGATGTGAACAATTTGATCTCAACTCATTGACAACATGCTCACGACAAATCTGGGCAAGATTGCAACCCTCACGTATGAGAAACTCGGCCAGTTCCAAACGATGCAGATTAATGGCCCTGGACAAGGGAGTCTGACAATAGATTAAACCACAGACAATGGTCGGGGCACACGATCCATAGAGATCTTTACGGGCACTGGCCAATTTGGATAAAAGTACACGCAGAATGCATTTGAACTCCTGTACATCGACTATTTGCTGAACAGCAAACAAGAGCAATCCCTCATCCTGTGACTCCATATAATTGCCAAGTCGGCGATGCTGTTCAGCTACGTCCAGCAAGTAATCCAGCATCTTTGGCAACTGATTATGAATAGCCACCATAATAGGTGTCAGATTATCTGCATCGCGCACACAAAGAGTATCGCCATAATCGAGTAGAAGTTCTACCAAATCCAAATCATTGTGAATCACACAAAGATGCAGTAAATGCTGGGAGGCTAAACGACGGGCTCCACGCTCTAGCAGCAAACGTGCCATGTCCTTATGTCGTCCTGTCACCGCATACAATAAAGCTGTATGGTTATCTTTGTCCTATATAAAAGAAAACAGTCGAATATCAAGTTATTTATTGTTTAAAAATTTTGTTCTTACCTGCAAATTAATTCTAGCTCCACGCTCTATCAATTCCCTTGCCAAATCCAACAGGCTACAAGCTATGGCCGTCATCAGAGGAGTCTCTCCGCCATCATCCGTATCATTAATATTAATATTCGTCTGTAATAACAACTCGGCCGATTCCAGGGACCGATTTTCTATGGCCACATGAAGAGCTGTTTTGCCATCACTCAAGGTCTTGGCATTGACCAAGGCTCCATGCTTGATAAGCAGGCGAGTGACTTGAGGAAATCCTGCTCCAACATGCAGTGGAGTATATCCCTCGCTATTCACAACATTGATGGGAGCTAATGCCATTTAATATTTATTCATTAATAGAAAATCATTGGCAACAACACAACTATTTACCATTGTGTTCCAAAAGAATTCTGACGCACTCTTCATGTCCCCAGAAGGCGGCATAGTGCAAGGGTGTGGCCAAATCTGTATCATAGACATGAGGATCTTGCTGGCGACAGGAGGCACAACACTGTGTTAGAAATTCTCCTGTGTTCTCAAAGGTCTTGGCATAATAATGATAGAGTAGAGAATCATCACTTATGGTTCCACCTGGACCCACTCCAGTATTTTCCGAACAACTCTCAAACTCGTCGATCCATTCAAGTTTTTCCATTCCGTCTGGTGTGCTCTCCATCTCAACACTATCACCTGGATGACCTGCAATCAATCGATCAAGCAATAGAACTTACTGAAATAGATTTTATTATTTGAATACCTTTCTACCTGACAGATCTTTACCTGTGTACTGACCAAGCACTACTATATTCTTCCATATTCTTATCAGAAGGCCAACTTAGCACACAACACAATGGAAACCAAACCAGTTTTTCTCTCTTTTTCTCTTCTCTGACTCTTGCCTACTTATGCACTTCCGAATGTGGGTCATAGATACACTACATAATGTTTCTACACTCTTGAACAAAATTATATTTGAAAACATTCCAAAAAGATACATATGTATATTAAAAAAATTTATTATGTAGATTGTAAGAACACAATCCATGAGATCTGTTCTCTCGTTTCAAGAACATTTTTCAAACAGAAAATTCAAATGTGAAAAAGAATTCAATTTTCGTTTTTGTGGAGAAATATGTTAAAGATTTCATTACAAATTTATTTGCTGATTTTTCAGTTGATCTATTTCGAATCGGAACCGAAATCGGGAAGAAGCCTTTACATTTTCAGTTGATACTTTATATTTTACTTTTTAATCAACTTTAGACTACTAATACGGTACATCCTAATAACATACTTATGAATTTCGTTTAGAAAATATATGAAAAACTTTGGTTCATTTGTATTTCAAGGGGTTTATTAGTTTTTTTTTTTTGTTTTTAAATTGTATTTTAAATGAGCATGGTGTAAAAAAAATATTTATCTAACTACTACATTAGCTTATAACTAAAGTCTTGATTTAAATAATAAATTATTGACCACAGTATCGAAGTGATATCGAGACAAAGGATTTGTAGAAGTCAAATTTTTGTATTATAAGAGATATAAAATGGTAAAATGGTGAAAATAGTTATATCTTCTGGAAGAGGTTTCAAATAGTTTCTCTCAGGTTTACTTGGGACATATGCAACACAAATTCAAAAGCAAAAATTTACTGTTAGTAGGTGATCAAACATCGCGCTAAAATTTCAGAGTTGGCACCGTTTAAATCTAAATGCTTCAATAGTACAAAAAAGAAGTGAAGAAGCATAACGGAAGAAGCATATTAATTTTGGTCAGAAGTGTGCAACGCATAGAAGGAAGCATCTTCGACCATATAAAGTATATATATACTTGATCAGCACGATGAGACGAATTGAAATAGCCATGTCCGTCCGTCTGGATCAACGCGAACTCCTCCGAGACCGTAAGAGATACAGAGCTTTTGCATGTAGACTTGTATATACTGCAGGGGTTGTATATCTCGGATTCAGCGGGATCGGACCACTATACAATATAGCTCCCATACAAACGGCAAAGTCACGAACAGTGACTTTTCTCAATAACTTCGTTATTTTCTAAGCTAGTCGTGAAATTTAATATTGGTAAGTTTATTAAACATATTAACAACTACGCCAAATTTGGTTAAGATCGGGTGACTAAATCATATAGCTCCCATAGGAACGATCGGTCGAAAACCGTGATTTTGATCGTTATTTCGTGTGCTAAGATTGTAGGCCGTTCTTTAGCAAACATTATCCTTTTTAGATAAAACTTATTTCACTTTGATGGCTATGGCTAAGCAAAGAGTTACCCAAAAATTGCAAGGCTATACAAACTTTGACGCGGTCAAAGTTAGCCCCGGCTCTCTGGATTTCTATTCATTTTTTTTTTACTTCTTTCTATTTGAGAATTTTGAGGCACTATCAATCAGACAAAATGTTCCCCTCGAATATTACTGCATTTCCTAGGACAAAAACTGAATTTTTAGATCGGACACTTCGAATATATGTTGTAGATCCCTTCATAAGTCTGGTATATATATATTGAAAAAGGTTTTATAACTATTCCCTAAAAAATACTACTAGATTTGGTCATTAATTTAATATACTTGGGGTTTCTTAAAAAAATTAGAGATTTTTGATATAGAGCAAAACAATTTTCTTACTGATTGGTCTCAACAATTTGTGTATAATCAATCGGCATACTGCTGGGCTTTAGTCTTGAATGAAAACTAATCCCGCTACCTGTACTTTGTCTGTGTTTTCACAGAGAGATATCAGCTGCTTCACAGGAAACCTCCCTGTATAGCATTTAAACAAGTAATGCAAATGTTTTTGGTAGACAAATTCCAGGTAAAAAATACATCTGTCAGACGCTGAATTTGTGCAATCATCTGTCGGCAGCAAAGTCAATGTCTTTTATGTTTCCTTTGACTCAATTCCAAACCCCTTCCCGTTGTGTATTTAATCGATTTTCTTTTGTAGCCAGCTGTTGCCCATGACAGGCCCACAGAACTCACTTTGACACTGATGAAACATGTCCAAATCGGGCTCTTCACAGGACTGAATCAGAAGTTCTAGTAGCTCAGCATCGCCCAAAAGGGCGGCCGTTCCAACTGCAGTTCGTCCGCAATTCGGCGAAACGTATGAGGCTTGCGCCCCTTGCATTATACAGCTGAGAACCTCATCGAAGTCCCCACTCTGTACGGCAGTGACCAGCCGTTCGTTGAGGTCGTAGGACAGCATATTGCCATTTGTTGGTCGCAGGGTCAAGGCGTTTAATGTTTACTTTTTCTTGTTTTTAGTATTGTAAATTAGTTTTTTTTAAAGCGTAGCAAAAAGCGAAAAATAAGAACAAACCAAAAGATAAGCTGCCGTGTTTATGCCACAAAACTCGCTTCGGGAACAGTTCACGAAAGACTAACAAGAAAAATGGAGAAATTAAACAAAAACAGATGAAAGTGCGCACGAGCGTAGCAGCCACAGACCAATCCAAAAGGAGGAGGAGGCGATGGAAACCGGCAACATAGGCAAACCCACCACCACCCTCATATCATGCACATTCAATCTCGTGGAGTGAGTTAAGAGATAAAGATAGACAAACATACAAAAATAGGATTTGTTTTCATCGTCTCCGTCAGTTTTTTCGTTTATTGATAGTTCTTTTGAGTTTTCTTTTGTTGTATTTCTCAATTCTCAAAACACGTGTGTAAATCTACTTGATTTCCTTGGCTTCCTTGGCATTCTGCAACGATTCTGTGATAAAGAGTTTGGCCAACGATTGAGAGCAGAATTGGGCAATGTGCTGAGCGTGCGTATTAATCTGTCCCGAAGTTATGGTAGCCGTTAATCTGGCCGGCACAGGCATGGGACGGAACTGCTTGATGACCTCCTCCTCGGACACTGTGGGTTCACCCTTGGAAGTGCGTACAGCATTCTCGGCAGCCAGTTTAGCCAGAGCACGGTGCTTTTCCTGCAATGTTAAGTGTTTTTTGGTTTTCTCAAAAGAACTATAAGATTGCATCTAATTGATCACTTACCGTATCCTGCTTGAAGACGACTTGCTGGTATTTATTATAGCGCACAGATTCCTGATATAGTTCATCCACACGCTCAATTAAACTACGCATATGATTCTCAAGCACTGATGCTGTACCCAAGTCCAAGAAGTTGTGACCCTTATCCTCAGGCAACAGTTCATTCAGTTCACTCATCATAATGTTGGTAAGGGGCGAATTCTTAATTACAATGGGAATCTCAGCGAAGAGACTCTCGTAGCCCACTTTCAGAGTACGGAATGCCTCGGGCGTAAAGTCGCCATCCTTGTACATTTGTATGGCCTGTGGCGTTAGTCGATAGGCCTTAAGGCATAAGAAACCGCGAGAAGATTTCTGAGTATCATAGACCACCACCACAGATTCCTCAATGCTGGTCTGATAATGATACTGCGACTCCAGCAGGGCCAGGGATAAACTGTTGCCCACATCGGAGCTCTGATACCAGCCCACATGCAAATGATCCACATTGACTCTACGCAGACGGCGCATCACAGTCAGTTGGTACATTTCCTCATCCATGGTCTCATCGCCGCTTTTGGGAAAAGGGAAGCAATTGGTGATCTCCAGACATTTGTCCACAACAAGGCCAAGCAAAGCGCCTTGGGCAAGATCCATGTTATTGGATTCTTCATGGCAATGCTTTACCATTTTCATGACGGCCTGCGGGTGGGAAAGTTTCAATTTTTATTAATTTATAGACCATTATGGTTGCGGCATTTACTTGTATTTGTCACTCCCTCACACATACACAGACACACACACATAAACAATCAGAGAAGCGCGTGGCATTTACTTTCTTGGCGATTAAGCCTTAAATGTTTGTAATTAATTTCGCCTGTGTAATAAAGATTTAACTTACCAGGCCGTCGCATTGTACATAGTTTATAGCATTTTCAGTTTCCTCAGTACGAGCATGGCGACCACCGCGATTTGCCATTTTTATATTTTTTTGGACAACGAGAGCGAAAAGAAAGGGTATTTTCCAACACTGCAGAAGTATCCCTTGGAGATGGGATTAAAAACTATCGATATGTTGTGAAACAATATTAACCAACACTTCAAAATCACTACAAACACCGTATTGACAAAAATTTTAATTGTAATATGAATTTCTATAGTTGCTTTGATTTTTGAATATTTTTGATTTATTTACTAACTAATTAGGACTGCGTGGTTTGACTTTTGAACCATGGTAACGATGAGTTAGTGTTGTTTTGGGCATTTCAGTACGGTCACACTGAAGAATTTTGATAGGTGACAACTCTGTCCCAGGCACACCATTTTGTTTGCTGTGTGAAAAGAAATCGTTTACTCTGCACGAAATAGAAAAAACTACATAAAATTGATAAATCTACGAATTAAATTTGTGTTTTTAAATTGGTTAATACAATTGCCTTTATAATGGATAACATTGAACGACTTTACAAATGCTACGAAGTATTATCCGAAGCGGGTGAAAAAATTTCAGAGGTACGTGAAAAATATTAGAATAGAAAAAAATGTGCCTAGCCCTACAGCTGCCCACGCCGGCAAAATCATAAAAGAAAAAAAATTTGTATGTAATTTTTGTTTAACAGCACGTTGAAGAATACAAGGAAATATTAAAAGCAGTAAAAGGCTCATCGAAAGAAAAACGTTTGGCCTCTCAATTCATTGGAAGTTTCTACAAACATTTTCCGGATTTGGCTGATACTGCAATTGATGCTCAATTCGATCTCTGTGAAGATGATGACACACAGGTACGCCAGGGTGGAAAAAGTAAATCATTGAACAATTTTATAACACCATTTTCTGTGATTTGTAGATACGTCGCCAGGCTATTAAAGACTTGCCCAAGCTATGTCAGGGCAATGCAGAGGCTACTGCTCGTGTGGGCGACACTTTGGCTCAACTCTTGATACTTGACGACCCCACCGAGTTGCAGCAGGTGAATAACTCATTACTAAGCATCATCAAGTTGGATACCAAAAGCGCTGTTACGGGTCTCTTTCAACAAATCACAACTGGCGATGAGCCAACCCGTGAGCGGTGTTTAAAATTTATTGCCACCAAGCTATTGACCATGGGACCGACTGTCATCACCAAGGAAATTGAGGAGTATATTGTGGAGGAGATTAAAAAGGCGCTACAGGATGTCACCGCAGATGAGTTTCATCTGTGTATGTCAATTTTGGGGGCAACCAAATTGGGTAACACCATAACAGGTCACGCTGAATTGGTTAAACTGGCCACAGAGCAGGCTGAGCTGAATGCCCCCGAGTCGGCAGATAATATTGCTGTGGATGATGAGATTGTAGAAAGGTTCATTCAATGCGCAAGTGCAGCGGCACCATATTTTTCGGTAAGTTTGATGATGTAAATTAAGAAAAAATGTTAATAACGACATTTATTTTGTGTAGAAAACGATCAAATCAACACCTTTTGTCTCGTATGTTTGCGATAAACTTTTGCCCCTAAACACTTGGAAATTGATAGCCACTGCTGTCTCACAGGATCAAATACAATTGAGACTTTTGAAAGTATTCGCCGAGATGATTGCAAATACAGATAAATTAGATAATGCCAGCGATCGTATTAACAATGTCTATAATGTATTATTGGTAAGATTTTTGATGGGTTTATAAAAGTCAAATTAACATCGCTATATAATGACTCTTCAGGAATACATGCCATTGCCTAAGCTCAGCGATGACGATTTGACCGTGGGAGATGCCACACCCCCTTCATTTGAATTTTCGCATGCGGAATGTTTGCTTTACGCCTTGCATACATTGGGCAAGAAGCATCCAACAAACTTAACCTTTGTTGAAGATGCTGAAAAATTGAAAGATTTTCGTGCCAGATTACAATATCTGGCCAGGGGCACACAAGGGTATATATCACACATACAATTATCAATCAAATATATAGCAAGATGTATGTGTAATTCTTCTTTTATCAGATATATTAAGAAACTGGAGGAGTCACTTAAGGGAAAAGCAGCAGCAGAACTTAAAACAGAGGAGAATCAACTGAAGCAAACTGCTTTGAAAACCACTTCAAATATAAACGTATTGATTCGTGATCTATTTCATTCACCGCCCATATTTAAACATGATGTTGTATTATCTTGGATTGTGCCTAAAAATGTAATTATTTCTCGCTTTCGTATTGGAATTTAATACTAAAATTATATTTTGTTATTAGAACAAACTGGGTAAACGCCATACGCCCATCACATTTGGTGATAAACCGGAGGAGGCCAATGGCAAGGAACAGGCTGAGGAGAAGAAACCGAGACAGTCTAATGAACAGAAATTCTATTCACCACCATCGGGAAAATATTCAAATAGAGTTAATCAGAATTATGGCAACAATCAGAGGTCACGACAACGTGGAGGAGGCGGCGGTGGCGGTGGAGGTGGAGGCGGCGGCGGCTACAGGAACCGGCGTTACAATAGATATTAAAAAATGAAGAGAGATGACCAGCGCATAAAGAAGCACACACAAACCCCTTTAACAAATCTATGTCCTAGTCGTAAAAGCAAAAGCGAAACATGAAGTCCAGAATAATTAGCAGAGTCTTAAACTTGGAAAAACAAAAACCATTTAACCTAAAATCAACTTATAACCTTAAAAAAAAAAAAAAAAAAAAAAAAAAAAAAAAAAAACCAACAAGAAAGATGACAAACTCCACAAAATTCTACTTGGATATACAACGATGCATTCATTGTTTTGTGGGTCTGGTAAGTACTGATGACAATTTACTTACTAATCTTTTCTTCCCTTTATATACTTTCAGTGCCGAATTTTTTCAATTTTCAACAACATAATTTTAACAAACAATTGTTCGCCATTCTGATTAATATTTTCTCATCGTCGAAATGCAAAGCCCACGGGCCTTTCCACCCCCAAAACGTCATCATCATCTCTCATTTCTATCTCCTTTGACCATTCTGAAAGGCTCTTGGCTTTGTTTCTTTATATACGAACCTTAAATAATATTTATATATGTACATAAATGAATATTTATGAACTTGAGGAGAATATTGCAATATTTATAAACACCATCAAATGAATTTAATAACTAGCAAACGCATATAAATAAAATATATACAACTTCAAATTGATTCGACGGAAAAAATATTTAAACATTATAAGCGCAATTAGTTTTTATTCAAAATACATTTTTTTTTTTGTTAACAATTGTACAATGCCAATTTAAAACAACAAAAAGCTAAGCAATATTTTTTCTCAATAAAAAGCAAACTCAATAATCCCAATAAATTGAATCTTTGTATTGTTTAACTTTAGAATATTGTCGCCATATTTATAAATGGGAAAAATGATTTGTTTTAGATAAATCGAGTAAAGGTCTAAGACATTTTGCTTCGGCCTTTAAATTATATCGAAACAATTGTTAACTAACCTGATGTAAATAGCGTGCAAAAACAATTCCATGTGACTAATTATATTAGCTAAACAAATTCTAAAGCTGACGTAGACAAGTCGTAGAATAAAATGCAGCCGATTAAGAATTTCTTGATCCAGTCGGTTAAAGATGAACTAATTTTCAAAGATCGGAAATTGGGACTAAGTGGAAAGTGGATAATAACTCAAAACAAAAGAATTTCAATTGGTTTAGAGAATACGATTTAGTTTCTTTCAAATATTTTGTTTTTCTTTATATTTATTATAATCAATAAAAATATAATATATGTATGTATGTATATGTGTAATAGATACGTTTTCTCAATGAATTCAAAACATAAAATTTTAAATTTAATTTCTGTTTATTCTTAAATGTTTTGTTTACTGTTTGTTTGGCGCACATACAAACCACGCTGAATTTTTTGGGTATTGGGAAAGACGAAAACAACACACATATTCATTTATATGGAAACTAAATGCCGGGTGGAGGCTGCTGATTACCCGGTTGCTGTTGGCCATCACCAGGAGCACCGGCACCAGGCTGCTGAGCGCCAACCAATTGAGTTGCAAAGCTCTGGAACAATTGTAGCATGTCATTTGGCATGGCTGCTATCTGAGGAGGGGCACCGCCGGGGACGGGTGCAGCACTCACTCCTCCTGCAATTGGTGTACCCCCCATATTGGCAAATAGCTGTCCAATTGTATTCATTACCATGGGGTTTTGTGTCATTGATTGTAATTGCTCCAGATCGATTTCAGCACTGCTGAATAGATTTCTTATGCTGGGATTGGCCAGCATGGCATTCAGACCATCTGTGAGATGTGATAGTTGGGGTGGCTGGTTACGTGCATTCCTGGCCACCTCCAGGTTGTTTCTGTAGTCTTGATTATCCGGCTCCAGATCAATGGCCTTGGCATAGGCCTGTTCTGCCTCATTGTATTTGCCCAGATTGGAATAGGCAACACCTAAACGGCTATATGCCTTGCTATAGTTGCTGTTATACAGCAAAGCTGATTTGCAGTCGGTTACGGCCCGCGTATTATCACCCAGACGAATGTAGGCAGCGGCACGATTACAATAGTAAATGGGATTCTTGGGATCAAAGGTTATGGCTCGATTATATTGGAGCAGAGCCTCATTATATTTACACTCCTTCATTAGTCGATTGCCCTCATTTTTAATGGAATCGGCCAGAGCCAACGATTCGGGATTTCGTTCAATGTACAACGATTGGAAGAGCTCAAACATATCAATATGCTTAGTGTTGACCACATTACCAGCAGATCCCGATGGACCGGATCCATCACCACCTTGTGTTGCGCCTGTTGCGGATTGTGAGGTGGCCTGGACTTGATCTTCTACCGATTCCAGCTGCTCGTCCTCATCGCCGACATCGAATGCGGCTTGCAAACACTGTATGGCCACCTCGATTGATTCGCTTTGATCGGGCGACATCACATCCACCTGCTTCTTCAAATAGTCTATGAAGGAGCGCACAAAGCTCTGCTGCACTTTATCCGGCATCTTTTCTATATTATTATTATTATTTATGTATTCTTTGTGTATATAAATTTCGTAAATTGTTTCAGACTATCACACTTATGTGGCTCATGCTACAGCGTTGCCGTTTTCTGTTATATATCGAATAAATCGAATAAAGTCCTAAGGTTGAGTAAAAGTCCTAAGGGTCTTTGTCGACAAGATGACTTTGGACAGCCCTGGTTGAAACTATTGATATACTCTGAGCTTTGAGCTTTTGAGCTTTGGTTGCAACGATTTGTTCGATGTTCGTTTTCTGTTATTTGTCGAATCTATCGTTATCGATAGGTCTGAGTAAAAGTCGATGACTATCGTTTTCGACTCTTGCTGCAACGGCGCAAAACTTGTTTTGTATTTCTTTTGTTGGTTAAAAAGCTTTTTTTGGCATCAGTTGTCTCTCTTTTGGCCCTGTTGGAGGTTGCGTTTTTTTCTTCTTAGCCGCTTTGTTGATGTTGCCGTGTTTGGATTAGTTTCCAACTTGTTGTTGTCTGTGGCGTGGCATTGCGGTTGTGTGTGTGTGTACTCGTGTCTGTGTTTGTGACTTAAACTATGTATAATGACCTAAACAATATTTAATATAATTGATTTAGATCTTAAATTTCATTTCTAAAATGAAACATATGTTGAGTTTTTGCCAAAAGTTATAGCCCCAAATCTCTTTAAAAGAAACCAGACTATTGGGCAATTACTTTGATTTATTGTTTGGATTTAGGCTTTTGTCTTCTTCTTTTCTTCGCTGGTTTTGGGACTTGTCGCCGCCAAAAATACCGTAAAATGGTTCGTTGGAGTGCACGCTCTAGACGGGCGCGACAGGATAAAGTTGAATTGCTTGCCAGCAATAATAAAGTGAATTCGGGTGATGATGAGACATCCGATAATGGTAAGTTGTTTAACATTTAACGGTTTTGTGAACTGTAAAACAGGTGAAGAACCTTATCTTACAATTTGTTGTTGGTATTAAGTCCTTTCAATTAAAAAAAGTATACATTTTGTTATCATAATTGTTTCACCAAGTTTAGTAAACGAATTCTGGAAGTGTCATACCCAAAATCATCATAAACTGTAATTTAATACCAATAAAATACAACTTCCTAGCTTAAACTAGTTTTTCGCTAAGTTTTGCATTTGTGATTTGCTAATCAAACAATCTTTATTAACTTAATCTTGCAGCTGCTTATCGTAATTCTGCTGATCTCTCCGATACCGATGAAATCTTTCTAAAGGGTCTTCTACTGAGCAATCCCTCAACGCCCCACAAGGAGCTTATGGTATGTAGTTCATGAGTTTTCCATTTTTTGTTGCTGTTGCTGACCCAGTTTATATGGCACCAAGCATCTGTTCAATATGAGGAGGAAAAAAATTTACTTATGTGTTTTTCACATTTTCCATTTCCACACCAATACACACACAAAACACATCTTTGTTTACGTTTACTTTGCATGTTGATTATATCTCGACCGAAATTTTCATAAGTGTCAGTTGTTGTGTGTGTGTATTTACGCTCTACTATACGCTTTCCTTTATTACATCATTTTGCTTACTTCAAGTCTGAGTCGATTTTCTAAATCACTCACAATTGATTGTTGGTTAACGCTCCTTAGATTTGCCTTTCTTCTATGAATGATATCAAGCTGTTAGGTTAGCCTAAATCTCATTTCTTTTGTTTTCTTATTAAGTGGCAAGTACTTGATTATATGTACTTACGGGTAGATACTTTTTCTGCTATTGTGTCTCGGTTACGGGACATGTCTTTTATGACCACTTTTTATGGCCCAATTAACACCAAGTTTCTATGTATGAATTTTCTACTTTGCTTTTTTCGCACTAAACTTGACCCCCTTTAAAGATGTACCAGAATTATCGTTACATCATTGAATCAATGTACTTGACCTCGAGTCAAGAAGAAAAAGGTCCATTGATTTTTCTGTCTGTCCTCAATTATAATGTCAAGAAATATAAAAAAAGGTGGGAACCATCTTACCATGAGTTTTCATATAATAAAAGCAATTTCCATAAAATTCCGCTGTATAATCAAATAATAAATATTTTTGTTTTCTTATGCGGAAAACACGCAAATAGCCTAGGAAAACTAATTAGGTATTTCTATTATAATTTCTTATATGCCATTCTCTGACGAAAGTTAAGCCAAATCTAATGTACCTATACTAAATTAACGTAATCATAAAGCTTGCTTAATCTATGGAAAAGCATATTTGAAAATTATAAAATGTATAACTATTTGTGTTTCTACTAATAAAAATATATACATACATAAATTAAGTTCTACTGCAACTTAATATAAACGAAATTTTTCAGGCATTGTTTTAGCCACTAAATCTGTTCATACTTGTGTACGAATACGCTTTTCTTCCAGTAAAAAATATATAATAAAATGTTCTTAGAAAACTACATTAATGGGATCTTTGGATAAAGAATCTATATTTCTATATCGAATCTTTGTCAATGTGTTCGTATAAAATAGAACTCACTTCTAAACGAATTCCGCTGTTTTGGGCATTGCATCTAACAAATGTATCTATTTGAAAATCATCTGTAAAAGGTCTCAATAATTTACATCCAAGCCTATCTCTTAAATTAAGGACTTTATTAACACATCATAGCAGAGAAATTATGATAATATTTCAAAAGATTTCAAAGTCTTGTAAGCTTAGCATCTAATTAACTGTCTTTTGAATATTTTTGAATCGCTGAATTTAAACAAATAATGCCAAATTTTTTTTGTCATATGAAGCTGTCTTTTTTTTCAATTGCTTAGTCTTTATAAGAAACTTCAAGCTCCAACTTCTTTCCCATTTTTTCTAACCAATAGATCAGTTATAAAACAAAGATAACACCTAGCAACTAGGCCAACAGCTAAGATTTCTTGATATTGTGGCATAGTTAGGTTTTAAAAATCTGTTGCTCTTTCAAGATGGATGAATAAATAAAAGTAAATTAGATTATAGAGCGAGTGGCTGGTTAAGAGGGCAATAATATCGCACTCTAACACAAATCCAAAGTTTTTCTTTTACTTGTGCTTCAGAAGTTTGTACATATATAAACAAACTAAAAATACTCGTAAAAATTCCTATGTAAAATCAAAAGTGACATCGCGTGACGTAGATAATTAGAATTTCTGAAGCAAACATTTGCCCAGGCCAACATTATGATTGTGGTTAGTGGCAAGATGGTTTTGTTGTCGTTGTTGTTGTTGTGTTGAGAAAGGCAGTGAAAGTAATTAAAGATACAAGTCACGAGATAAGTGAATATGAAATGTCACCTAACGATTCCATGAACTTACAAAACCTACACACACACACAAACACACCCTCTTCTGAGTTTATGTAGATTACAAGTTATACCAAATGCAAGAAGAAGAGAAAAAAACCGGTTATTTGGTGAATATGTATGTATTTTTTTGTTTAGTTCGAAAACGTTTTTCAATGTAAATAACACATACCTTTGCTTACCTGTGTATTAATTATGAACTTTATGTTGGCTCAAAAGTTGTTGGCCTAATAATGCCGAAAAGCTCCCTCTCTTTTCGTTTTTCTCTTAATATCACTCTCAGAGAGTATATCTAACCGCTCTCTTCTTGAGCGGCTTGAGTACAGTTGTAATAAGTGTAAATTTGAGCTTACAGCTCGCTGAAGATACGGACCTAGCCCTCGCACAGTGGCCAGTACGGTATATAATCATTGAAAATAGCTTAAAATTAAGGCCTATTGGCTACAGTGGTGACTATTTCTCTAAAACGTTGGGCAATTTTTTAAATTATGTAAATTCTAATATTCTCGACTCCAACGTAAACATTGTCCTTATCACAATTTTCGATATTTATTCGGTATTTCAAAGCAAAATTCTCCCATTCCGTGCAATTATTTATGACGTTTCTCAAATATATGTATCTATCATTTCCACTACACCTATCAACCATTTGAAGAAATTGTAAGACTATTCATAAAAAGTGAATCAAATATTTATTTTTAATTTAAGAAAATAGTTAAACAACTTTGTAACTTAAAAATTAGTACATTTTAAAAATAAGTTAACGTATAATTGTAAAAGTTAAAAATAAATTGAAAAGTATAAATCTTAAAAATATAGCAGGCATAATTTTATGACTTGAAAAATAGTCAAAGATTTATACTAAATTTAGAAGAATAATTTAGAAATCTTTTTTTTTTCAATATTAAATGTAAATTGAAAATATAAGTGCTATACCTAAAGGATTTAAGTATTATATTGAAAAATTAAAAACATTTTTCGTAATTACTTAAAACTTTACAAATTTCAAAATCTCAAAAAGTTTATTTAATTATTAATTAAAAGTTTCAAACAGATTAGACCACTGTGCGAGCTAGCCCTCGCTCTCGCTGAGTAAACTTGGTTTTGGGGCTTGGACGCATTGAAGTGATGTGAGTCAGTTAGTCACTTAGTCCGTAGAGAGCAGCTCGAAGGTGAGGTTGTCGTTTTGAATACGTGTTAACGCTAACACGGTCGAATCGTTCAAATTGAGTGAGCACATGTGTATTGGTGTTAGTGTGGCTAAAACGGGGCGGCATATGCAACAGTTAGTTTTCAACTCTCGCTCTTCTCGAAAAATAAGAAAAACGCGGCTCAAATCAAATATTAACAAGTGCCTGGCTAAAATGAAGAAAAACTAAAGAAATCAGAAAACTGATTGTGATCAAAATAACTAGAAACTAGAGCAAGTGTAAATTGCCTTGGTTACGCTTCCAAAACACCAAAACATAGTAAAAATGAGCTTTTTTCTTAGCCAACTTTTCGAGTATTGATGACGTAGTCGTGACGAGAATCGGTTTCTTTCTTTGTCGTTTTTGTTTTTCTTATTATATTGTGTAACCTGGCCAACAAACTGTCTTAACTGGGCTTTGGCGGATCAAAAAAAAACTCCGAGAAAACGGTGTTGCATGCTCACACGAAACACACACACAGACATTCAAAATTAAATACATGTACAAATATATACATATATACAAACGCAGAGGCAAGCCCTCGCTCTCTTCAGCTCCCGCTCTCAAACACACACACACACACATATACCAATAATACACCTTTCGCTCTTCTTGGCTTAAAACGCTCGCGCGTTTTGGGAGTGGCTCCCCAAAAACAAAAAAAAAAAAACAGATATTGGAAAAAGTGTTTTTCTTTTAAAAAAAGTGAAAAAACTATTGAAATTTGAAATAAATTTTCAAATATATAAAGTTGTAAAACTTCTTATCCAATTTTCAATATATTTCATATAATTATAACTGGTTTTTCTCACATTTTGTGAATAGTCTTAACCTTCGTCATTATTTTAAATAAATTTCATTGTTGTTTACGTATTTCTCTCTGCCATATAGAGGTATTTTTGCCCATCTTTCAAGTTTTTTTTTTTACTACTAAACATGTTGTTGAATTAACAATTTGGTTAATTAGTTATTACCTGTTAAGAGATGTTTTGAAATGTTTCTATTCATATGAAATGTGGGAAGGTGAAAGCCCTCTTTCAGATATCAATAACAATTGTCGCTTCTATAAGTATGTCTGGGGTGTGTGTGTATGGGTGTGTGTCTGAGGGCGGGGACAGTCTGTCGTGTAGGGCTTCTTTCTGTTTTTGGATGCGGAAGAAGGGCTAAGGCACATAGCCAAGCTAACAATACGGACAAAGCGTTAATAATACACCCTCTAAAGCCGCTCTTAGCCGTTTAGAAGATTGGTTGAATAGCAAATTCCTCTCCTTATTGATGTTGAATTGAACGTGAACTTCAAAATCAATCTGATCATATAACAAATTATTGCAATAGTAAACTCCAAGGTCTGGGTTTAGATTTTCTGTAATATGATATTCCCGAGATAGGATTCACTGTCCCAAGACGATAACGTGATATAGCAGCAATTTAGTTGCAATTGTAAGCTAAAGAAATTGCAAAAAAAATTAGAGAAATTTTATTTATAAAGCAATTCAATTGTAAATATTTGAAATTTTCAAAAATTCTATAGAATTCTTTTTCAGAAATGTTTTCCAGCATGGACTGAAAACATTTTCAATGAAACATTTTATTAGCATCAGGGATCGCCCGTCGGCGACTCTCTAACTGGAAATATTAGGAAATGAAAAAAAAATAGACTCCCAGGACCTACCTCTGTATCCCCACAGAAATTGTTTCCAAAATCTTAACCAACCTACTCATAACTAAATAAACATTTGAAACTACTACAACTACTTTTTATGAATTTCTAACGACTGCAAAAATTTAAGATAGAAGTATTTGTATTATAACAAGAAATATACTTATCATTCGCATAAATTATTTATAAGCTTTTAATGTTCTTCAATTATATTCTTAAATATTCCACAATAATCTTATTGAGAATGAATTGAATTTGTAATCCAAATCTTTAACTGAAATTAGGTTTTTAAATTTTAAAGTAAAAATTTACTTATCACTTGCATGACTAATTTATGAACTTTCAATTGAAATTCTTAGTCGGAACTTTCTATTATTCTAAAGAGCTATCTACGACTTTCCCCAATCCCCCCATCCATAGTCTTTTGCCATGCTCCCTCTAGTTTATTTAGCTAATGCAATTTCTTCTTTTTTTTTTTTGCAAGTTTTCTTTCTACTTGTATTTGTCATCAGAAATAGAAAGAAAAGTCGTTCCCCTCCATTGTCAGATACATACTGACACAAGTATGTATATTGTAGCTTATGCATACATACATATATATGTACATACATATTGCATGAGTGACTGAGTGACTGTCTTCATCAGCAAGTTGTGGGCGGAAATTGCGGAGCGAAAATAATGAATATAAATATACAGAGAGCCAACCAAATGATGATGTTGATAGGGGAGGACCCGAAAAGAAGAAGCTTTTTTTTGCTTTGAAAGTAAACAAATATTCCGCAAAGTAGACAGAATACCGAACCGGAAGAGAATAATTAAATCAAAGCACTTTTGCTTCACTTCTAATTTCAACAACAAGCTCACAAAGGGCTTATTTAGATCTAGAGGGCGACCTAAATTTCCATACGGAACGACCTAGTTTTTGACCTAAGACTCAAAGAATGTTATAGTGTCAGTCGAAAAGAAAAAGAGTTCACATAGGTTAAATAAGAGCTAACCAAAAAATGAAAAAAACATTCAACCAATTAACGCAAGACAAACTCAATTAAGTTGAGGACCAGACCAGAGAGCAAAAGCATAGCAAAAAATGAGATGAAATGACTTGAGTCGAGTTGACTTGACCTAGGGCAGGCATACGCCCCATGACAAAAATAATAATACTAATAAAAAAGAAAAGATAAATGAGACAAAAATTTAATTAGATAGTTGAATAAATGTCTTAACCAAGTTTGTGTCTTTTTATTTCTTTATATTTGCAGTTAAATCCTATCGAGCCACAGCCAGTGCCAGCATTTTTACCCGCTCATCTTAATAATAAACCGATCTGTGACGATATTATACGTAAATTTTCACCCTCAAGACGTCTGGAGTCACGTGAGTTAGCCAAACTCTTGGCCCAACCACATTTTCGTGTAAGTGCTAAAACTCTTCTTTGTGATGCATTTTACTTAAAAATCTGTTTTATTTTTCAATTAGGCCCTTTTGCGTGCTCACGATGAGATAGGATATTTATATGAGCAACGTTTAAAATCAGCCGGCGGTTCACTTACCAAACTTGAAGTCACATCTCAACGACAATCGGGCGGTTATCTATATACAGAGGATATATTAAATACCAAAATGCCAGTGGAAACCATCAAAATGGTGGGCCTACGACGGGATCCCAAACAGCCTTTGGGTCTGACAGTCGAAATGGATGAATACAAACAGCTGGTGGTGGCACGTATCCTGGCTGGCGGTGTTATTGATAAACAAGGAATGCTTAATGTAGGTGATGTCATTTTGGAGGTAAATGGCACTTCTGTACGTTCACCAGATGAACTTCAAGTGGAGGTATCGCGAGCCAAGGAGAATTTAACACTAAAAATTGGACCCAATGTTGATGAGGAGATCAAAAGTGGTCGCTATACGGTCAGTGGTGGTGTGGGTAGTGGGGGTCAGGTTAAACAGAATGGCATCACGAATCTTGAGACGGGCAAGAAACTGACGGTAAGTTTTGTGTGTGTTTTTGCTTGTCAATTTTTTCAATACTCAAAAATGACATTTTGCCAGCTTTTTTGCATGAATTTTGAATAGTTTTGCTAAACTGATTTTTTTTTCGTTACTTCTGAATTCGAATTTTAACAAAAAAGTGTTGAAACCAATTGTTAAATTTCATTTTTATTTCTGATAATAATTTAATTTAAAGACTGTTAAATGATTTTTCATTTGTATTACACATTAAAATTTATGTACTTGCAATTAGTAACATTCTAAGCGAACCTATCAAAATTCTAGACACTGCAATTAAGTAAGTAAATCTTGGCATTCCATTGATAAGATCAAACTCATATGTCGAAACCCCAACTAATTGTTTTTGTTTCTTCTATATAGTGCTATATGCGAGCCCTATTCTCATACAATCCATCAGAGGATACATTATTACCATGCCGAGATATTGGTTTACCTTTCAAATCGGGCGATATTTTGCAAGTAAGTTACCAAAACTTTACCAGTTCGACCAAAATGGTATTAATAATTTGTATTCTCTTTATAGATCATTAATGTCAAAGATCCAAATTGGTGGCAAGCCAAGAATATAACGGCCGAGTCGGAAAAAATTGGTTTAATACCCTCACAGGAATTGGAAGAGCGTCGCAAGGCATTTGTAGCACCCGAGGCTGATTATGTGCACAAAATTGGCATTTGTGGAACTAGAGTAAGTCAAAAGTAAATCAATATTTTAATCATTCAACTAATAATATACTATATGCATATTTTAGATATCGAAACGTAAGCGTAAAACCATGTATCGGTCGGTGGCCAATTGTGAGTTCGATAAGGCCGAACTTTTGCTATACGAGGAGGTAACTCGTATGCCGCCATTCCGTAGGAAAACTCTAGTATTGATCGGTGTCTCCGGTGTGGGCAGACGTACGCTCAAAAATCGTTTGATTAACAGTGATGTTGATAAATTTGGAGCCATTATTCCACGTAAGTAGAATGAAGCTATTTCTGAATGCAGATATATTGATTAATTTCTTTACTTTATAGATACAAGTCGCCCGAAACGTGCCTTGGAGGAGAATGGTGTTAGCTATTGGTTCATGGATCGCGAAGAAATGGAAGAGGCAGTCAAACAAAATGAATTTCTTGAATATGGCGAACATAATGGCAATTTATATGGCACACATTTACAGTCCATTAAAGATGTCATCAATAGCGGACGCATGTGCATTTTGGATTGTGCACCAAATGCTCTAAAAATATTGCACAATAGCCAGGAATTGATGCCATTTGTTATATATGTAGCAGCACCTGGCATGGAACAGCTCAAGACCATATATGCGGATCGTCGTGCCACTGGATCCAATAGAAATTTATCTGTAGGTTTTAGGCTAGAATTTATTAGTTAGTTGCCCCACAATCCTCTTCCCTCCTTATAATGCGGATTTATCCATATTATATTTACAGTTTGATCGTCAAAGTTCCATACGCTTCAGTTCCAGACGTGCACGTACACTAGAATCCCTAGCATCGCTCTATGAGGTAACGATTTCGAAAGTCAAAAATTGTATTGAAAGTCTTGAATTAATATCAATCATACAATGTGTCCAATGCTTAAATCATTTAGGCCACCTTAGTAGCTCTATTAGATCTCTGCTTGAATACACAAACCTTGCTTAATTCATATGATCTCTATCAATCTTTTGCACAGGACGATGATCTTATAGCCACAGTGGAGGAATCAAGTTTTGTGCAACGAAAATACGAGAAATACTTTGACATGGTCATTGTCAATGATGATTTCGATGAGACGTTCCGTCAAGTGGTTGAGACTTTGGACCAAATGAGTCACGAGGAACAATGGGTGCCCGTAAATTGGATTTATTAGAACAGAAAAACATACTTATATAATCTTCGAATATTGTAACGACAGAAAAAATACACCAGTAATTGTTTGAAAATGTTTCATATGAACCTAAAAACAAAATAATCCGCTTTTGAAAAGATATAAAAATGTTAAAGTTTGCATTAGATTTTTGTAATTTGTTTTTTGTTTTGTAAAAACCAAATTAACTAAATTCAATCATTTAATTTTTTATTTTACTTATCTAAATGCCCTCCGTCTATTATTGGATTATTTAACTATAAGTCTAATTTTATAGAAAACGAATTCGTCCATTTTACAAGCTGTTTTTATATTTAATTTATACTATTTCGTATATTCTTCTTTTTACATACGTATGCATGACAACTGCATATATTTTATACATATAATTTAACGAATCTCTTGAGTACAATCAGTTTCAAAACTCTGCCAACATACATATATATCATATAGTTTCTAGTTTTTTTGTTTGATTCCAATGAAATGTATAGTAAAATATTAATGTAATTCCTCTTCCCCTCGTTTCTATTTAAGAGCAAAGAAGAAATAAATAAGCATTTGGCTCAAATGAAATACATAATTAAACTGTCTTTCTCAAATGGATTAGATAATGTGATGATACAAACACATATAAGAAGTATGCTGAGAATATGTTTTCTATTCATTCTGACAATTTGGAAATATTTACGAAATATCCTAACATTGTTTATTCTCAAGTTAATTTTCAACCAAAAATATCTTAAAAATTCAGTTGAGGATCTAGGTCTGTGAAATGAGGAAACTTGACCCCATTGACAAAATACAATCCTCGAAGGAAAGATCCTTTATATACCATTTTCAAGATACAATGCACACGAAAAGTTTTTAATGTTGTTGAAGAAATACTTTTTTTTACCATAGGGACCAAATATTCTCCATTTCAGAGTCCTAGTCGACTAGGACCAGTAGCGGATCGTGCGCTCGATTTTGCGGGGGAAATCAAAGTCAAAATTTTGATTGACCAAGTAAAATTTCACAACCAAACTGCGACTTCCTATCCGACTCGGATTTTTTTTTTTTTTTTTGGGGAGTGGGCAATTTACCCCATTTCACCCCCCCTAGATCCGCTACTGACTAGGACTGTAGAAAATATTAAGAAAGAAGGAAATATTAGGACGATTCCAAAAAGCCAAAATCATATTAAAAGATACAAATTTTTGTCTTTTTTAGCATTTTATAGCATACTTTGCGGTGGTACATGAAATTCTTGAGTTGTGAGAAGTAAGAAGAAAATTGATTTTAGCGACCTAACATATGTATATGAGTACACTGGGACTTTAAACAAAAAAGAAAAACTAGATGATTATTGTAGTTTTATTTTTCAAAATGTACTTTAAATTTTCAAAATGAGTATTAGGAAATTTTTACAATTATTTTAGGCTGCCTAGAAACTTACCACACCTGGAAGCCAATTTGAAAGAAATAATACAGAAGATATTTTTGTAAGATTTTCAAAATATACTTTTCGAAGTACTGAAACTCAATATTAAAAAGTTCTGAGTCTAATTTTCTTTATTTTAGTTGTCATTTGTTAGAAGAAAAGTATCAACTGATGTGAGTTGTGTTACAGCTTCAAAAGTTATTGATGTTTTTTTTTATTTATTATTATGACAAGTTAATTTCGCATTAACCTAATGACTTAGTCTTTATCACATTGACTTTTGGATTTTATAATCACGTTTTTAGCAACACATAGACATGGACACGTTTGCAATTTATCTTTTCTTGTCATTCTCTGTATTCTGCTGACTCAATTATGATTCGGATTTACCACTCAATAAAGAAATAACACGAGAGTTCAAATGTCGTGATTCGATGTCCAGTGCAAAATCAATTTACGTCAATTGCAGCCAAAAGATTAGCCTCGTTCTAGATTTTGTGTGTGTTTTTTTTTTGTGAATTAAAAATCGCCTGCTCACATATAAAATACAATGCGAATACGTCCCTATATAAATCAATCCCTGATAATAATAAACAGAACAGATCTCAATGGGGGGGCTCCCCCGATCGCCTCTCTCGCTGTCTTCCCTGACAACAAGGCACAATAACAGCCGGCTAATGACTGCAGTCATCTTCTTTATGTTTATTTTCGTATTGATTATAATTATCAAAAGCTGAATAAAACCAAAAATAGTCACCCAGTCGGTCAGATTTGTAAAACAGATATATATATATATCAGTTGTGCATTGCGGTATTTACCGTTACATGACGCAAACCTTTTTTTTATGAATATGGCTAAAAATAAAACACAACTCTTTTTTATTAAACCCTCTTCAAAAAAACGAAAAAATGACACAAGTGCACCCATTTAAAGTCATGCAAATGAAGATTGTTCATCCAGTTGATTCAACGTGTAATATCGCCAGACATCGGTCCTTATCAATTGCCGACATCGAACTTGAAATTGTGTAATATAATATAAGTAACCCACCTAATATTGGCAAACGAGACGGGGGCACGTGGCATGCAAATGAATCAAATACTCTTTGGCATATCATTATGAATTTATTTTACTTTTGGGCAAGCACGGGTACACAAAAAAAAAAGTTATAAACAAAAAAAAAAAAGCAAAATAATAGCAACAGCAAAAAGTTAATTAAATCCATGCGAACGTCAATTCGCAAGAAAATTTATGGCTTTTACTTTTCCATTGAATTTAAATATTTGACCAAAGCCTTTAACGGAAATTTGATCTTCTATTTTGGCTTGTAAATATTTGTTGATATGAAATATTTGCCTAGTTGATTTATTTATTAAGACTTTCTTCGTAATTTTTGTCTTTCGGTTTCGTTTTGTTGGCGCTTTTGCTATTCAATAAAATAAATACTTAAATGTTTTTCATTAACGAGCTAAGATTTTAGAGAGAAAAGAAAGAT
Organism: Drosophila equinoxialis; assembly: GCA_018150345.1. Classification (NCBI taxonomy): domain Eukaryota; kingdom Metazoa; phylum Arthropoda; class Insecta; order Diptera; family Drosophilidae; genus Drosophila; species Drosophila equinoxialis. The sequence goes on from JAECWI010000047.1 coordinate 6,555,024, forward strand.
GAAAGTTGTAGATAACATTTAATTTTTCTTTGATTTAAAAAAAATATATATTTTATTCGACCTGGATATTTTAATTTAGTGTTAAAAAATATCACAATCTGTAGAAAATATAAAATTTCTAGCACATTTTTGTGTCAAATTTTGTGAGTTTTTTATTAGCTTACAAAAAAAAATTGATTAAAAGTCGGAAAAACGATTTTTTAGATGTTTTCAATTCTAAATGAATGTTTTTTTTTTTTCCCGGGTATTAATATTAAAAGTAAAGATTTCATACACGTTGAAAGATTAGATTAGATTTTTTACAAAACAAATAGAAGTGCAAAATCGAATTAAAGATTAGATAAATATAATATTAAACTTCAAAAAAGAAAAGTTGCAACAAAAATATTAAAAACTGACTAAAAATTTCAAACTCAATTTGACGGATAATTTATTAATACCAACTACTTATGTTAATGTTATGATTAGCAATATAATTTAGGTAGGTACTTAATGAAGATCACAGAAAAAGGGATAAATTAGATTCTAGAAAATGGTAATTTGTAAAAATATAATCTAATTCTCGGACATGTTAGGTAGGCTCTGTCTTTATGTATTATATTACAAATACATAGAGATAGAAATGCCTACATTATAAACGAATTCTTGAGATAAAACTAAGAGACTTAAAATTACTTATGTACATTTGATGAGAGAAGTAAAAATTATTTCGTATGAAATCTAACTATGTATATACAATTTGAACACAGTATGTAAACATAGTTTGGAATAATAGTTTCTGGAAATCTCAGATAAAAGTATTTGTAGTCGTTTAAGACATTATAGTTCTGACATTGAACATCCCTAGAAACTGAAAGATGAACACTTCTCATTGTCAGTCAATCTAATTTTATATTTAAAACCTATAAAACTATTGTTTCTTTCCACTGTTAGTGCTACAAACATCTGGTCAAATTTTATGGCGCCTTCAGTTAGAGTAATTTTAATTTAGGTTTGAATATATATTCCTAGTAATTAGACCTTATCAAATTAGTGTGATTAGTGATGATCTAGACATATATATGAAATGGTTGATTGGAAATCTTAACAAATCGGAAATGAAAATCAGCTGACACACTAATGTTTATATACATATGCATACATTTAATTGGTGATTAGAAAAACCAAATGCATCAGCTCGTGACTCTAAAATTTTGTGCAGATGTCCATATAGTAGGTATGTATGTACATACATACATACATTCTCGTACATAGGAAGGTTATTGCCATACATTCCAATTCAAATACGATTCAAAGGCGACACGAGCCGAATATTTAAATAATCAGTTTTGATATCCCCCAATGGGCGGTGTGTGGGTGGTTGTAGGTGTGTGCTTAGGACAAATAAACAATAAACACATTCTCATTAGCAGAACAATGCAAAAAACACAATTTCAAACAATAACAACAATTTCTCTCATAGGTCAGGCTTTCCATATGCTATAGTAGTAGGATATGTACATATGTAGGAAATATTAAACAATTGTCAACAATATCTTATTTAATATTTACAAAGCTTATCGAGTAGCCCGCTTAGCTACCGAGTTAGGCACGGGCAAACAAAACAAAATGCTCGTAAACAAATGGCTAATTGTTTTTGTGCCTTATTTTGAAGGTGTGAAGGTAATATAACCGCATTTCACCGATAAAGCCGTAGAGCTATGACACTCTATAGCTTAAAGGGTGTGGCTCGGCATAAAATCTAGTAAAGATGAAACCTTTCTCTTCAAGTCATGAGTGCACCTAAAACATAAGTGTCCCCAACTGTATAGGCTTAAGCATTATATTTACAAAGTCCAAAACTTTCTTCTGATAAGACACATACCTGTAAAACAGTATACAAATTTACGATTTCTCGAACTTTAAGCCGACCCGATGTTTGGGGAATACCAAAATTACGAAATTAAAATTTTAAATTGTTTAACTTTTGACTTTCGCTCATAAAGTTTGATAATAATGGGAATTCTATATTTTTTTATACTCTAAGGTTCAAATAAATTCAACTCTGTTTTTTATTTTCGTTGTCGGCTTCTTTTTTAAGAATATATAATTTTCGAAAAGGTTGAAAAAATCTTGAAAGGATCTTTTTCACATATAACTTACAGGAAAAATCTCGTATTTTTATTTTAATTTGAAAGCAGAAAATGTATTCTCGACAAAATTGTCTATATTAATCATTTACTTAACTTAAAAAACCATATTTATTGTTAATTTTTTAGATTTCAGAAAACTAGTAAGACTTTGATTTCCCTATTATCTTATTTTTAAATACAATCACCCATAGGCTGAAATGGTATATTAAAGTCACCGAAATGTATATATATATATATAAAGTATATATATTCTTGATCAGTATCAACAGCCGAGTCGATCTAGCCATGTCCGTCTGTCCGTCCGTATGAACGCGTAGATCTCGGAGACTATAAGAGATATAGCCACCAAATTTGGTATGTTGGCTCATGTAGTATGTAGTGATTAAGTTTATTTCAAATTTTTGCCACGCCCCTTTTCGACCCCGCGATTCAAAAAAAACCTTTATCTCAAAAACTATTCTAGCTAGAGACACGATATTTGGTATGTATTTTTGCTTAGTAAATGCGCCATTGACTCCCGTAATTTGTTACCTTGTGGAATCAAATTTGGTACACTTAAATTTGATACTAATATTAAGTAAAATACCAAATTTAATCAAAATCGGACTAAAACTAGCCAAGTTATGTATATAAACGTTTTTCCATAAGGCCGGAGTTGGCCGTTGAATGGTGGGGGGCGCTAGGATGCTCTTATGCTTGAGTGAGTTATCTAGTTTTCTCTAATCTGATTAATAGATCTTAACTGATACCATCATAATGTTTTTTCGAATTTCATCTGAAATTTGATTAGTTTGGATGGCACACCTTGCGTATGGGTAATTTTTCGCCTCATAGTGCATTGGGGCCTAACGTAAAGTAAATATACGGCTAAATGCTCATCTGCCGTACCGAAAAGTCATACAGATTTATTGCTTTGCAAAGTAAATCACGTCCCTTTTTTATAAGCTTTAGTCTCCAATGATTACAGTCACTTTTTGACATCTCAAAAGACTTAAGTTTTCATTATTATAAGTACTTATTCTTAAACAAAAAGTCTTATCTCTAAGTAAAGGAAGCTGTTATCTTCGAAAAGAGTGGCAATTGCTCTACTTAGTTTCATGTAGCCATAGTAATTTCCCGTCAGAAAATGAATCTTCCAGAATTGTGTAGTTGCCTTTGGATATTCTTATCTCTTGCTATGAATATGGCCAGAGAAGTATTACCATTCAAGTGCTTTAGATACAGGATTATCTGATTATATATAACTATTTATCTACCAATATATATATATCTTACAAATCTGACTGGTCAAAGAGTCTTCGTAACCTATCTTGATATTTTAATTGGCTTTGTAAGTTAGAGTGACGTCAAAGATGCTGAAATGATAATTGTCAAGGTAAAGCATAACATGATAACAATTTTTTAAGCTATGGACATTTGGAAATTGAAAACCACATTATGCATATTTGTGGGTTTATACATTTTAATTGTTTATGTAAATTTTATAAGCAATTATTTTAGATATGTGAAAGTGTTTCCCTAATTGCTTATCTCATTGCGGTTAAGCTCCATGCTCAACTTTGATCGCAAAACGGTCTACCAAAGACCTTCTAGTCAAATATTTATTATCTATACAAATTTTCTGGTATTTTCCCCACAAATGTGTACACATACATATGAGAAAAAGCGATAAAATATGCAATTCAAAGTTTCAATACGTGGAAAGCCCGGCCAAACAGTTCACAGTTTGTGTGCCAAGTACATAAAACTTTTGAGTGACTGTCAATAGAGAATTATGATCGTACCATATTTGGGAACAACATCTGTACGTTCGGTTTATTTTCAAGTTTTTAAAAACAAATGAAAAAAAAAAAAAATAAAAATAAAAACCATAAACTGATTAATCAATTTAATCGGAATTGAAAATGTGGGCTGATCATATAACGTCACAAGAAACCAAATTCGCAAGCCTAGATGGATTTTAACGATGTGGTTCGACTAACAACGTCATTGATAAGCCACAATAAGACCAAATCTAAAGAGAAAAAGGGGAATAAACTCTACTTGAAAGAGTCATCGAAATAATTAATGCAAGCTCATCATTCAGATAATAAAATCTCGTAGAAAGGCAACTAAGATGAGTTAAGCTGATCATTCTAACGAAATGAAAGATTTACAATTGGATTAAATTTGATAACACTTTTAAATTCCTTACAATCCTTTGATTAAACAATTAAGAAAGTAGTTTCTTTAAAGCAAATTACGAAACTTTTTTTTATTCATCTGAGTATTATAATTAAATAAACACCCATTATTTAATGGTTTTGCACTTACAAACTAACTTGACCCATGCTCATAAGTATGTCTATTCATCTCTTCTTTTATATGTTCAAACTAGAAACAGAATGTTTTATTGTTAGAATGATTAATAAAAAAGTTAAGTGAATTAAAATGTTAATAATAAATACAAATGCTTCAGTTGGATGTAGAGAAATTTTCAAGTTGTCGCAACGTCTATAATTAGTCAAAAGTTTGCCAAATTATTCTAAATCTAACATGGTAACACACTTGGAAATCAAATAAGATTTTATTTTGTTTTTACTGATAAAACGTATTTTATTATTTCCTTTATGAACTAGCTAATTTGTATATTTTGACAATCATCTTGTTTAGTTTATATTTTGGTACTAGGTGGTCATACACTTGCCACCCTTGGGGGTAGATTAAGTTTGAAACCTCAATTCGAATAAGGAATGAATAAATAGGTCAGAAAACTATAAGAGGAAACTTATCGAACTGAATGACTAGTTCTGATAGAAACGATAACAAGTGTTTACCCAAATTCGAGAGCATAAACAATATTGATTTTCGATCCGTGTATAGTATCTTTGATAGCTTTCAAGGAACATATAGACGCCCTCGCAGTGAATAATCACGTAGGAGCCTTGGGCAACTTATGATTAATTAGCTTCGTCCCTTACATGTAAAGAGTCCTTGACTATAAACAAAAGAGGAATGAATCCTCAAGGGTATTGCAATTTCGGTGTGTTAATGGCCAGCTTTGCCTTCGATTTTGATTTGTGAATGATTTTTGCATGAACACAAAAATAGCGTAGTAAGTACCTAAAACATGTGAGTGGCGCGAGCCATTGATAAGCATCGACAGTGACATAAAAATTGTACAATTTAATCTAAGGTCATGATGACCAAAATAAAATTCTTCAACTAATATAGCCAAGACAAATAAACATTAAAATATATGTATATACAAAAAAAAAAAACAAATGGTATAACAAATAAAATTCAAGTGTTGAAAGATTATTTATTTAACTGCAACATGGTAAACAAGACGATCGATTCAAGCCAAATGTTTCGTGTATAAAACAGATTGTAATTCGCAAGTATGAAAAGAATTTTCCAATTAATTTATACAACGCCCACAAAGATTAATTATAGCATTTCAGGGAGCTTTTTAATTTGCTTTCATCTTATTTTTCTTCTATTTGTTCTTATTTTTGCTCTCTTATGTCATTCATGTTAATTGAATTAAACAAAAAAACAAAGTTGTTCATTTTGCTTAACTAATCAAAGAACAAAAGAAGCAAAGATGTGAAGAGTTTTTGTGAAATTTTGTTTATTATCGTTTGTCAATATAAATGGGATTAAATTCCCCTTACACTTCATCAGCTTACTTCAGATGTTTCATGCTCTTGATACTCTTACTTATTCTCATGGGTTCTCCATATTGTTGGCCTTGCTTAATTAGATTAGTCCAGTTATATCCAACCGACATTAGTCTTATTCTCACAGTGTTATCAACTGCTATGACCCATTGGACGAGTCTAGTCCATTTGAATCATGTGTCTATTAGTTCTGCCGGAATAAGCCACCTAAATATAAGTTTTCGAGTTCTATTCGCTAATTGTAAGATAATATTTTGCCAACTTCTTACCAATTTCAGAAAGGTTTATATAAATTAGATCGCAGTTTAGTATATATACACATCATGAGGCAATGGCGTAGTAACGGGGGGGTTTTGGGGATAACCAATTTGGAATTTTGCCTAATATCTTTGATCCTAAACAAAATTTAAGGTAAAGCCTTGAAAATGAGATATATGACAAGTCAAATGTTTTTAAACAGTTATCAGAATATTTTCGAATTAAATGTTTGCCAATTTATTTTTTTTCTTCTGAACTGTATTGTAAATCAGATACTCCAACAATATAATAATTCAAAAATAATTTGGAATGGACTTGGGATAACATTTACTTAACTCTTCATGGGTATTTTCATTCCATGTGATTTGGACAAAAAGTTTCTATTTATTTGGTAGAATTAAGTCTCGCTAAGTGATTTTTGGAATTGATAAATGACTACAGCTCACTTTATAGACTTCGTATACTTTTATAATGATTAAAATTCAGTTTTTGTTGTTCAGTATGAACTAAAGTTTTCAATTCGCTTAGTTAGATTCAACAAAATGTTATATAATTGGGTTGTGCTTAAGATCGTTCCCAACTGGCAATTACCTTTTATCTAATAAACTTATCCTTGATCTTTTTGAGTATTAAAATAAATAATGAATTTAGATATATGCCAGTAACTCATATTAACTTTAAAAACAAATTGTATATAATGTGCAACAATTGAACGCCCTATGGCATATCAGGATCGGTTTCAAACACTTCAGCGTACTTGCGTTTAGAAATGGTTTTTCCAAATGTGAAGTGGATTCTTGCCAGGATTCATTAGTGGGTCATTGCTTAAATCTTCCATACCAGATGCTTGATATTTTTGATCTTTACCACGATCGCTCTTCATTTTTGAATAATAAATAGTGTTGTTAACTTGGCAAATATTTCATACTGTTTGAATAACAGCTAGGAAAATGATTACTTAAAGTTTGTTATCAAAAAAATTGTGTTTTCAAAGCTATCTAGGTTTTTTAAAACAAGTGTAGAACAAAAGTATTGGAAAAATTTAGAAATTAATTGACTTTAGCTGCGGATGATCATTGATGCATTTTGCCTTTGGGATCTTTTTATTGGCCTAAAGAAGTATAATGGATGAATCTACTTTAAGTACTGTTTTTTAAATAAGATTAAATTGAAAAATATATTTTTCTTCTTCTATATTTGCCAGCTCTTAGTTTAATTCAATTGAAATGTTATGCTCAAATTTGAATAGTTCTCAGATCCAATAAATATAGAGAGCGATCAGTATATAGATTATAAACGAGATTGAGAGAGCTTGGCAAACATGTTAATAAGGCAACTTCTCTTTTGAAATTTTGCTTTGCTTGCTAATACTATGACGTCAGTAAAGTCATTGAATTATAAATTAATAACAAGCTAGAGGCAAAAAAATATAAAAAAGCGAGCCAAACGATATAAAACCGAATCGAACAATAAAATAATAACAAACATTTTGTAGATCCAAAAAATTTGTTTGCTTAAAATGTGGCCGTTTGTTCAGTGCGGAAGAGATGAAGGTGCTGGTGGTGGTTATGGAAGTGGAGGTGGGGATGGAGCTGGAGCTGGAGATGGTGGTGAGGGTGAAGGTGGAGGTGGTGCGGTAGTTTAATCAACGAAGCGTCAATCGTGAGCTACCTGAGCTTAATATTAAGTTACAATTATGACGAACAACGTTGAATGCGACAAGCCCCAAGATTCCAAGTCCCCAAAGAGACACAGTCCGATTGCGCTACGATAAAGTCGCGAGATTAAAAAAGTCAAGTGACACTTAAATGCGTCAATCGACGAGCACAAAAAATAAAACACAGAGAAGACGCAAGTCTTGACTAAATGACTGACAGTTGGACCGACATTGCAGTACAAAAGTCCGTTTTGTTTGCATCCCCAGGAAAGTTACAGGGGAGACCGAGACGGCGGAGGCGGAGATGTTTTTATTTGATTTTGGTCTGATGGTCCGTTAACTGCTCCTTATGATCTGATCATCATCATCATCATCATCAGCTCCATCATCCACCATCATGATGACAAAGAAATTTCCATACATACATACATATATTTGACGTCAGCCAAATGAATCGGAATGGAAAGGGAGGCTCGGGTCTGGGATTTTTCCCATGGGCTTCCACTAAGTGTGCGATGATTATTCAAGTGTGACTGAGTTGTAAAGGGAGAAGGAACAATGATGCAAATTCATTGTAAATATGTGGCCCTGATGGCATCTCTGACCATTAAATTGAAATGTTGAAATTCAAAACAATCATTTCAATGGAAACCATTTTTTTTGTTATATTAAATTGTTTCATTTCCAAGTGTTGACGTATTTTTTCAATTCTGTCATAATATTTCCCTGAATATAAATACTATAAAATAAGATGGGTAACCCATAGTGTAGATGATTTATAGAGATATTATTTACTCTATATACATAGATATCACAGATACATAGATAAAACACAGATTTAAGTGAATTATTTACTGTATTCTAAAACTCTTTTAAAAGTAATACTTTTTAGCTAGTTTTATATTCAATATGGGTCTAAAATTCGTCGCTATCTTTTGTAAAATTATAATATAAGTTCTTTAGTTTGGATCAGAGTTTAAAATATTTTCTTTAAGTGCAAGAAAAGAAGTGAAAGAAAGAGCAATTTTTGATGATAAAAGTGTAAACAATTGCATAAATTATATATACTAGAACAAAACAAAACAAACAAATGGAAACAACAATCGGAGGAGAATAGAACAACAACTTTCAATAGGTTCAAGTGCGTAAAAAACGAATTTCTCATCCTATGTCGCAGTTGTATAACAATTTTCTTTTTTTTTTTTCCGATATATAGAATATGGCGCCATTTAAGGTCAGACATTGAACCATGTCTACACATACACATACCTTTCACGCCCGTCTACAATTTTCAGTTGAACTTCTGCGAAAATTTCCAAATGTTATCTGAATTGCAAATGGTCAGTTCTCTGGCCAGCAGCATCTTCTTCTTTTGCGTGATTTATACGAAAATTGTCGCCGAAATTTTGCGCCAATTCCTTGAAATCTTTTCAGGCCACAGTCCAAATCGGTTCATGGCCATTGGCCAAAGGGAGAGTGCAAAATGCGCATATATGTAGATGTATTTTTTCTTTTATTCTTATATGTACATATATGATTCTGTTTCGGTTCTGCTTGCTTTTTTTTTTTGGAACACGGTCGACCCGTGCGTCAGCCTGATTCGGTTTCTTCGTTCTGCTGAGTGACATACAAACCTCGAGTTCGAGTTCTGCATGTTGCATGTTCTCGTTCAGCGTGTTCATCTACGTCAGTCTCCGTCTCACAACCCATTGTCATGCAAGGCCCCATAATGGCAATGCAAATTCGTCTTCGACTTAAAAATACAACAGAAAAAACAAAAAAAAAAAAAAAAAAACGTAGAAACTAGTCTCGCGAATTGCATTGAACTTTCTGAATGCAAGCGGTCAACGTGGCGTATGAGTAATACAATGATATTACACGTGACCGCAAAAGTATAACGATTTAAGAAATGAGTGTTTAGTTTAAATAGAGAACATTATGGCCATAAGATGAGTAGCCCGCCATTGTGATATATTTCATTACGGGTTGTTACAAATCTTTAATATTAATAGTAACCCATCAAATTACTCATGGAATATTATTCTAACTAAAGGTCATACACAAATCATTTTCAATTTTTTAAACTAACAATTACTCTAGTTAATATTAGAAGACGAATGTGTAGAATAGTTTTTAAACACTTGGAATTGTAGAACACAAAACGTATCGTGTAAAATAAAGTAATTATAAAGTCAAAGTAGGTTCAGATTAGTCATTAAGTTTGGCTTCTTGAATGGAAGGTGTTAGGTGGGTTTCAGTCACTCGAAAATTAGCACAATTTCGAAGAATTGTTTTTATTCATACATATGTATGTATCTACAATAATTAATTATTTGATCGCAACCATTTATAATACAAACGATACATTTTATATAAATATAATTTTATTGCGTAGTTAAAAATATTGCAAATTCAGTGTCATGGAGTGTCACTTATTGTGACCTCATAAAAAGAGGGCTCGCCGTAGTCCATGTAGTTCGAGACTTATGAAGCTCAACATCTTTAATTTAGCATAGATTTAAAAATGTATAATGTGGATATCAAGGAAATGAATATCAAGAAGTAATTAGTTAAAGTCAGCATGAGAAGCTAGCCATCTCCATTCAACAATTGAATTTGAAAGCTATTAGATTAAAACTTATGGAGTTAAGTCTAACACTTTATGGCTTAAGACCTCTATAAAATCCATAAAAGTTTTTGTTGTTGCTTTTTTTTTTTGTTAATGTTATTATTTTGGAATTTGAGATGTACATATCCAAAAAGAATTTCAGACAAAATCAAATCGAACGAATTCAGAATCTAAGGTCAAAAAAATGTCTCATATTTTTCGCCGCCACTGTATATTTTTTGAATATGTCTAGAAAATCGGAGCAATACTAACAAAAGAGAGCTTATTTTTGAAGATCGGTAAACATCCTAGAACAAATCGACCGACATTAGCAGCAGATATTATGAGGTTACCATTTAGTTATATATAGAAAATATTACTATAACTAAAATTTTATAAAAATTCTTGCTCATAGCTCAAAGTTTAGTAAATTAAAGACTTTTACATATGTATGTATATGTAACTATTTATCTAGTATTTTATCATACATACCTATGTATGTATGTAATACATACATACTATGTATGTAAGTATATAAACATTTTAGTTAAACTACAAATGGGCGGAATAACAAATTGATGGAATTTCAAATTAAAATTGGGAACAACCCCAATTGTAATTATTTTGGGGGAAATAATATTTTTTTTTACAAAACTCAATATAGAATTACCAAATTGGAATTAGTTAATGTTGTTTTTTTCTTTTTACACAATATTCAATTGCAAAAAAATAGGCGAATGATAAATTTTTTGTTTGAACATTTGAATAATCGTGAGTTTTTATTAATAGCATTGATAATTTTTATTTCATTTTTTTTTTTTAACTATTTCACATACTTGGTATAGAATATGTTTATGAGATACAAATGATAAGGCTTCAAATATTGCACGAGTATCTTTCGTTTTTCACCAGTTGTCGAATTGAAAAACGATTGCTCTCTCTCAAATACTCAGGCGCTCTCCTCCATGCTCACGGTGCTCCCCAGCCGATCAAGAGAAGTGCTCCCCAGCCGAATGCCAGCCGATCTTTAGCCGAACTTACGATCAACATTCAGCACAAAACTGGCTGCTATATGAGCAAACCAGTTAGTCGTCATCGTGAGCTCAGAGTCGTAAGCAACTCTTAATAATTTCTCAAATGAAAAAAACTTGCGCGAAATGTTTCAAAATAATTAAACAAATACACATATAATTGAACTAGTGCAACGGCAGAACAAGTAACTAAAGCAAATGCAAAGCAAAAGTAAAAATAAAAGCAAAGCAAAATAGGAAATCAGTAATGAGAAAAATGCAAATTTATATCAAGCATAAAGAGTAATGTGGAAAAAATACTGGAAAAAAAATTGTACATAAGAATACGATACGGGACAAAAAAAATAAAAAAGAAAACGAGTGAAGAAGAAAATAAGAAAAATAAATAAAGACTTGAGAAAAAAATAGACGATAAAAGTACTGTAACTAAATGACTATGACTTCAACAGTGCTTCAAAGACCCGCAGCAAAAGTTGAGAAACAAGCAACAACAACAACAACAACGGCAGCAGCAACAATCACAACAACAGCAACAAGAAAATCAACAGCAACAACAAGAACGATGGCCTGGTCAAATGAGAAATTGCGTTTCTCATGCATCGATAATATTGGCCTCAAACAGTTGTGGAAACTCATTGCCTTGGATACGAACACAAATTCCAATTCGCGTTCATCTCCATCAACCATCAATAACACATCCGTTGGAACAATGTTGAATATGGAAGAGACACAATCTCAGCCACAGCAACAACAGACAAACAACAACAACAACAATCATGAGGTAAGTTATAGTTGATAAGAGTAATATAAATAAATAAGTTAAATCAATATTACACAGACTTAATTAGGCATTTACTTGATTTTGAAAGAGTTTTACAAGTTTTTTTTTAAATGTTTTATACCCTGTAATAAAATGCTTAAATGGGCATATTCAAATTAATGTAATTTAACTCTGAAACTGAATTTAATTTCTTCAACTGTTGTTTAACTTAATTACTACTTGATTAATGGGTATCTTTAAGTCGTCTCTGTGCGTTGTCCCATTCAATTTCATGTTGTTTTTGTTTTGTCTTCTTCGTCAAAAAGACAAGAAAGAAAGCTTAAAATATGACGTCAATGGAGAGGGTTGATTGCTTCGCTTTGGTCAACATCCGCGTAGAAAGCCCCTCCCCCTCATTTTATTTCATTGCAACAGAGAAAGTGACCAAAAAAAAAAAAAATACGAACAAGATTAATAAATGCCCCAAAAGATCTTACACAAAATTTGTTATATATATGTTGATATATATGTATACACATAGGTATTCGACAAACAAAAAAATTAAATGCCAATGACGTCTGTAGGTGTTGAAACAACTGTTGGAATCGCCCCCAGCTCCAGTTTCAGTAAACATACAAACAAAAAAAAGAAACATACATATTTCTGCACTGAAATTCCAATAACCCACGTAATGCCCAATTTTTGCATAAAGGAGGTCTACTCTCTGACTATGCGTTAGTTAAACAAAACACAAAGTCTTAAAACGATTGCCGGTTATGTGAGCTTTTTGCATATGTACATAAGTTGGCAATTTAGTCACATGTTGCTTCTGTTGGGACAACAAATCAATTCATTTTATTAAAAACAATTGAGGCGTTTGTCATCGAAGAAGCTATTGTTTTATATGTGCCCAGCATTGATGATGCCTTTCCCAAAAAAATGAAGAGTTTATTGACTCAATTGAAAAGAAGGTTTTACCAGAGAATTGTGTGCTCTTGGGTCTATACTAATGGGTTCTGAATCACCTTGTAAAAACATATTTAATAAACATTATTTAAAGTTTTGTTTACAAAAGAATTTTTAATTTATGCAAAGTTTGAAAGTTTGACAAAAATTATTATCATTTTTTTAATTGTAAATGAAAACGTGCTAAAGTTACAAAATTAATTTTTCAGTTAAACATTTCCCCTAAATTTGTATAAGTAACTCGTTTAACAACAACATTAATAAATCTTTAATAAATATTAACTTAATAAGTTTTATGTTCATTCAGTGTAATACAAAACTCAAAAACAATTTTTCAATATCAAACTCAAATATCAATTACTTTTAACCAGCTGTCTGTCATAAAATCTTTTGTTTATTAAAAAAAACAAAACCAACATCAGTTTTCCTTGTAGTCGGAAAGAGATGAAAGACAAATCAGGCTGTCAAAACAGTTTATTGACTTCTTCAGGGTGCAATAAACAATTTTCTCACAGTGTATAACAAGTGTCAAGTGCAGCCCCCACATAATATACATATATATGTTTATATATAGGTACTTGAATTTATTTCATTTCAATCAAGGCTTATTGTTAGATAAGTGTCTCTCTAAGACAACCTTCAGACCAAAATATATAGAGTAAAGTTCAAATAATCGTATGTAAGTATGTGTGTGTGTGTGTGTGTGTGTGTGTATTGGTATTTCCCCAAAAACTCAGATCTTAATACCCATTAATACATGTTCGTATTAAAATTAGTCATACAGTTTGATCAGATTTGACGTATTAATTTTTTAATTTCTCCTAAAATGAATCACTTGACATTTTTTTCCCCTTCCTTTTGAAAACTTTAGCCATTGATTAATGGTAATTACAAATATGAATTTACAATAAAATTGCAGAAAGTCCGGCTTTTAATTTTTCAAATTTAATTACTAAATAATGATTGAAAAACTAAACAAAAAAGTCTCAAGTTATAATCAGAAAAATCTGAACAAAAAACTACCAATAATTTTGTTTTTTCTTGTTTGTATTCTGCTTTTAACTGGTTTTTTTTGGTAGCTGCACATCGCCCCTTTCACCTGCCCTCTCTCTTTCCAGTTGGCACTTTATAAGCCTCAATCCTCCTTCATCTACGAGGTCTTTGCAGGCCGCCTTCACCGCCCTCCTTTTAACCAACATTGCGAGACGTTATTGACGTCAATGCAAATAAAGCGTAGACTATAGTATACATACTATACAAATATGTTTATATATATATATTCAGACTGTCGATGTCGGCGATATTGATGCTCCATTTTGTCATCTCCAATTCAGACAGTTTGTCTTGGCCAAATTGGCAAGTGGTTGGCCCCCAGTTTTTAGTTGGTTTGTAGTTTTTTTTTAATGTCAGGGTTATGTTCTACTTGAACATAAAACTTGATTCACATGCTGTGCCTTCTTCTCCTCCTGCTCCTCCTCCTTCACCTCCTTGTTCTAGGAAAGATCCTGGTAACTGAAACTAGTTTTCTACTGGGAAGAAACAGGTTCAGGGTCAACACTTATGTATGTATGTCCAATCGACTAGGCTGAACCTTAACAAACTGAAGAAAAAAAGAACTTTCAATTTGTGCAAAAAAAAAAAAAAAAAGCAGCAAGTTGATTTTGTTTAATTAACAGCTCAGATCTCGGGCTTTGACGTCACGCGCATAAATTTTGTTTAAAACAAATTTTTTGTTCTTTGCCTTATTTTTTTGCTTCTTTTTTTTCTTTTCTGTTTAGTTAGCACGTCCGGCGGCTATATAATATGTTAAGTAGTCATAAATAAATACTACTAAAATGTGAGCTTGGGTTTTGATCTTTTTATTTTTATTTTTTAACAGTCTAAAAATAAATTAGTATAGACAACGGTGAAATGCTATCAAAACGCATTCAGGCATAAAGTGCTGTAATTTTTTTTTTCGAAATACCCTGCCGGCAAATAGTTTGTTGGGGATTTTTCCACTTTCTAGCAAGTGTTGAAAATTGTCATCAATTTTTATACTGATCTACTAAATAATCTCACAGCTCAGCTTACTTATCATTTATTCGTCTCACTTGATCATGAGTTTATAACATGATCACAAAAATGCTTTATACTTAATTTAATACATATTTTAGCTAAAATTTTTGTTAGAGAGTATCTTTGGGTCTTATTGTCAATTCGATTAGTTTATTTATTGTTAGACTTGTCACAGTTAATGATTGTTTTTGTGCAACGTTGCGGTTGTTTGTGTGGCCTGTCAATTCTCAAACAAAATAACAAATAATAAAAAAAAAAAAAAATGCCGCCTAATAATTAAATAATTGTTTATAAAAATGAAATAATAATATTATATTTCAATGTTACCATTTTGCGGTTTATTTTTTCACAGATAAAATGACGCACAAAATATTGAAATTAAATTAAAGCAATAATGTTAATTAAGAAAAGAAAAGGGTTTGCTTTGACTACGTGCAAAAATGTTCAACTTTTAACGTAGATAGGCTTTAGTAAATGTGATTAATATTAGAATTAAGAATTTGCGTTAATTTCTCTTAATGAACGACTTAGAAATGTTCGTTTCGTTTCGTTTCTCTAATTTAGCTTGGTTGTTAGTTACGTTATTCTCACTTAGCTCGGTTACATGAACATTTTTAAAGGTCAGTGCTGACGACATAATACATACATATACACATACGTATGTATATGTATCTTATGTGTATGTGTGTGTGCTAAAAATAAAAATTAATTTAATACGCCTTAACCCAAACAAAAACCGACGCCCCTCAAAAATTTGACATCTTATTAGAGAGTCTAATTGATGAGGTTTCCCTCACATTTGCATAATTTACATGGTTAATATGGTAATTGGAGACATTAAGGCTAAAGAGATCAATTTTTGAATGCATAAAGATATATAGAAACGTAAACGAAACATTGAAAGAAATATTTATTTAACAAAGTAAATGGAAAATAGAATCAAAGTCACTTGACCTTTTCCTGCTCTTTTTATAGTTCAAAATATTACTTAAACCTACTTACTTATTCAACACCGTCCAGGGCCCACCGCTAAATCCGGAACTGACCTCTCTGAGCAGTTGCCTCCCCCCTGCTGTTAATCAACTTATTAACCATATGAACAACTTGTTTATATGTACACATTACATTTGTATAACAAGTTTAGAATAGAAGAATTGCAAAGTATTCAAGGAATTCCATAAGAAATTTTATTTGCATACATGTATACCTGTATATATTAAAGTCTTATCTTCAAATTAAATATTTGCCTAAAGCTAACCATAAAGTACTGCAATACTGATAACGTACAATGACCCCAAATAGGCAGTCCTCACTGTAGCTCCCTCAAGACGTGTTGATGAATTTGTGCCACCCAAAACAAAATAAACCATATATATGTAAATTAAAGTTTTCATACTTACGTAAAGTTCAACGATAAAAAAATCAACAATAACATCTGACTCTTATCTAAAACAAAAATGACGCAGTGTTATCTCTGGCTTTAGGGCATAACGATAATAACTCTAAAAAAAAAAAAAAAACAGATAAAACATAAAAAAAGACTTGCCTCTTACCTATATAAAGATGCTTTCTGTTCTAAACAAGTTTTGTCAAGCCATACCTAAATTAGTTAATTGATTAACAAAACAGTCGCAACAGTCAGCAAGAGCACGTTAAGTTCCGAGTGAGGGGGGGACAGGCCTTCTATATGACGAATTGTCGTTATTTGTTATAGCCAGGGCCCAAATGGCGATGCCGAAAACGCTTATAACTCAATTTTGAACGAAGCAAACAAAAAATAAACAACAACAATTTTTGCATACTAACTGCCTCATTAGAGACACGGTTTTCGGTATCGTAAACCACACACAGCGTCCCATAAAGCTAAATATTTGTTTTTGTAGTTTTTATATAAGAATTTGAATTGAATTTAAATTGTCAATGAATCACTTTTTGATTGATTTTTCTCTCTCTATCAATTTGCAGCGCCTTTCGTATGAGAATTGCAGTAACTTGGCCGACTATTTGAGCCTACAAAGAGCGGCTCAGGTTCAGGCTCAAATGCCTGCTGCGAATCGCATGTCCCTGCTTAAGTTCTTGGCAATTGTAAGTATCAAATGAAATAAATAAAAAACAAGAAACTTTTAAATGCTTCCTGCCTGGGACAATGTGAAAATACTTGGCGGGATGTTGTTGGTCCGCGAGATGCTTGCATAAATTTTACATTCACTTAGGGCGTGGTTTCAAAATAATAAAGACAAAAAACACAAACAACAACAAGCAATTTGATTATTTATAATCTTGCGGAGCAAACAATAAAAAAAAAAATAAACACATCCATGTCGATCAGAGAGCAATCGCGTGTTTGCTATATAGTCCATCATCAGACCATTGGGACGACAAAATGGTTTTTTTTTTTATATGATATTTAGGTGCCTTAAACCAGTTCGTTGGGTAGGAGGATGCTTGAACTCAAATTGTTGCCGAGGCGTGATATCGCCATAAGTGTGAAAATGCCAGTGAAAATTAATATGTATGAATAGGTCATCGACTAGAAAAATTGATTCATTAATCCATTCATTAACAAAAAAATACGAGTGTTAATAAGCAGACAGATATAAAATAGAGAAGAGTTATTAACCAATTTATTAGATACAATACTAATTTATTTCCGTTTCTATTGTTTACTTTCAGAATGCTTTAGAATTGAG
Organism: Drosophila equinoxialis; assembly: GCA_018150345.1. Classification (NCBI taxonomy): domain Eukaryota; kingdom Metazoa; phylum Arthropoda; class Insecta; order Diptera; family Drosophilidae; genus Drosophila; species Drosophila equinoxialis. The sequence goes on from JAECWI010000047.1 coordinate 6,572,846, forward strand.
TGCCCCTGCCACACCTTTGCTACTCCAGCAACAACAACAGCAGACGCAATCCAAACCAAAAGGTTGGATGCAGTTATCCGGTCATCCCGAAAGGTAAGTTTACACTTGATAATTTTTAAACTGAATTTCTATAATAAACAGTATTCCATTTTCTTTCTTTTGCAGTATTGTGCCCACCTCAACGGGTATAGTGCGTAAACGTATTAAGAGTCTGGATGACAGTGAAGTCCACGCCTATCAATTGATCTCTCAAGAGCCACAAACCTCACAGATCGTTCCCGCCTATTTTGGTTTGAGGGAATTGCAATCTCAACATTATATCGAGCTGCAGGATCTATTGGCTGGCTTCAAAGATCCATGTGTAATGGATATTAAGATGGGCTGTCGCACATTTCTCGAATCCGAGGTTAGCAATACAACATTGCGACCGGATTTATATCAGAAAATGCTTGCCGTAGACGCCAGTGCTCCAACAGCAGAGGAGCATGAAGCTCAGGCAATTACCAAGCTGCGTTATATGCTGTTCCGTGAATCTCTCTCCTCCTCGCAGTCGAAGGGTTTTCGCATTGAGGCCCTACGTCTGCGTGGTCGGACCCCACTAAAGGATCTAAAGACCTGCCGAAGTAGCGAACAAATCTCACAGACAATTGAACAATTCTTGGCCACACGAAGATCTGTTCAAAAGGAACTGATTAAACGATTAAAGAGCATGCGTTTGATCATCGAACAATCGAGTTTCTTCAATCGCCATGAAATTGTGGGCTCCAGCATTTTCATTGTATACGATGATGAGCGTGTGGGTGCATGGCTGATAGATTTTGCCAAATCTAGACAATTGCCATCGCATTTAACAGTCAATCATCGCACATCCTGGACACCAGGCAATCGCGAAGAGGGTCTGCTCAAGGGCATGGATGAGCTTATCAAGTCTTTCGAGGATGTCTACTCCCGTTCAAACAGTCATCGCAGTTGCCTTAAGATTTAAATGGGACACCCTTATCTAAGCGATTGCCCACTACCTATCATATAAGACTGACTTCATACCAGCTCCAATTTATATTTTGTTCATTTCATATGCAAAGCGCAGGTTCGCACTAAAAAGAACATTTTGTTCTTTATTATTATTATTATTTTTATTATATTCACTTTTTTTGTTTGACTATTTTCCATATTGGAAATTTATTATCTAAAAGTAAACATAGATAAACGATTAGTATTGAACACCAAGCAGCATTTTGTTTGATAGAAAACAGGTTTCAGTTTTAAGTATTTAATAATTAAAAAAAAGGAAGAAACAAAAAAACCAAACCAAATAAAAAATCCAATAAGAATGCAAGAAATAAAATAATTGTCTTGAAAAATAATTTCAAATTAAAAATAAATTGACTTTTAATATGAATACGGAACTAATACTTTCAGATGCTGAAGATGAAAGAAACACAGCATTGCTAAAATGAAAATGGTTTGTTAAAAATATTTACTAAATTTTCTTATGTTTTACTCATATGCAAGATTATCAGGAATTATAGTATACAAATTTACAAATAAGAGTAAATATTTGTGACTAATCTTGATTACTAAACGTTGCTTTGGATAAACTAATTAATAACAGACACCACAAATGAATCATTATGAGTCAGGATGAATGAATTAGTGTCAACCACAACATGAATGAATTCACATTTTGAGTAACACTTAACCTAAAGTCTATAAACCTGATAAAGAAATAATTAATGGAATGTCATATCTTTAAGCTAGAAGAAAGGAAAACTAACAAATATTGTTATTCTTTTTAAAAACAAAGTGAAAAATTCAAACAAAGATATGTATGTATGTATGTACATAAACCTCAATTATTCCCACGTACACACTTAAGAAAATGGGATGCCCCGGGGCTGAAAGACATGAGAGGGTTCATTAATGCGCATAAAGATTGTCATAGTCTAATTTATGTATATATATTCTTTAATTGTTGATTTGTCTAGACCAAAATACTCTGTGATAATTAGTTTCACTACATCTTTAATTTACGGGATAACACTTGATTCGCTAATTGGCAACACCCCCACATCATCACGCCAAAATACTGTTATCAAAAATGCAGATTATTCTCGATTTGCAAATGGAGTTTACTAAAGTGTATTGCTTTTTTTCCTATAGAAATCTACCCTGATTAAGTATATATTATTTAAAATTTCAAGCCCGCAAAAAAAGTAAAATACCGGTTTTTTACCCTTCTCTCTCTTTCGTTTTTATACAGGGCTGGAGCATTCGAAGAGAAATCAGTGTGGCTTAAAATCCCAAAATAGTGGGAAAAACCGAGAAAAACGAAAAAACAAAAACAGAAAAAAAAACATCTGTTGAACTGAAAAATAGAATTAACACATTAATAATAAATATGAATACAATTCGTCCCTGTGGTTGCAAAGGAGTTCGCACCTGTCTTACCTGTGAGAAGGACTTTCAGATAGCAAAACCGTCGTTGTGCAAACAGTTCCAACAAGAATTGGAGCCCTGGACATACTGTATAAAGTGCCAGAGATTCTATGCCGGTTGGAGCACGGATGATACGGACAGAGATCATGACAACCATCAACATGCTGCAGACAAGGGTCTCATCCTGCCTGGATTGCTTGTACAAGAGCAATTCCTTAGCCATGATGAAGGAAAGACGCTGATGGCGCATTTAGATGATATGCCATGGACCATTTCCCAGAGTGGTCGACGCAAACAGAATTATGGACCGAAAACAAATTTCAAAAAACGCAAACTCCAAGTGGGAACGTTTGCTGGCTTTCCCCAAGGCACAGAATATGTGCAGCAACGATTCGAAGATGTGCCATTGCTAAGAAATTTTCAGACTATTGAGCAGTGCTCATTGGAATATGATCCCACCAAGGGAGCTAGTATAGATCCACATGTAGATGACTGTTGGATATGGGGTGAACGCGTTGTGACCGTCAATTGCCTGGGCGATGCTGTGCTCACACTAAATGTTTATGACAAGCAGCAGCCGGGAAAATACAATTTGGATTTGGTGCCAGAATATGAAAATGAACTGTTAGCACCTCTGCTAAGTGTTGATCAATTGGCAAACTTTAAAGGCAAGGTTTTACGCATTCCGATGCCAAAGTAAGTAGTGATAATAATAGTCTCATAGCTCATTTTATTAATTTTTGTCTATTTTGCAGTCTATCCCTTATAGTTTTATATGGTCCAGTACGTTACCAATTCGAGCATTCAGTGCTGCGGGAGGATGTGACAGACAGGCGAGTTTGCATAGCCTATCGAGAGTTTACGCCCATGTATATAGACGGAGAAGATAAAGAAAAGGGTAACGGAGTTAGAGAAATGGCAAAAAGTTTTGGTCCATCCAATAGTATCCCATTGTTGTGATGGGCAATTAAGTGTGATAAAAACATGTGCAAAATACATCTAAAGCTAAAGGATGAAACTTTAGAAGTATTATTCTGAGAAGGGGTTCTTTCAACATTTTATTTCAGATAAATTAAAAACAAGTTTTTGATTGCATCTATAAAAATAGTTAGCTTTTTCATTCCAAACTTTCGTTAAGATTGCCTGGACGATAGTCTAATAGTGCAACCTGTGCGGGCAGCTGTATGCCATGTAAATGCTTGATATGTGCTCTTAGATTGGTATTGGAGACAAATACTTTTTTGCAAACCACACAAGAATGATGTGAATGATTGCTCCTAACATGCTCATTGAGATCTCTAACTTTGACAAAGGACATGGTACAATATTGGCAAACATGTGATTTACGCATATGAGTTTTTAAGAACTCTGATGAAGCATACGCCATGGGACAGTATCGACATTTGTAGACACTAGTTCCACTGTATTCCGGAGTCGAAACTTGTTGGCGATTTGCCTCAATGTATTCTTGCAGGTTGTCACGATTGAGTTCAACGGCTGCATAGTCCAAGGTATGTACGGCAGGATACGTATAAACTGAATCCTTTTGCGCTTGACGAACGGGAAGAAAATCCGAGACAATTAGGGAATCTTGATTTGAAATACTTTCTGGAGTTTCTTGTGGTGGCGTTTCCTCTAAATTATTTTGTACATCGTTAGATATTTCCATCACAATAATTTCATTGATATCATCGTTGGATTCCTCTTCAGTGACGACTTCCAAATCCAAATCTTTTGCTTTGTACAATTCTCTCAGCTGCAAATTCGCAATTTTCAATTTTATGAAAAATCTGTAATTCTGTAGACAGTTGTCTAGGCACTCGATGCAGATCATGGGGGCCTCTGGGATCAGGTCTAGACAAATGTGCTGGAATATGGAACAAATTTAGTTTTGCCTTAACATAGATGAGGACCATTTTACCTTGTCGTACATTTCCAAAATAAGTTCAAGTATGGTGTAGTCTTGTGTTTCAGTATCGATTCCCTCCTCAGTTGTGCAAACACTTGCTGTCTGGTCTGTAATATCTATTGTGGCATTGTCTAATAAACAAATTCTGCATAATTTACTGAAATCCATTTGCATCTCATGAGGGCCCACAGGAATTGCAGTCGGCGAATCGGGGGAGCTTGTTGCCATAATCCTTATATTCTTTATTTACCTTTGGTTTTACGAAATTTATGAACTAAAATTGCTTTTGTTTGCATTACCTTATACTGGTAATTGTTTATAGTGGGATTTTGTTTACCTAATAGTGGTTCGTTAAAATTGAAGATGAGCAAAAAGTAGCAGTGACTCAATATGTATAATTTATTCTAATTTGAATGCCTGGCGTTTGGATTATATATAGTAATGAAAAATACGTTACTTTCTTTAAAAAGTTTCATATTTAAAACAAAAAGCTTTACATATTTAGCTTAAATTCATTCACTTGTACCGAAATTACTTAAATTCTTTAGCTAATTAAGTATTATTAACTTGATTCAGCTAAGTTAGACACAGCTTAATTAATACATACTTTTGCTCAGTACTAAGCAAATTGAAAAGACGACTTGGGCATTATGTGTTTTTATAATTGAGATTACTGTATTTCATTTTTATTGCAAATAAAAAATTATATATTCATGTATATATAAAAAGGATACTTTTTTCTTATTGGAAATTTGTAAATTAAAAATTCTATTTTCACATACATATGTAAATAATTTCCAAAAATCCCGTTTGAAAAATTCTTAAACTATAATAGTCATGGTTTTTTCATTTTATCAAAATTAACACAATTTGCAAGTTCATGGCAATGCATAGCCTAACTTAATTTTATAGTCCAAAAATGATTGAATAACAAAAATTAAAGTAAATCGTTGGAAATTTTTCAATCCAATGAATCGACATTCTCGTGGTTGTGACGCATGTGTCTTTTGAGACTATCCTTTTGCTTATAGCTATTTGAACAAAGTTGGCAATGATAGGGTTTTGAGGTCTTGTGACTTATCATATGTCGATTTAAGCGAAATTGTTTTTCAAAACGCTTATTGCATACAGGACATACTACTGAGCCCCTACGTGAGCGATCCGCACCAGCTCTATGAAAACATAACAAAGTGATGGCATTAATATGGAATGTTTTCTTTTTTGATGGACACACAAAATCTTACCCCTTTGAATCGTTATTGAGATCTGAATTTTGGCGATTGGTTTCATCGTCATGAAAAGACTTTTCCTTTTTGTTAAGCACTGTCGCCAGTTGGTCATTATTGTTGTAAGTAGCATCTGTTTGCTGCTGCTCCAGCAATTGGTGGCTTAATTCGCATCGACGCTTGAAGCGAAAGGCGAACTGAGCGGAGACAAAGCAAGAGAGGCAAACATTTTGGGGCAGGGAATCCTGTTTGTTGATCTTGCAGTTGGTGCATTCAGTTATCATCTCGGCCAGAGTCGGTTCAAGTGCTTCATCGGGCTCATCAAATATGCCAACTAGGGGTCCGTTGCCGGTGCTGTTCATGCAAATTCGACAAATTTCCATATTCATGGTTAATTTGTTTTTTGTTTTCCTCGGTTTTCTTTTTCTAACAACAGCCTGTTAATAACTTAGCTTTCGAGACTGTTAACTTAACAGCATCATTTCGGAGCTATGTTAAATAGCCGAAGACTAAACGTCAGTATTTTTTAATATTTTTAGTATTTTTATTAAAAAATAGCGCTAAATTCAAAAATCCAAAAGGCTAGTATACATACATATCTGGCAGGGCAAATCAATTTGATTTCGAAGTTAAAAAACATTCAACATAAGGCTATCTTCGTTGATAACCAATTCCCCCAATAATAAACTTGTTAATTGTTTTCCTTTTTTCAAAATAAATTTTTATTCAGTTTGTTGTTGTGGTTGTGTTGCAATCATTTCGCATGATTTGTTTGTTTTTTTTTTTTTTTTTTTAATATTAATTTATTATTATTTAAATCATTTAATTCCTTGGTTTTTTTCATTTTTCTCTTACAGTTAATTATTATCGTCAATGTGACGAAAGTTATTTGTCTGTCAATATCGACAACAGACTTTAGTTTTTTTTTTTTTTTTTTGGTTTTTCTAAATATTTTTCTTTACATGCACAATTGTTTTTTTTTTTTTTTTTTGTTTTTAGAATTTTACACAATTTTGCGGTAACGGTTTATTTTTGAATTATGCAATTAGCTGTTTAAATTGAATTGGTAGTTAGAAGGGGGTTTTAGGGGTTTTGGGTGGGCTGGTAATTCAATTAAGGGAACGGGCGGGCATTTTGGTTTGATTAGTGCTTAACATTTGCAGATGCATTTGTTTTTGGTTTTTGTTTTTTATTTAGAAGTAGCCTAGTTTCTTTATCATTCGGTTAAATGCTAATTTTAAATATATATATTTTGTTGCTCGGTTTGTGTTTGATTTATTTCTTCTTTTTTTGTAAGTGTTTAAGCTGTTCATGACTTCATGCAAAATAGAAACAAAATACAGGGTGTTTGGCTCTTCAATTTCATTTTGCGGGGAGCTGCTATCTTTATTTATGGTTAATTCATTTTGTCTGTGTATCTGTGGTGGTGTGTGTGTGTTTCTGTGTGGAAGTGTGTGCCTTGTGTACCAACCGTTTGTTTAATTGTTATTATTATTATTATTATGCTGTGTGTAATTCCGTTCAGAAGAAATTAGTTCGAGTTACTTGCAAAGTAGTAAAGTAGTTAAGTAAGTAGTAAAGTTTCCTCCGTTTTTCTTGAATTTTTCGTTTTGTTTTCATTTTCATTTGCTTTACTACACTGTGTTTTTAGTTTTTGTTTAAACATTTTCTGTAATTTTAAATTCGTTTTTTTAGTTGCCCTCTCCTAATGTAGGACGACGCTCTTAATTAATAGTTTATCAATTCTTTTCTTTCTTTCTGTCGCCTAGTTAATGCTATTTTCGGTTTTTTTCTTCTTTTATACATACATATTCGTACATGTAGATTTCATTCTTTTAAAGAGCGTAGAAAATTGTTTTGTTTTTTTTTTAGTTTCTTTTTTTTTTTTTTTTTTTTTAAATTTTTTCATTGCATTGTTTTAAAATAGCGTTCTTTTTATCAAAAAGACATTTAATACACACATATACATAGATCTAATTAGGCTTCAAAGCTGCTCAAAAGTTTAAATGTAAAATATTCCCAAAAACAAAGTTCAAAATTAAAAAATTCCAAACAAGTATCCTAGAGTTAAACGCATAAAAAAACGGAAGTTTCAAAACCAAATTTTTGTTCTATCATCACTTTTTCTTCTTCTATTATATTTTTATATTAGTATAGACAACCTTAATTGGGGGACAGAGCAGTTAGAGGTTATTTTATTTCAATTTTGCAATGAAATACATATCAATTGATTTTGTTTATTATTTTTAATGGAAATTCAATTTCTGCAAAATATATCGAAATATCGATGGCGATATTTAATAAATGCCACAAATTAACAATTTCTCAAACATTGAGAAAGAGAAGGGTGATGAAAACGATTCTGAAGTACTTGGAAATGTAATCTATTAAAATTTATGATTTATGGCAAAATTAATTGAAAAATCCTTTTTCAACAAAAGTTTACCATCCAACAAAATTTATTTGCAATTCAAATCGACCTTAACCTGAGTTAAAGTACAAAAGAATATGATTTAAAATGTGTTCAAATATTTATCAAAAAATAATAACGGGATTTTTGCAAAAATATCGCATTCGGCTTTATCGATATATTGATTTTGTAGAATTAATCGCATTAGTTACGTCTCGAGAGGATTGCGAGCTGTTTGCCTTAAGTAAAATGTTTGTCTGGCTTTCAAAGTTGTTGACACAATTCTGTTAGAAGTTTTCTTTCATTATTTGGAGGACTACTTAGAAAACAAGAGGAAGACCAACTGGGTGGGTGTGAGAGAGATAGAAGAACTAGAGAGGGGTAATTGGGTGTGCGATTTGTTTATACGGCAGTGTTTTTTTTTTTTTTCATTGCAACATTATTTCAATCATAATTATTTTGTGATTTTGTGTTTGTTATCATATTTCATTTTTGTTTTTCTTTTTTCAACAAGAGGAGGTAGGTTTTTCATTTGATTTTGTGTAGAAAAAGGTTTCATTAGGTGGGTGTTTGAAAAAGTATAAGTACACATATTAAATATTTATATATATCACTGTTATGCTTTTGTGGTTATACAACTTGAAATTTGGTATTGGAGTTTGACAGAAACTGCAGTTAAATCGAAAAATCGAAGCTCATTCTTATTTTTAGTAGGGGGACACAAAGGACAGTTAGAGAGAAAGAGAAAGACTTCAAATAAATTCAAATAAATCGAAAGTTTTGGTTTATCTTTCCATCATATTTCTAACAAAATTGCGATGCTATGGTCTTTCCGTACTTTTTTTTTTTTGTGTTGGTTTGTCTTCGGTTGGTTGGTTGTTCAGTTTTTGGGTTGTTGCTTGCTCTATTCCGTTTATTAAAAATATATATGTATACATATATATCATATATGTACTTGTATGTATATTTGCGGTGATATATGTATGTGTGTCATAAAATATATATACACCGGTCTCTTACATATTTTTTGTTTGTTATTTTTCCTTCACATATTGCTAAAGTTTCTTCATCATTTTTTTGTTTTGTTTTGGATTTGACTAATTGGTGACTATAACTTTTTAGGATTTTGGGTTTGTTGTCGGTTTCGATTTTGGGTTTTTTGCTACAATATTTCAACAATAAATTTTCTAAAAACAGCATGTTCCATTGAACATATAAGTATTTCTCAATTGTATGCTTTGAATGCGGTTTTTGTCATTTGTTTAAAATAATTTAATTTTACTATTTGTATGTATCTATATATATTATTATATAAATTATTATGTGTCAGTTGTTTTTGTTTTTTTTGTCATATTCCTTCTCACGTTTAGCTATTCACACCACTTTCACAACCAAAAAAGAAAAAAGGAGAAACAAAAAGATAAAGAAAAGCACAGACAGTGAGAAAACTCTAAGCAATGTCTTGAGAAGAAAACTCTTACAAGTTGGAAGTCTATCTTAGAATAACCCAGTGCTGGATTAAAGCAGAGCGATTACAGTTTTGCAAAGTTAAGATTTTTTGAGAATTTTTTTTCGAATTTATTTAATTAATTTTGCCCTCAGATTGTATTTTGGCTAATGAATGAACATTTTCAGTGATCAAAACTTTTGTTTTACAGCGCTTAAAGCGCAGGGCCCTGCCAAATGACTAATCCGGCACTGGAATAAGCTAATATTTCACTTGCCTTAAAGCATTCACTCGGATTCATGCCTTCAACATTTAGCTCAAACAAAATTTAGCATCATTATTTTTTTGTAAGTACATATATAATATTGATCTAAAACATTTAAAATCTTGCCGATCAAAACTTATTTTTTTGAGTATGTACATATTTAATTGAAATATTTTGTTTTAGATAAGTTTCTTTCAAATAGAAAAGAAAAATAAACATATAAGAATAATTATAACATTGATAAGAAAGATTTACTATATGATAATTTAAAAGATAGAGGGCATTGTAAATGAATTTTGAAATCAACCAATCAAGTATTTTAAGAATCATTTTTATTTAAGGCATGTTATCCTAATGAATGCTCTCGCTAGAACAAAATGATTTTTGTATAAAACTTATTATTTTATTAGGAAATCATTGTTAGTGTCATTATTAAATAGGGATCATATTTTAGTTGCAAATCAATTTGAATTTAATGGAATTAAATGAAAATTACATGTTGGTCCACATGATCCCTAATAAAGTGAAATGAAATAGTAATTATATGCGAAGAGAGAGGGTTGCTTAAAAAGTTACTATATTCGAAGTGAAATTTTTGTATTCACATCCACAAATTGTTGCTGTCCCTTGTCAATTTTATTTGTTTTGTTGTCCTTCCTTTTGGTTTGTAACATTTGTCAATTAAGTGCTTGAGTGTGTGTGTGTGTGTCTGTGTCGTTTTGTGGGTTTCTTTGTGTGTGTTTGCCATTTTAAATACATATCTAATGTCTCATAGGAACAATCTCTTATATATATATATATATATATATATATATATATGTATATATCTATTATGCATCTTGTTGCCTCTTTGCCGGTGTTGTACATACATAAATTATAGCAACTCCGCAAGTTAATTAACTTATAACTTTGTTATTGTACATAATACATATGTAATTATGTCTAAGTGTGTTTCATTTTGTTGTTGTCTTTATAATTTTATCTTCATCTCATCACACACATCCTTTTTTTTTTTTTTTTGTTGCTTCTTATTTATTTGTTCTGTTTCTTGTTTCGGCAGTAATTTTTGCTTTAATTTTTTTTTGTCCATAAAATATTTCTTACTTTGGTTTTTTCTGATGTTTTTTTTGCTTTGTTTTTTTCTTTCTGAAATTTACTTATAATTTATATTTATTTAATTTTCATGTTGACTTAAAAATGTAATTAACAATTTTTTCGCTTTGTTTCGAAGCAGTTTTGCTAGGTTTTTTTGAAAAAAGAAACTTAACTAGGACTTCCTCATCGATTTGGGAAGTACTTGGAAGACATACATACAAGTGTTGTATGCCCGTATGTGTGTCTGTGTATTTGTGTGTGTTTATTAGAAATATATCCGTATCCTGTGTATGTGTGTATGTCTGTGAGTATGTGTGTTTTCTAGCTTAATTGTCTAAATTGAGCGGCCTTATTGCACAATTATATGCGGAGCTGAGAGCAGCACGGTTACCGTTGCAATAATCGTAAAGAGCGTGAAAACAATTAAACAAAATCTGTGAAGTAGAAAAGAGAAGAGAATGTGAATGAGCATGAACAAAACAAAATGGCGGCATTTCGCCATTTCTAGGTGTTGGCCATGTTTGAATATTTATACCACGTGTGTGTGTACGTGCCAAGCAATTTGCCGGAAGTTGTGTGCGCCAAATGCGTCTCTCGTGCGGGCTTAATTGTTTGATTTAGATGGCAGCAGCTCAAAGTAAACCGCTTGTTTGTTGGCATTAGGTAAACTCCTACACACATACACACAACTGGTGTATATACAAACATATGTATGTACATATATTATATAACTACACATGGATGTATATGTGCCTTTAGACAAAATGAGGTTCAGGTTAACTAACGAGTTTCTTTTAAATTATATTAAGATTATTTTCCAGATTTTCAATTGAATATTAACTAGATATTAAGAATTGGTCAGCTGACTGAGAACTATCCGATCTGCTTGCTGTGATGAACTCTACATTTTTTCTTTAATGTTTATTTGTGTTATAAGTATCACTAAACCTGCTGAAAACTATACAAAATTTCTATCCAAACCTTTTATTATATTATATTACCTTTTATTACGTTATATTATAATATCGTATATATTCAATAAAAATCTAACACAATTCACTTGTGAAACAAATAGACTCAAACACTTAACCATAGAAGAACCCAGAGAGGCGTCCGGAGGGCCTGGGCATCGAATTTCGAACTTTTTTCGACTCTTTTTAAGTCCAACCAGTAAGTCTTCAAAGTGATCGTGAATTCTATTCTATTTCTACCAACAAATGCTAACAGTGAAAAGTAATAGATTTTACAAGTTAGAAAATCTTCATCTGGGATCTCAAAGAATGAATAGATTTCCCTATGCACTCAACTTCTACGTCTGGCTCAAACTGACCCAATAGATAAAGTTGGACATATATCTAATTGTATGTATTCTGCTCAAATCAGCTAGATTAACATTATTATGGGTAAGTACTAAGTGGAGAAAGTCACAAACTTACTTATAACAACAAATGTAAATAAAACAATAAGAAATTTTACGATTCCAAATGGTCTTTAAATGGATTGGCTTTTTAGTTGAGGTGAAAAGTAGGGTTAAGAGTCTCCTCTTGAGATATACAAAATAATATACAACTGCGATATTAAGAACACTCGATATGGATGAAGTTAACCTTTGTTTTGGTATACTTGCTCAGGGCCGCAGAGAGAAAATCAAGGCCCGGGTGTAACCATGTTCGGGCCCCCTACCTCCCTTCAAATAAATCCGCTATTTTCGACTGTGATGTATCGCGGGCCCTTCTGAAAACCGCGGGCACGGGGAAAGCCACCCGCCCCCTCTCGGTGGCCCTATACTTGCCTTAATAAATTTCGTTTTATTTCCCTTTCTTTTCTACTTACCTATCCACAACCATTGCAGCGAATTTCCAATCGCTTATCAATTCCGCTTCATCGTCAGCTTTGCGCATGCGCGCCGTTATAAATTGCAATTCTTTAAGAATTAAGTGTAAATCTTTATGATTGCATCCTATTGCAGTATGATGCTCCTCCACCGTTGTGGGTCGGCCAAAGCTACTACAAATGGGCCATAGAAAAATGAAACATTAAAGTTTGATTTTATCAATTTGGTAGTTTTCTTTTTTTTTTTTTTTTTGTTACTTACGCCGACGAACCGATGGCGGTCTGTGATCCCGATATTGTATGCCGAAAATCATCATCAATATCGAGAACATTGGCTAGTAGGGATTTGGAAGAACGTTCTTTTAATTCCAATTCCTTCATGCGATTGCTTAATAATATTGTTTTGCGTGTGATTTTGCGGCCGGGTCGACCCATTCGCAAAATCCAGGGCAGCCATTGTAGGAAAACGGATTTGATCTTAAGAAAAATTTGGTTTCCAAAAGCATTAAAAATTGAATATGTATGAGGAGTAAGCTTTTGGTGTACTTACCCACGGTGGCATCTCGTGTATATCCGCTGTGCGATGATGATAGTTGAGTACCACAACCGTTAGCACCACAGATGATGCAACCATGAACATGATGCAATTGAAATAGGTGCCTAGATGTCGTCATTGATTATCAAATTAAAAACACAAAAACAAAAATAGTAGAAAAATATATTAATATTTTTAGTCCTTGGGTCCTATTCAATTTAATGTTTTTTTTTTTTTTTTTTTTTTTTTTTGGCAACACTAAGAACAAAAGCTTTGAAATAAAAATCTTTTTACAAGAATTTACTTTAGTATTATATTCATTTCATAGAGTTAAAAAGAAGATATTGTGATTTCTTTTTTTTAATTTTGGATGCTTTTTGTGATTAGCTTTACGACTACTTATATGTACATACTTTTGGTTACAACAGGGTGACAGTTTTTACATGCTTTAAAAACATGCAGTTTCGTTTCATAAAGTTTCTACTAGGAAATGCGCTAAGGACAGTTAAATAGAGCAAGATCATGTGAAAGATCATGTTATTTATATAATGTAGACTCAAACGAGAGTACAATTTATATGGAAAGACTTAAAAAGTGAGCACATTAGTTTAGTACAAGGGTTGAAAATGTTTAATTCTAAAACTTAATATATTTATTGTTGATGTTATATATTTTTTGAATAACTTGATTTGAATCGTTCATCAAGATCTCATTAATAATAAGCTAGTTTTGTTTTTTAAGCTGTAGTTAATTAGCAATGTTTAGCAAAGTTTAGTTCCGGCTACTCAAATTTACTCATCTACTAATTGTAATTTTAGGATAACATGTGATGGCCAAATATTCTTTAACTATTACTTTATATACATAGATTGAAGATAGACGTGTTTTAATTCGAATGAAAAGAATAAATGAATAGACGCCATTAAATAAATGTAGAAAAAAATATTTTTTCTTTTTTTGTATCGGCAAAATGAATTTAAAATGTTATAGAAATGGGAAAAACTTAATGACAAATTAAATTTTAATGGGGGATCTGTTTTTTAAAAAATTATTTATATGTAATATTTTTTTTCGTCAAACGGAACATCCAATATTTGGGCCCCATTACGGGCAAAGTAAAGTCTCTTGTACCTTTGCACTATGGTGTATTCGGACGATTTTGAAGCATTTAATTAAAAAATCTGTGTTTAATAATAATTTTCATTCTCATTGCATTGGGTGAAGTAATAAATATGTTTTGCAGTTGTTTTTCGACAAAATGGGTGTGGCATCTCGCCACCACGGTCAAACAACCGAGTTTTGCCCAAAAAAGTATGCTAAGTATATCATTAAACATAATACGTTTCCTATAACCGTTGTGATTTTAATATTTTCTTGAAATTTAGAGCCAAGATTCATAGAAAAATCTAAAAAATGCGTTTGCAGTTTTTTTTCAGGCTTAAAGAGGAAATCAAGAGATCTGAACATCCGAAAAAAGTTTGTAAATTCTGGTATTCTATTGAAATTTCGAAACCCCCCTAGTAAAAGTTGGTAAAGTAAAATCGCAATGATTTTCAAAATATTTGCTTACATATTTTGGTAATCTTACATAATTATATTACATAAAAAAAGGAATAAATAAAGATTTTGAATTATAAATGGAAGAATTTTGTTAATTGAAGCTTTTACTTAAAGAATTCTGATTCCAAACAAAAGTTGATTACATTTTTAACATTGATCTCTATCTAAATGACTGTCCTTTGGCAATAATGTTATGAAGGTCACAAAGGTCACGGCACAATATTCATTTATACAAAATAATAAACATGCTCATGCATACATACGTCGAACATTTCTAATTGATAAAATGTGAATGTGAATTTTATACATAAATGTTTATTCATATATTTCATTTAGGTTTTGCACTGTAAAAATGTTTGAACCAAATTCTCTGTGAATATTTAAAATATATATATATAAGTATATACATATATATATAAAGCATTTATCAATTGGTTTAGTCAGCTTTTGATACTTGGATGTGAGGAATATTTGATTTGATTTAATTCGATTTGATTTCGACTACAATCATTTCAAAGTGTTATTATTGTGTGTTTTTTTTGTTGAAATTTTAGAGTTGTGATTACGTCTTTTTTAAGCACCCTGGAAAGCATTAAGGTTCAGCCAAAAAAACAAACCGGGTATGAAAAAAAAGTGTTAGGGGTATCTATGTATGTATATGCTGAAGGGGCAGGCAGGCCTAAAAGTTACTTTTTCGTTCTTGTTTCTCATGCTCTCACCTACATTATGCGCGAATCGTTTCTCGATTTTTAAATTATTTTACAAATTTCATTTCATGATTTTTAGTCAGATTGGATTTTTGGCTAATTAGTAAGACTTTGTACATTTTCATTAAATTTGTTTTAGCAGCTAAAAGAGAGAAATCTTATTTGTTGATTCTAGAAATATTCTTTTATTTTTTAAATAGTTTTTTAGAGTGTTTTCTTTTGTTAAATAATAAATTCAAATTTTGTGTTCAGTTTTGTGTTAGTTTATTGTTTTTTAGTCGAATACCTAATAGAGGCACCGCCTCGCTTGTCTTTGTAATGACATTGCCGACCAATAGAGAGAAAACTGTTTGCGATAGTAGTATAGTAACACCTGGAAAATATTTATGGTCAAGAATTCCGTTTTGTTTAATACAATGTATATGGGTAAATAGAGAATATAAAGGAAACCCTTTCAAATAGCCATCAATGTGGCTTGTCAGAGAGAAAAAGGGATAGTTTTTTTCATCGAGAGAGAGAGAGAGAGAGAGAGGTAGAAAGTTGGAGAAATATTAGTTGGTTAGTTAGACCCTAAATGATATTTTTTGGCTGAACCTTTTTGCAAAAGCTTTTTATTTGGGTGGTATTCGAGTATGTATAATATATAAAGTAATACAATTATGTTCATATGTATTATTGAGTGCATTTATGGGTTTAAAGTTTGAATAAAAAATATCAAGGCATCAATCAAGCTTACACATTAGTTTGCATTGGGACCCATAACGAAATGATATTTTTTTTGTTTTTTGTTGTTCTTGTTTTCGGTTTATCCTACATTTTCTAGTTAATATTGTTCATTAGGTATGACAAATTCTCTTCACATTTTTCCAAAAAAGGTTCTCAAGCAAAAAATATCATTCCGAGAAAACAAAATTAAATGAAAATGGGTCAAAAGTAGTAGTAAATAAGTATGTATTATATATTAGAAGTTATAGCCGAAAATAGCTAATCAATCAAAGGAAAATCAAAAGAAAAAACTGAAGGGAAAGTACACTTGAAATAGCTGGTGATTGGATTTGGAATTGGTTAGTGGAATAATATCATTTGATCTATGGCATTTAGGATAGGGTGGACTGAGCATTATCTGTATCTGTGTGGGTGTGTATGTGTCCTGTGTAAATGTGTGCGTGTTGGTGTATATATGTGTGTGCGTGTGTGTATATGTTTTGAAAAGCGTACGAGCGATAACGAAGGGTGAAAATATATGTATGTATATATATAATTGATTAAAAGTATTTCGGTTTTTTTTTTTTTTTTTTTTTGCTGATATGCTAAATGCTAAATAAGGTGATTTATGAAGTGAATTTTATAAACCAAATCAAATACAAATCAAAGTTTTAAAAATTAAATTAAATTTTTTCGTTTCTTTTCTTGTTTTCTTGTTTTTCTTGTCTTGATATATTCAGTTGTTTTCACGCTGATAACGCTGACGGCGACGACATCCTTTTTTGGGCTTATTCATTCTTGTATATTCATTTGGATTACTTTATTCACGAGTATTTTCCCAAACTCACTTGTATTGAAATCTGTCTCATAAGTATCTTTTGTAATTGATAGTGAGAGTTTTATTATTTACGAAGTTTGAAATTAAATAGTACAATTAATGTGTACTATAACATAAACAAAAAATAAATTTCAAATTTATTTCATATATATTTTGTTAGGTTTTGTAAAGTGAAAATTGCTTGGAATAATTATAAAACCAAGTTATTTAATAAAAATGGTGAACAATTTTCGATGCAAGAAAACATTTTTTTCGAATACTTTTGGCCGATTTGCAAACATTGTTTTTGTTCTGAATTCTAAAGAAGAAGACTTTTTCGGTGTATTGCTTAAATGAATTTAATAAGATGTACATATTGAAATTTAATGTCTCGTTATTTCAAAGGTCCGTTTGTTTAGCTTCAGGACTTGAAAATTATTTATTAAGTTGGACCCAGAATAAATAGTTTAGGACAACTGAAGAATTCATTAGTTCAAATTTCGAATCACTTTCATAAATTATGAATTAACTTAAGCTTTTGGTATAGAAAAGACCAAATAATAATTTTAATATGAAATTCAGAAGTTTTCAAAACAGTTATTGATTAAAATTTTGTTAGAAATTTTGAAGAGATTCGTTAGAAAGAAATCTCAAGAATTTTATAATTTTTATGCATCAAATTGTTGTTATTTCACCAAAATCAAGTTAGAGTAAGTTTTTTTTTGTATAGAAGTGAAATCATTGACGTAGCTTCAAAAATTTTTAAAAGTTCGTTTTTTGTGCTGAGTTAAGAAGTTTTTGTAGATAGATTTTTGTTTGCCACGTTTCAATGAGAAAGAAAGTTATAGAGAAAGTAGGGTGAGATAGTTCAGAAAATATATATAATACATAATTTATATATATATATATAATATAGATAACGATAGCATTTAAAAGATGACTTTATACTTTTTTGTTTGTTTTGTTATATTTTTTTTTTTTTGGGCATTTTGGCTTTTGGCTTTTTTTTTTTTAGGGAAATAGAGTTACGTTGCTTTGAGGGGCATTTGGATTGGATTTGGTTATTAAAAAAGCAAAACCATGAAAATTATATATATATTTTTTGTTGGGTTGTAAAAATGAACGGGTAGAGTGAGATAGACTGATAGATAGACAGAGAGAGATAGATAGATAGAGAAATAGAGATAGAGTGATATAGAGATAGCAACACAATATTATGATCAACTAAGAAACGATTTTCGTTTAGAACAATTTTAGAAAGAATTAGTTAAGTTGAATTTGAATTGATTTGGTTTTTGTTTTTGTTTTTTGGTTTTTCATTTAGTTAGTTAGTAATTAGTAAACATAGTACGAAGTACACAAATAACATTTAACAACTTGTTGGCAATTTTTTTTTGAATATTTTTGATGACTTTTGGTTTTTTGGTTTAGTTAGACTAAAACTTTATTTAATCGGTTTTTCTTTTTGTTTTTTTTTTTTTTTTTTTTTTGGTTTGGTTTTTAGTTAAGGATTAGATATGCGAACAATTTAGCAAATGTGTGTGAATAATCATAATAGAATATATATATATATAACAACAATAACAATAATATTTATGAATATATATAGATATATATATATATGTATGTACGTATATGTAAATCATATTAAATTTGTTAATTAATCAGTTAGTTTTTTGGTTTTGTTTGACAAATTTGAATATATATTTGCATTTTTTTTGGATATATATATTAATTTTTGTTTTTTTTTTTTTTGTATTTTTTGTATTTTTAAATGCAATCGCTACCTAACAAGGGGATTGCATCAGATACTTGGGGCAATGTCTCAGCTACAAGGTTGAGAAACACTGTGAGCGATAGAAGAATTGTAACTCCTGAAACAAAAGAATTGAATTTTGGTTTTTTTGTTGTTGTTTGTTTGTTTGAAAATCACAATAGAATAATAAAATGACAATATCGAAAATTAAATAACCAGTGAAAATTAAAAAAGAATTAAACGTACAATTATGTTATATGTTGTTGGTTGTATTGTTGTTGTTGTTGTTGTTTTTGCTGTTGTTGTATTGTTGCTGTTGTTTGTTTTTGTTGTTGTTATTGTTATTGGTGTGTTATTTGTTAGTAACTTGACATTTTGACTTTTTGCTTTCGCTCTGTGATATAGTAAATTTTTCGATTTTTATTATTTGAATTGTTTTTGTAGTTGTCGTGTATATATTGCATTTTTTGTTTGTTTTTCTTTTTGACCAAATATATCTCTATTTAGAATTAACATTTATTGGCTTTGAATTTTTTTTGCTATCTCAATGAAGTGTTAATGAGTATATGCTTGAGTATGGTAGTAACTCAACTAAAATATTGATTAGGATCAACTAAAGTCTGTTTGGAATATACGAGATAATAAGTAGGCCGAAAGTGTAAAGAAAAAAGTAAGATCTATGGAGAGTGGAAATGATGGTCCTTCCCTTATTATCGCAGTACGAACCCTTTCAAAAAGAAAGATGTGACTTAAACATTTGTTTTTAAAAGCAAAAACACTTAGGTGAATGAAAAATTTACACACTTAATTCTTTGAACTAAAATTCTTTCAAATTGAAACACAATCTGATGGTTACATCATCAATCTGTATATATACATAGGTATACAAAGCTTTCGTAAATGTTGAGATTATTTTGTGAAGAATATATAAAATTTTTTAAAAAACATATTGAAATTGAAAAGCTTGAAATTTCTTTTCAAAATGAGAAGCGCTTGCCCAAAAATGTTTGACTGAGAATACGTTATATGATGTTAGGCAATATATACTCAAAATCTGCTAAGGAACTTATTAAATATCAAATCAAATGCTTTGATTATTGTTGTTTTCAATTTTGGTAATTGAAAAATTGAATGACCATATAAGCAACTGACAGAAAATGATCAATCAAACGCCCTATTTCCTTCCAAGAGTATAGAGCCCTAGATGAAGTAAGTTTGTTCAATTCTCACGTTGGTTTTTTATTTTCCTTTTTTGTTCGACATTTCAAAAACTTGGAGGGCTAAAAGTAGATGGCCTGCTGTTGGCCACATCCTCTCAACTTTTACCCATTATAAAAGTTATAAAGTAGCACAAGTTTGCGTTCGTTTTTTTTTTTGTATCTCGCTCCCTCTCTCGTTGGACTACTGTATGTTTTTTTTGTGCCTTTGCCTGTTTGAAGAATATTTGTAAATTGAACTCGAACTCGAAGTGGAGCTCAAGTGAAACTATGCCTGGGTGTGTCTTTACTTAAGAAGGCTTTTTCTATTTAGTTTGCAGCATTTCCACCCACCTTGGGACTACGTGTTGGCCTAACTTCAATGGGGGGGCAGCTTATATCATTATTTCTGCGTGAGGTATTAGTAAAATAAAATGAAGATTTTTTTGCATGGGAAATTTTGTTGTTGTTTTTTTTTTTTTTTTGAAAAGGTAAAGGAGTTTTGGGGTTATATAATCATATGACATAATATGAACGCATGATGAGTCAGGAGCATCATGAACGATACGATATTATGTGGAGTTGCAACTCAACCATCTGATCAAATGGATCTGCATAAAATGCAAGTTCAAATGTTGCGCAATTTCATTTTTGATTTTTTAACATTTTGGTATTTAAGTTGAATTGATTTTTAAATTGGATTAAGGGTGTTTGAGGGGGGTTGGGATGATACTCTATATATTTATGCAAGATCTGAGTGATTATCTGGTTACTGTGTTTTTTTCGGGGTTAGGAGGGCAGCTAAGTTTTAAAAGTCAGGAGTTTAAAGGGACAAATGAGTGTATACAACTTTTTCCTTGAATTTTATATTTAAGCATTGTTTTTTATTTTGGTTTCTGTAAGGTGTGTGGAATTGGTTTCATTTTATTTGTATTTTAATTTTTTTTTTTTTTTTTGTGACTTTTGTGCAAAAACAAAGAGTTCTTGCCAGACAGAGAGCGAGACAGGGAGAGAGATAGAGCAAGAGTTAAAGATATAGAGTTTATAAAGATCAAGAGAGTTATATATTTGAAGAATTCAAGTATTTAGTTTTACTTTAAATTTTGTTTCTCAGATTTGGTTTTGTGTTGGTTTCTTTTTGTTAATTGTTTCTCATATTTGGCCTTATAGCATGCGCGTTTTCAGAGTTCGTTCAAATTGTAGGTATCTATTGGATATAATTTTCCTTCGTTTTCCTTCCATGTAGTTCTGAGTGAGAGTTTGGTGTACTTACGTCTGTTTTGAGGTGTACGTTATTTACAGTGTTCAGTTTTGTTTTGTGAGTGATAAGTGGCATAATTATAAGTTTATATATATGTATATATATAGGTATATAGTATAAAGATCGATGGTATAGATATTTTTCGGCTTAAAGAAAAATAAATACCTACCAAAATGACTAAAAATGCATTTAATTCAATATATATTTGTTGATCCTAGCTATATATATTATTGTATAAATATGTATATTGTAGTTATGTTTATATTATATGTATGATTTTCCTCTCTATTCTCTACCAAGTATCAAAATGACATTGGCTGGCTTTTAATTTGTTCTTTCTTTGCTACAAAGTAAACTACAATAGTTGTTCTATTATTGATTTTGTATTTTCCTTTGGTTTTGTTTTTGTTACAACGAAAAAATTTAACTACTTGGTTTGTTTTTGGAAAACATTCTGTTGTTTCTTTTTGTTGCAACTAACCATTTATGTACATATGCATGTTGTATATGAAATTAACTGACTCTGCATACATAAACGTATATTTTTGTTTTATATTTGTGGTTTTCAGTTGGGTTTCTTTTTGGTTTTTGTTTGATTAAGCAAATGCAAATTGTATTTTGGTTCTGTGGTTGAAACCTCTGAGAGGTAGAAAATAACTTTTTTTCTTTGTTTTATTCGTAGCTCAAATAAATTATGAGTAAATATTTCATTATTTGATTGAAAAATACTAATAAAACTTCAATGAAGATGCCAACGATTTTCATTTGGCATAAATTTAGTTTAAGTTGTCAATGAACTCGAACTTTTCCAAGAAGTTTATTGACCTAGTTCTGTGATATCAATGATTTTGAATAACTTAGTATTTCGATTACATACATTCGGTATGAATACTACAAATGCGACGAATACTTAAAGTGTTATTTAATAAATATAAGAACATTCCGAACATATAGGAATATTCCGATAGCTCTGAGTCATTTGACAATATTCATTCAATATTGATTCCATCCTCAAAATAATACGACTACTCAAAGCTGTTTGAGTTTTTTAACGATTCAATTTCCACTGCGTTAATTTGGAGATCTATACATACATCAAATAATGTGAAAGTTAAGAGTACTTTGAGTTTTTGAATTATTCAGTTATTTATGCATTCGATTTATAAATTCGTTCAACGGGTGTTTGGAAAACTGAACTTATTGCATTAAAATTTGTTTGAAATTTCTGAAAATTGGATTACTGAACTTGTTGCATTTATGAAACCTAATGAAACCTAATGAACAACTATTGATTGTTGGTCATTTACCATTCCAATTTGCATTAGCTTTTCATATTTTCGTTTTTTTCAATCTTTGTTTTTTACGTTGTGTCTACTCGAACCAAAACAATAAAACTTAAGAATTGATAAAGCTATATTTGGACACTTTGTTTGACACATTTTGTTTGTCTTCTGTTTATTTTCATTATTGGTAGCGAAAAAAGGTTGTTCGTTGGATTTGTTTTTTGGATTTATTTTAGTTTTTGCTATATACAATTGTTGTCTAGATTTAAAATACATTTTCATTAATTAAGCTTTCAGTCTAGTTTTTTTTTTTTTTTTGGTTTTAATGAGATTTTAATGCTGCTTTGATGATTTTAGATATCAGGCAATAATGAATGAGGAGGGGGTAAGGATCCCGTATTATATAGGTTTATATATATATATAGGTATATATGATTAATTACGTTTTTAGACACACTAAAGTCAAGCGATATATACATGATGAGTAACTGATGGGATTTATTTAATTGATTTAATATAATACGTTAAATTAAAAGTAAAATTGTTAGATATAGAAATACAGAGAAATGATAGCTAAAGGAGGGGAATATGGATGTCGGAGATTGGGGGAGTACACAAACCAACAAATCGACCAACAAACAAACAAACAAACGGACAGAAACAACAACTCAAAAACCGATTATATAGGCTTGGGAATCAAGGGTAAAATACAGCAAAAAAAAAAAAAAAAATGAAAATGAAAAGTTGTTCTAGTTGGTTTTTTTTCTTTTCTTTTTGTGAAAACTGCTTGAGTGGTGTGCTGCTGTGTGTGGGGATGTGTGTGTGTGTGTGTGTGTGTGTGTGTGTGTGTGTGAGGGTATGGTTGTGTGTAGTCAAATACCAATTATGTCAGAGCTTGTTTTTTTATGATTTTTTTTTTTTTTTTTAACTTTTAAGAGAATGAGCAGCTGAGCAGCAAATCTATTGTAGTTACTAGTTAAAGTAAAGTAATAGTAAGTAGAAGTAGTTTTATAGAAGAAAAAAATAGACTTTATAGGAAAAGTTGTATGATTTTTATTATCTAGCTAGTAGAAGAAAATAGAAAATGAAATAAAATTGTATTGCTCTGGCTTTTTGAAATGTACTTTACATGACTTAAGACAGGACAGAGTTTAGTTAGAAATAGTTGTAGAAGTAGTTGTTGTAGTAGGAAGTGGTTTTTAAATCTGATTTTGTATTTGATTTATAGTTTTTATAGGTAGGTAGAGTTCTATCCAAGTTCCTTTTTGTGGTCCATACATACAAGAAGTATTAAGTTATAGATATATAGATATATGTATATAGTAGTAGTAGTCATTCTCCATTCTGGGTGTGTTTTGTGTAAGATCTAAATAATTGGCATTTTCTTCTAGAGTTTTTTTTT
The DNA here is from genome assembly GCA_018150345.1 of Drosophila equinoxialis. NCBI lineage: Eukaryota > Metazoa > Arthropoda > Insecta > Diptera > Drosophilidae > Drosophila > Drosophila equinoxialis. The sequence goes on from JAECWI010000047.1 coordinate 6,596,689, forward strand.
TTTTTTGTAATTGGTAAAATTTGATTTGAAATTAGTATATTTTTTGTAAAACTTTTTTTTGCTTGCTTGTTTTTTTTTTTTTTTGGTTTGTTCTTTTGCACTACAAAAATTTGAAAACTAATGATCAAAATTAACAAAAGACATAATTAAAACAATTAAAGTAAAACGAAAACGAGTTAATAATATAGCATTTTTCTTGCTCTTGGAATGCACAGCTTGGGCTTTTTTCTATATATATAGGAAATCATTACGTGTATGTTTTAAGTGTGTACCTATAAGAGGAACAGCATCCGACGTTGTCGGCATAGACTCAGCAACAAGGTTTAGAAAAACTGTTAATGATAGTAGTATAGTTACGCCTGGAATTAAGAGATATTTATAAATAAATATATAAACAATAAACACAATTCGACAAATCAGTAACGAAAAAGAATAAATTGTTTAACCAAACTAAACTTAATAAGTACACAAAGAGAAGAATCAAATCAATAAGACATAGAAAAATAAACTGATTTAATTTATCAAATATTTTTTAATGTATATATATATATAAAGAGAGAGCGAGGATATTGAAAAATCGTTTACATTAGTTTACGTTTCAATTTAATTGGGGAATCGCAGATCTTTTGGCAAACGAGTACAAAACGAATTAGTAAAACAATTCAGAATTGCAATTTTTGTGATAAGGATCATACATTGATTAAAGGATCTCTTTATAATAAGAGATGGCAATCAGATGGTAATTCAGTAACAGTTTATATAAACTTTTGTAAAGCTTTTTTTTTCGGGAAAGCGATAGAATATTAAAATATATGAGCCGAATTGAGATCAATCTTAGGAAGAAGAACCATTAAGTTTTGAAGTCTTCAGAGTTGCACATGTTGAACGCTAAAACCACTTGAGAATTACTACTAACTGAAGCGAAACGTTTATAGAAAAAGCTTATGTCACCATTTTGTGCAGACATTCGTTTTTTTTTTGAAGGACGAACTTGTCTTTCCTTAGGATATTTTTCATTGACTCATAAGCACTCGAAGTTAGCCAAAAATTGACATTAAATTTTCTTCAGAAAGAAATCATTTATGAACTCGTTTTCCAAGATATGCGTTAAATATAATTATTTAAGGGAAAGTCACAACTTTATTAGTTTAAAAGGCGACTAAGACTGTTTAGTAGGCTTAATAAGGGGTATATCCTTTAAATTATTATTTTATTTTTTTGTTTGTCACTTTTACATTTTACTTAATCAAATGAAAAAATTTAAAATCATGCATAGTTTGAATTTGATTTATTATTTGGACTAGAATCTTTAAAAGCAGCAGCGCATAAATATATATATATATATTTTAAGAAAAGGTTTTAGTTTTTTTTTATTTGTTGATTGTTTTTTTTTCTTTTTGTTTTTTATTTGTATTATTGAAAATCCAGCTAAGCCTCATTTCGCTACCTTGGCTGCTTTGCCTAACCAAAGAAAATCGAAGCCCTGACTAAATGCTTACAAAAAATGGTTTGCCACAATATTCTGTAAAGAGCTGCAATAAAATATATAACTTATTGAATAGTAAATTTCCAAATTAACGATATATCGTTAATTTCTTTTCCACCGTAGTAGAGTGTCTTTTATTTTACAATGTTCTATATATTTTTTTTGTTTTGTTTTGTTAACTGGAAACATTTTTATACTCACCCAATGTTAGTTTTTCACCCGAATCTGGTGGCAATGTGAAACCCAATAGGGCCATCGATGATATTAGCACACATGGTACAATTAAATTAAAAAAATAATATAATGTACGTCGACGTATTTGTATAGTAAAGGTGATATCAACATATGGTTCAGGGCAGCAGGCGTAGACTATGGTATTTTTCTTTCCCGGCATGGCTGGACATCAGAGTCGAAAAATTAATGTTTACAGATCGATTAGTAAAGTTCATAATTTCAAATGGATTAGAGACATATGTACACACACACATACACGCACACAGACATTGACATTTGTGACTCGTATGTATGTACATGTATCCAAATGGACCAAAAATCTTCAATTTTCCTATGGCATATCACCTTAATGTTTAATAAATGTAAAAATTTAAAAAGACAAACTCACAATTATATTGGCATATCAATAATGTTAGAATTTAGAAAGTTTATACATACAAATAATAATTATTTAATAATTTTAGCACTAATTTAATACGGTAAGAGTGTTATGCCATTAGATGATTCGATTCTTTATAAGTATTGCTTTCCAATTGTTTTTGATCCATTTGATTCATGTACAAACTTTGCACAGATAAATAACATATATTTACAATTATTAATTGTTTTTTTTTTTAATTTTTTAATTTTTCTATATACAAAAATTAATTGAATTAGAAAACTAAGCAAATGATAATGATCTATGAAGCGTATTTCTAGAAAAAATATATGCATATATAAAGAAAAAAATATATATATATGGTTTTAGGTAGGACAAGCATAAAAAGCAGAGGAAAATGATAAAACATTTATACAATGACAACAGATAATAGTTTTTTTTTTTTGAAAATAATGATGATTTTTCTTTTTAGTTTTACTAACCAAGCAAGTACCACTCGCCATTTGTTATGAAATCGGAAAGATCCCCTCCATCTTCGGAATTCAAAACCAAATCCAACTTTTTTTTTGTATATTTTTTTTTTTTTTTTTGTATTATGTAATAAGAAAATTTTGTTAATTTTTCACACAGTTTTGAGTTTTGGGATTATTTTTTGTATTTGGAGAAAAAGAATATTTAAATTGTTTAGTTTTCGTTTTTTGTTTTAATAGAAATAAAGCCACATTGATACAACATTTATGTACAATTTGAAAATGTGTTCGAGGTGTTTGAAAAATGATATATGTATAGCAAGAGCGAGAGTTTTTTTTTTTTTTACTTTCATTTAGTTTTTAACTTTAACATTTTTTCATTGTCGTTTTCGTTTTGTGCAAAAAAAGTTTGTGGTAAATAAAAGAATATTTTAGTTGCTTCTTTGGGTTGTTCTTCTTTTCTTTTTTTTTTTTTTTTTGTTTGACTTTCATTAAGAGTCTTTACTGCGTCCAATAAATAGTTTTATTGTACTTTTTTTTGAGAATAAGTTTATCTATTTTTGGGCGTGGTTGTTATAATCATTATTTTGGGCCTGCCACCATGCAAAATAGTTTGAAACTGCTCGAAAGAAATTTCCACACATGATTCCTTGATTTGAGAGACAAACCTACAAAATTTTTCAAACTTGTTTCGTTTTTGTTATATTTTGTCCGTGGACATAAAAATATTCAATATAAGATTGAACATTTTTAGTTCACCATCAATTTTTTATGATTTTGTTTATTTTTTTTTTGTGATTGAGTTTTGGTTAACTTTTGGTTTTGTAATTCGCAAAAACGCAAAGAATTGATTTGAGTAGGGACAAAAGATATTAAGTTTAAACTCATACTAGAAGTAAAGATTATGCATAGAAAGAGAAAGAGAGAAAGATTGATAGATAAAGAGAGAGAAAGTTTGGGGGAAAAAAGGAAGTGAATCAAATGAAAGCATACCATTTAGAAGGCCTATTAACTATTTTAAACTCTTGCCAGCCTAATTTACCTAACTAACCACTAGCAGCTCTCTAAAAGTCGTTGTCCTTTCCCTGATGTTATCCTAATAATTTGCTTTGTTTTATTGCTGTTGTTGTGCTTGTGATTTGGGTGATTCTGAGTGTACTGAATTGTTGACGTGTGTGCTAGCCTAGCTTTTTGCTATTTTTTTTTTCATTTACTGTACTGTAGTTTAGTTTTTAGCTGTTGGCTTGGTTTATTTATTAGTTTCTTGTTGTTGTTTTGTTTTTGGGTTTTGCCAAAACACTTTACCTGATTTCCATCGTAAGTCCAACTACCGAATTTCATTTCGCAATGTTGGTCATCAAATGGGAACCACGTGATGTCTATCTTGCATGTGCTCTTGAAGATACCAGGGGGCACGTACAGACAACTGCCGTTATGTTTGACCACAATGTTGGTGTGATACGTGCCATCGAATCCCTCATCCGCGCTAAATTATTGTACAATTTGATTTTAATTCAATTATGCGTGGTACTTTTTTTTTTTTTTTTGGTAATAGTTTATAGGTTTTTTTTTGTTTGATTTGATGTTCATTTTTTTTTTTTTTTTGGTTATCGGTTTGTTATATAATTTGCGCTTTTTTTGTTTTTTGATTTTTTTTTTTGGATTTGGAAAAAAAATTTGAATTTAAAATTTTCTTTTTTTTTTGGTTTTCTCTAAATAAAAGATAGAGAGATAGAAATAGAGCTTGGGATTTGGATAAACTATATATGAGGGATTATTCTAGTGTTTGGTTCGCAGTGTACTTTGTGGTTGTTTTTGTTTTGTGTAATTGGAGCTTAGTTTTTAAGTAATATATATATATATATTTTTTAATCTAATTTATGAACTACAGATATTAAGAGTATGGGTTAATTCTATATCTAGATGTACAGTTTTGTATGGTTCGTGTACTTATAGGTAAAGATTTTATAAGATACCTTACACTAGATTATATTACAAATATATACATACATTTCAAATCTATTTCTAGACTCATTCTTAAGTCACTTTTTTTGTCCTGTAACTATTTTTAATACGAATTTCGATGATTATCGGTACCAAAAGCACTTTGGTAATCACATTAATTAGCGATTTTCGAAACTGTTCTCATTGTTATGAAATGAAAATGGTAAAGCAGGTAAATTGTTTAGCTTTGTATTAAACTTTAAAAGTCTTTTTGAATACAAAATTAACCAAAAAGTATGCAATAGTCCAAGAATTTCTTTTTTGAAACAAGTAAAGAAGTTTTTAAAATATTCTGTGGGTAAAAACAAATCCTTAGCATTGTTTTTAGGCAATTTTTAAGTTACTAGGTATACGAAATTTTATAAATTTGAATACTTTGCCAGCTTATTACATACTTTTGAAGGCGAATTTCCTTCATTTCCGTATATGGTTCTAATGCATTTTCGTCCCCAATTAAGCAAAAAGTGGACAACAGACCCCTACCATGCAGACTTGGGCTTTAAATAAAAAAAGCAAATAAAATCCATTTTAGATGACAGGTTTTAGGTATGATTTATTCATGATGAAATTTTAAATTTCAATCATTCGCCCAGTCCTTTTTTTAAACCTTTCTACCAGTTTCTTGATTGACTAATTTTAGAAATTAATTTAATAAATTTAACATTTGCAAATGTTCTTTAAACTACAAACGAGAGAGAACTTTAAGGGAAGTCAATTTCTCTTTGAAATTATAGTAAATTTCTGCCATAACATTCAGAAACTCACTACATTTGCGTAAATAGAAAATTTATTTTTATCGATATCTATGTACATACGAAATAAGCAAAACTCAATGTCCATAATTCATATTCTGATGAGAGAAACTACATTTTCTTTGTTATGGGCACATACATACATATATACATACATATGTACGTAGAAACCCTCACAACATTGAAAACATGAATATCTGTGTGGAACTAGAAGCAATATCTATGCATATAGATGCATGCAAATGAATGAAACTGTATTTTTGGGGTCGAATCCAAGTCCAATTCAAGTGGCATTCTTCGATTGAAATTTCAGCTGGTTTCCATAAAGCGTTATAATATGTACAAAAAATGTGGATTTTACTTCTGTCATCATATCTATACGTATGTACATATATAGCTGTTTTTTTTTTGTGTGGTCAGAAAACGTGGCTTGTGGCAAACACTTGAATTTAGTTTGCGGGGCACTTCACAATGATAACCACAAGAATTGGGCGTTGGAGCATTGCATCTGCTTACCATGAGCCTATATGGTGGAGTATATAGGCATTTAACTGGAATTTGTACGATGATTAGTGCAACAGACGAACCAGTAATGAGGGCTTAGACGCACACATGCGCGTTTACATTTACACACACACACACATACGTAAACACAGAAATGTACAGATGTTGTGCATTTAGGCTTGAGAGCTTGTGGTAAAGCGTTAAATCGGATTGAAGCCAATTCGGATGTTGGTATTTTTGAGTTATTTGCTTAAATTGAAAAGGGCTGTGAAGAGCAGTTTTCCAATCGTTAGATTTCTGAAGAACTAATGCACCTTCATCATCAACATACTTGGTCAAGTTTATGCTTCACTTAGCCCAATTGTTCAAACAATGTATTGCTTTGTTTGTACATTTCAATTGGTCTCAAAGTGAATTCATTTTGAAGGCTTTATTCAAAGTCATTGGGGTTATGGCAAACTGTCAGTTTCGATTGGATCAAAAAACTAATATACTGTAAAAAATATTGAAAATTAAAGTGAAAGCACTTCAATGAGATTTTTGTTGGGATTTCTTGGGATCTTTTTTTTCAAGAAGCAAAACCCAAACGGAACCCAATTGATTTGCACTCAATAATGAGGCAAGGCCAATTCTAATCTGTGTGTATCTTTTCTTTTCATTCTTTTTTGTCTTTCTGTTCTGCTGTTATCTGTATCTATCAGGGCTCATCTAAATGATGGGACGTACATTAGCAGGACTGGCGTCGCATACAAATTAGCCTTCTTCTCGCCCACGCAAGAAAGTCACAAAACAAAAAGAGGAATTAATAAATTAAACGAAATAAAAAGTTGGCCAATTGTCAAAGATGTTCCACAATATAAAATCAACGAAAAATCTTTGGAAAACTAACTGCGTTAGGGGAAAATATTTTGGAAATTTCCATGAATCAGTTCAATTGGCAACTAAAGTGGAATTGCTTTTTTGTTTAGGAGTTTTGTGGTTAATTTTGATTTGCGGAACGTATTCCGAAGCGAATCTGTTATTCTTTGGCTTTGGACTCTGTAGAAGTTCATTAGCAAATAAAGTTGACAGCCGAAAGGTTTTTTTCTCGTTTTCTAGAGGGGAACGTGCTAGGTGCCACGCCCAAGACGCCCACGTTCATCCAATCACCACACCAAAAACCCAACAAAGCCCACCCATCTCCAATATACTGATTTCCCCAGACTGTTCTATCTGTTGGTCTGCTGCCTGCTGCCTCAACTAATCAATATGATTTTTATTTCAAGCCCCCCAAAAACAGACGAAAAGGAAGTGAAGCGTTGCTTTTTGTGGGCAGTTTCGTTGGAAATCAACACCGGATGCTGCGTGCCAGGCAAATTAAAGGCCGAGACCATTGGCATACCGAGTCATCGCGTACGTGTTTTGTGTTTTTCGTTCAGCTCATTCTCATTTGCTCATTCATTGCGGCAGTGAGAGAAAAGCCTTTTTCCGTGACATGTAAATTCCATTTGCCGCACCATGCGTCAATCAAGTGTTAAACTAACTTTAAATAAGCTGCTGCATTTCGCCAAATAAATTGCAATTAGTTGGAAGCAAGAAAAAAAAATTACACAAAAAAAGAAGCAGTTCCATCTAAAACTCTGAGGTGGCTTGACATTCCACCAGGTGCATTTGGGTTTTACAAATTTGCAGAAAATCCCCGCAGTTTGTCTTCATTTCAATGCGTCTGTATGTAACATAAAAAAAAACTTTTTGGCGTTTTGGGACCTGCGGCATTTAAGCATCTATGTAGGTGTTTTTTTTTTTTTACTTTTTTTCTAGTTCACACCTGGAATGGTCAACTGAGAGTTGGATAAATGGGCTACAAATTCTGACATTTAAGTTATGGCTTAAAACTGTTTAAGCCTTTCATGTGCCCGAGTGGTTTTTGCCGGCTGAAAAGTATGCAATGTTTTTATTAACTTTACATTTACCCAACTTGACAAGTAAATTTTGTTGGAAACTTTCTAGGTAATTTAAGGAACTAGAAAAATGACAGAAATATTTATTATATTGCAAGTGGCACTAAGTGACAGATAATATGTAATACTCAAGCAAAGTGATTGGTAAGCCGTTTCCCTATTATTCAAATGTTAAATAAATTAAATTAAATATTGATACTGAATACTAAAAAAAACCTCTAAATCTCAGCAAATGTTATTTTATCTCATTTCATTTACACAAATGCACTCATACTCCATCTACACCTATTGAATAAACACCTTAATATACATGTATTATCTTTAACAATTAACTCCCATTATTTATCCCGCATAAATGTTAATTTAAACCTGAACTAGTGGTAAGTTAATTATAATGAGAATATACATAAGTAGCTATAATAAGAATAAGACACTATTTATGGGTTAATTCCCAGCTTTGTGGATTTCGCTGCTGATTAAGGCAGATTTATGTCTGTATTGCGAACACACTTCTTGACATGTGTGAATAGAATAATTATGTGTTCATATTAAGCATATACATTCCCCTAAAATGGCTACAACTGTCAATTTTTCAATAGATTCATTTTATCTAAACATAAAGTTAGATTACCATATCTGAATTTAATCATTAATTCTTTAACTACTTATAGTACACATGTAAGTAAGTCTACCTTCCAACTCCTGTTTGATCCCATAGGAACGATCGGTCGAATACAGTGACTTTTGTCAATAACTTCGTTACTCTTAATGCGACTGCTTTCAAATTAAACATTTGATAGTTAAATATGCCTGTTAGTGACTGTGCCGAATTTGGCAGATCGGGTAACTATATCATATAGCTCCCATGGAAACGATCGGTGGAAAACAGTGACTTTCATCAAAAAGTTCGTTATATCCTATGCTAAGATTGAAGGCCGCTCTTTTGCAAACATTAGACTTTTTGGACAAAACGTTTTTACACTTTGATGGCTATGGGTAAGGAAAGAGTAACCCAAAAAGTTGCAAGGGTATACAAACTTCGACGCGGTCGAAGTTAACCCTGGCCCTCTGGTTTTATTTAATTTATGAATAGCTATCTATATGCATACTATAGATGGGAATGTCTTTAAACAGAGAACCTAAATTTTAATAACCAAACAAAATTACTTAAACTAGAAAATCAGAACTAAAATCTCAAAACCTAAAAGTTATGAATTCGTTAACACGTCTGCAATTTTTTAATAGTGCTGCTATTTTATTTAATTGTTAGTCGTCGTAATAACTGTGCATTAAGTAATATAATTCTAGCTATAAAAATTGCAACGTAATTTTTGTCTGTTTAAGCAAGTTTTCCTTGCTGCTTTTTTTTCCACACAAAGTTTACTTTGTTGTGTTTACACACGATTTTCTAAGTAACTAATACATATGGTTTTTGTGGTCAGTTTTTATTGTAGCTTTGCTTAGAATGTCCTTGGTGCCTTAGTCTAAATTGTGACATGCATCTAAAATGGAGCTTACAAGCACTACAACTTAAGCTAACTTACAAAGACTTAATGGTTTGGCAAATGGTTTTCGGCGCCGGCGCTGTTGGTTGGTTTGGCTCTATGTGGTTTCGATTTAAGATGATGCATCATTTGTGTGAGTTGTTGTTTTTTGTCGGTTATTTAGGATCACACACATCGATAAACACACACACACACACGCACAGACGGATAAGGTATAGATAAGTTAGTTAGACAATTAACATAAAGTATAGTTAGACAGCAAAAGTTAACTTGGACATTGATAAAATAGGTATGTATATATGAAATTTATATAGTTATAGACAGAAATAAGTTTACTCTATATGGGTATGCATATTGACGTATATAGTGAAACATAGCTATGAATGAAACAATTGCACACACATTGATAACAGTTGATTGCTTTGGTAACTGGCAAACACATTCACACACTTTCATTCACATACACGCAAATATCCACACAGACAGAAATAATTCTTCTTCGTCTAAATGTGAAATGAAATTGTAATTATTCTATGTATTTCGATTGCCAATCGAATGAACATAGAACATACACAATACAATAACAACATTGATGTTTACTTTTGTCGTATATTTTGTAATTTTGTAATCTTTTTGCTTGTTCTGTTCGCACTTTTTTCTATGCTTTATTGAGCTTTGGCTTATCGAACGTATGATTTATGTGAGGCGTAATTAGTATTGAAGCATTTACTTATTTCTGTTATTCCACTCACACAAATACACACACAAGTATATTCAATCACCGATTAAATGAACATTTCATATGTTATATATGTATGTAGGTAGTTGATTTTACTATATATAATAACACCAAGTGAGAGCAAAATGGAAAAACAAATATCATTTTGTTTTGTTTTTAATAGATGAATTAGGCAAAATGAAGACTACACACACAAAGTAAATACATTTTCTCTTTAGAGTTATTATATTTGGCATTTAATATTTGTTAGTTTTTTATTTGATGAATTTTCAAAATATAACATTATGGGTTGTTTAAAAATTTATGACAGTAAAGAGCCATCAAAGAAGCAATAGTTGATTTCGATAACGAAAAACAGACACCTTAAAATTTAGCCAGCCAATTTGATTCGGCAAGAGTAAAAATCTTTAACAAGTTTCAACTAGATAGCATTCATTTCTTTAATAATATTAACAAAATATGCTTAGAAAGAGGCTCTGTTGCTAGAAAACTAATTTTTATTCATTTCACTATCTAAATTCATTGAAAATTCATCACATTAAATCGGTTAACCGAATAAAATATACACATGGTTAATTATTAAATATTTTGTTGGTGATTTTTTGTTTGATTTGCCATCATATTACGATATTAGTCTTAACTATATTGTTTCTTTTAAATGTTAGTATTTAAGTTTACAATTAAATAAAAAAAACTTAATTATTTGTTTGTTTAATATATTTAATTTAATTGTATATATGTATATATATATTTGTGAATGTATATGTTTGTGTCAGTGTATATATTTTTGTTAAAGTGTGGGATGTGAGGATCGTAAGAAAGATAAACTTTTTTAACCAACAAATAAGAACTGATGTATGTAAGTGTGAGTGTGTGTGTGTGAGTGTGGGGTGGAAATTGGATAGGTGGGTTAAACAGTTTAACAAAGTGCCCAAAAACTAGTACTTCGTTCTGGGCACATTTAATTTTTTTTTTTTTTTTTTGTTTAAGAATTTAATATTATGAATTGATTTTTTGTTGTTTTTTTTTATTTATAGGTATTATTTAGAATTTTTGTTTGGTTTAGTACGAGGGATTTGATTTCTCATGCACAATACTTGAAAATCTATTTTGCCATTTTTACAACATGAATAACGACGTGTGAGAAACAAACAAACCAAAAAAAAAAAATGGTTTTTTATTTATTTTTTTTTTACATTTTATCTATACTCTTGCAGCGTTTATTGAACAGTCCAAAGAGAGAATCGAACTGATAGCCCAAAAAAGTATGCTACATTTTTGGTGAAAGTTAATTTCTATGGAGAAATATGGTTTGATGGAATCGGAATGATAGATAAAGTTTATTTTAAAAACAAGTATTATGGTAAGATTATTTCGTAGTATAAAGGTATTTAAGTTTTCTGAAAATAAAGTCCGTTTTTTAGCATTATTTCTATATCTAACTGCAAGGGTATAAAAACATCGGTGTGCCGAATGATATGTTTTTGTTTTTGTTGTGGTTGTTGTTGTTTTTTCTTCTTCTTTTGATTGTTTGGCCAAATAAATTCAAGTACTGAACGTCTAACCAGAGATATTACACCAGCATATTGTTGAACAAAGTTCTCTCATGTTGGTTATTGTCTTTCGGAATTAGAGCGAATACGAAAAATTCTAAGAACAGACCACAGACTATGAATATATGTATATAAAAATGCTTCATTTTTCTTTCTTTTTCATTTCGCATTTTTAGTTTTAGGGTAGTTTCTATTTTCATTATTATTATTCTTATTGTTTCTTTTTGTTTCGAACAAACTACTTGCATAATATTCTGGTTAAACAACAAACAAATATGTGAGTATTTTATTTTAATATATATATTTATTTTGTTTTTTTTTAGTTCTGGGAGTTTAGTCTGAATGATTATTTAGAAATATTGATTGTATTTTTGTTGTTGTTGTTGTTTTCTTTTAAATCATTTGTTATTTGGGTTTTATGAGCTTTTTATAGATATATATTGTTGATTTTGATAATATATATATAATTTAAGATCGGTTAGCAATACGAATCCAATTACAATGTGAGGCCCACATCAACGGCAAGCTGACAATGTACAGTCCCACTAGAAAAACACCACTGCGTGTAAACTACTCTTAATTGAAGTAAACAAAATGATTCTTTAAAATTGTTTTTGTGATTTTTTTTTTTTTTTTTTTTGGGTCAGTATTTTAGTATTCAGTCGCGTTAGCAAATCATAAGGTTCTTGGAATTGGGTTAATAAATGGGGTAAACATTGAAACACATAATGAGTTTGTTTAACTTTAGGTTCACGGTTAAACCTAATAACAAAATGTTTAATTTGTGGCTTTTGAGTTTTTTTTTTTTTTAAATAGACACACAAACAATAGCGAGTGGATTATGATAGTATTTAATTGTATATCGATATATGTATATATATATAAATAGATATATAAGTTGATAAGATATTTTAATATACATTACTATAGGGGATTATGCAAACATATTTTTGTTATGCATGGCCATAATTGTTTTGAATGAAAAACAAAATATATTAACTTAAATTCATTGAGACAAAACAATGTTAACAATCTGAAATAAAATTTTGCAAAACGAAAATGTATTTTATTTAAGTTTTTTATAACTGTGTATAAGTGTTATGGAGCTTTGATTTAAATCTTTTCTAATATTCTGTTCTTTACTGATTTTTCAATAAACTGCAAACTAGTTAGGTAAGTAAGACTATATTAATTGTTATTTGTGTTAGTTTATGAAAACGGATTTAAATTTAATTGATTTATAAAAGTTAAATACAAGAAAAACAAAACGCTTCATTTGGTTGCTGTAATTCCCAACTAATTCTAGCGTTGAAGACATGGTATGGCTAATGCAATTCCGAAGTTCTTTAGCAAAGTCTGCTGATGATAGAATTTGGTAGTTCTTGAAATAGCTATACAGACAACCTGCTCACCTTTTTGTGTTGCCTTTGAAATAATCTTCTTTTGTAAGATTGACCTCAAACCAGTTAAATTGCAAGGTTTGATTTAAATTTCAAATACGTCGTAATCTAACCAGAAAAACAAAACTTATTATGATATTTTAGGATGTTAGATTTTTTGCATATCTTTTAACCCGTGATTGGAAGAGTTTTTTTTAACATCCTAAAAGTTTTTTGTAAAGAAGTGAGACTCTTTTATATTTTCTTTAGATTACTAAGCATTCCAAAACTGTTCTCAATTAATACATTATTTATGTATCAATAGTGATTCTATCAATAGATTTCTCCATGTATCTATTTCATTTTAATTTTCATTTAAACTTTCAGAATTTTCAAGCACTTAATACTCAAAGCTCCAAGGCACTTTATTAAGAATTTGATGAAACAACAAAAGGTCAACTACAAAATGTAACTAGGGGTTTATCGCTTAATCAACTAATGCACAAAATCAGCTACATAATATTTTATATAGGTATGTATGTATAAAATAGCTATAACACAACTCAAGTAGAAATAAAAGTTTGGTTATTTAATCAAGTGATTATCTTATTAGTCTTAGTATAGTTTCGGTTTCAGTAGTCAGAGCCTAACTTACCATTGATGATATATGTGGTATATGTTTCTATAGATATAATATATCATAATTATTTTGCTCTATACCTATATTTGGTATACTCCCTATAGATTATCGATTAGCGCCAATATTATTTACTCAATTTGATTATATGTGGGCTTTGTATAGCCTTTCTTTTCAATTAGAGTCGTTAGTTTCGAATGGTCGAATGATATCCGTGGATCCACACCCCTCTCAATTATAGGAGGTGGGACACTTAATTGAACCTCTCTGGACTTACCTATTATACATAAGAACATCGGGTTTCCACAGCTTATTTGGCGTTATTCGAAGATCCTTAACTCCACCGTATTCAGTTTCATTCCAACGTAAATTATAATCAGTCCATTCCTATACAAATATAGATATACTATTAAATAATTGGTATTTCTTAAGATAGAAAGCATAATGTTTTAACGGTTGTCAACTAATAATTTTCATATATATACATATCTAAAAAGAAATTCAAATAAAAATGCGACGTGTATATAGAATATAGTGATTTTTGAGTAAACATTTGTTTAAGGAAACGATGCAATGTACATATACATATAGATACATGCTTAGATAGATACAGTCATGCAAAATGCCTTATGTTATAATAATTTTAAACTCACTGTTTAGCGCTAAAAATATAAAACAAACTCACTAAGACAGGTTCTGCAATATGCAATACATACACACACATACAACTTGACAAACAAATTTCAAGTTAAATCATAGCCCCCAGTTGCCCCTACCAAGTGCTTCAGCATTCACACAGCATTCATTCGCACTGTTGTCCCCTGAAAACGCGACAAGTTTTATCGCGGTCTCTGTTTCTGCTTCTGGTTTCTCTCTCTCGCTGTCTGCTCTGTCTGTCTCTTACTTTGTCTCTCTCTCTCTATCTGTGGTTCAGGACTCACTGTGCTTTGTGTCATTTTGCGTGCTTCCAATCTGCTTCACTGCCCCACTGATGCTTGCTGGAGCTTGTTTTGCGGCTTTGCCTACAAGTGGTTCATGTTTATGTCATAAAAGCAGCAAAAAGTTTTCCTTCTAGTTTTCAGTCTTGTTGTTGTAGTTGTTATTGCAGTTTGTTGTTGTTGCGTTTATAATTTAACACATTTGTGGCATTTTTAGAGCAAGCAATTGTCCCCAACCTCGCCTTTGCCCTCGCCCTCACCCCCTTAACTTTCCCATGTTGTTGTTATCGCTGTTTGCTTCCCTTTTGTAAATCACAAAAATTTAATTACATGCCATGGCCACCATGTATTAAATTATTTTTGCTTTAAATTTTTGTTTTAAACTATCATTACTTGTTTCTCCTTCCTACGATTTTATTGCTCCTGTTATTGTTGTAAATGTGTGTGTGTATGTGCGGTTTTAATGACAGCTGTTAAAACAGTAGTTGGATTTCGGTTCGCAAAAACCAACCGACTCTTGAAAAATTACGCAATTTTGTGGAAAGGGATTTTGATGCGTATGTGGCAATTATATTACGAAATAGTTTTCAGTTACATGGACACATACAACGTGTTTTCATCACTGTAGCTGTTTCGCATTTGTGGTTCCAGATACTCATACGCACATCTGTTGGCCAGGTGAAAAATGTGATTTTTTTCGTACGAATTTTTGCCATGAAATCATTTGAATTTTTAATACGCAATGTGAAAAATTTAAAAACGCTTTAAGAGTTTGTTATTGTGAAATCTACAAAATTTGTTAATACAATCAACTTTATTACAAAAGTTATAACATAGTCGGTATCCTAGTGTGGGCCTACCCCCGATTTAGTTGGTGTTTTTTTTCGAGGGATAATGAATAGAATTGTTGATTGTAACGATACTTCAGTGGCCCAAAGGAGAACTCGTACATAAATGTTTAATATGAAATTGTATCTGGTTTTATATGATTTTGGCGCTAACTTTGAGTGAAAGATTTAAATGCTCTAAGGCAATTCTATAATTACGTATACGCAATGTATTCTAAGGGTAAAAGAGGTCAAAATGGTTTAAATTCACTCCACTTTCATAGTCATATATACCAAGATATGGTCCTTAAGACCAATGAACTGTGGACAATGAGTCGAGAACACTACATTTTTGTCAAGTCATTTAAAGAAAACTTAATGTTATGCATTTTGCAACTAATTTAAATTTTGCATAACTAAACAACATGTACCTCAAAACTCTGATGTTGGTTTTTTGTGATCAAAAAAAATATTTCTTTTAGTCAATTTAAGCCAGTTTTGGAATTCAAAGAGAAATAGCTGTCAAAATTTTTGTGTAACTGTTTTGCCCATTCCAGTTCAATGTTAGCGATAATCGATTTTGGTTAACAAAAATAAACATTTTACTAAACCGCTCTCCATTTCCTACTAGTCATAATTTAAATTACAACTGTCCACAAAATTGACAAACATTTGAACGGCATTTCGGAAAAACTGACAGTTTATAAATGGTGCGTATGAGTTCCATCAATCATATACGCTAGACATAAACAGACACACATACATACAGAAAGCTGATGTTGCAGGGGGGTGGGGTTAAAAAATAAAACAAGAAGGATACGCACACACATGTTGTGGAAGCAAATTTGCAAAAATTATGGATAATCGGGCGGTAAGCCATATCCATAGGAGTATGACAATGGCCAATCTACGTGTTAAATAAATAATTTAATTAATTTCACGAATTGACAAGCCTCGATGATGAAATAAGTGCAGAAAAAATGCTCCGTATTAAATTTACCCCGTGCACACCCACTCAAACACACTCTCACACATTCACATACGCACACAATCACACACACAAAAAAAAGGAAGAATATTCAACTAAGGCATGCAAATTATTAGTGTTGTTTTTTCTGTTGTTTGGTTTTGTTTTTTGATTTTTTTTTATGTATGTATATTTTATTGTGTTTTGTTTGTTTTTAGTTGCTCTTTATGAAAAAGTAAAAAGTAAAACTAATTTTCAAGAACTTTAATTTTTAAATATTTTCTCATACTTAAACTGAAAAAAACTGTTGAAAGAATTGATAGGAAAAAAGGAAAAACTCTATGTTTTTTGCTTTTGCTTCTAGTGTAGAAAAAGGAAAAAAGTCAGTTTTGGTTTTTGTAGTAGTTTTTTTTTTTTTTTTTTTTTTTAGAATTTAGCTTAAGGGTTTATATGCGTGTTTTTGTGTAAAATATTTAATTAAGCATCGATTGATTTAAATATTGATGATTTAGATATATGGATTTAATGGTATTTTGATATGATTTTTAAATAATTTAACACACACACGAACTAAGCCACATAATAGACAAAGAGATCAGAGATAGAGAGAGTGAGAGAAACAGTGGAAATATAATATTTAGAATACAGAATTTGAAAATGTTGAAATATTATTATTACATTTTTTTGGGAAATGATCAAGGGTCGAAGGGCAACTCGTAGCTCTTAAAGTTATGGCCGTGTTGGGTGTGTGTTGAAATTATGAGCAAGCAAAGCATTTCCTTAGCCAACTTTGACTCTTTGACTGTTCAAGAATCAAACTAACTAACTACTATTTGATGAATATGAAGCTATAGTATTATACGACTTGATGTATACAAAGATTATAGGAAGGAGAAAAGGACATACTTGAACAGTTTTTAAGTTGGCCAACAAAATGCTTGAAGGTATTATAATATTTAGATTGTGGTATTTAAAGCAGATACGTTATTTAATATACTTTACTAGCTATTTAATAGGTTTTAAGTTTTAAATAAAGGTGTGTTTTGTTTTTAGTTTTATTTTTTTGTTTTTGTTCTTGAAACTTACCAACGAAAGCCAAAGATTCGTTATAAGTAGTTGATTTTTCTCGTCCTACATACAGTTTTTTTTTTCGTTTACATAATAAATTAAAATCAAAAACAAAGAGAAACCGTAGACGAAACAAAAAAGTAAACGACAAAAAGAAAAAAATTTATAAATAAATAAGAAAAAGAAAATTGCAAACAATGGAAAGTAATAGTAAAGTCAAGTAAAAGAATAAAAGTTAATTTAAGTAGAAAAAGAACAAAAAGTTAAAAAGAGCAGAGCATGATAATAGAAAGTTTTTTGTTTTATATATTTGTTTTATGAGTTTTACAAGAAAAAAAATTTCTCTTGTATTTTTTTTTTTTTTTTGGTTTTTTTTTTTTTTTTTAATATTTATAGCATCTGTATTTATGGTGTATTTTTCGCTGCTTGCTCTAGACTTGATGCGATTTGGCTTTAATGTGCTTGACTGATATCTGGGTGGGGGAAGCGGTGGGAAGGGGCTATGCAGTGCATGTCCATAAATGTTTAAGGCTAGTTTTGGTGCAAATCGTAGTATTGAAATTATATCAGTGCAAATTAATCTCGTAATTTTACGAAAATTTATAACAATTGCAAAGTAAAGCATACTTTTCAGCTATTTTTTTCTTAAGGGTTTTATTAACTTATCAAAAGGCTTATATGTATATGTTGGGGTTTCTTTTATTTTGTTAATAAGTAGTATATTACTCGTGTTGTATATTATTATTTTTATGTTAGCTTTTAGATCTCGAGCCCTTTTTTTCTCCCATATAAACGCCTTAGAG
The DNA here is from genome assembly GCA_018150345.1 of Drosophila equinoxialis. NCBI lineage: Eukaryota > Metazoa > Arthropoda > Insecta > Diptera > Drosophilidae > Drosophila > Drosophila equinoxialis. Next base: position 6,614,874 of record JAECWI010000047.1, read on the forward strand.
ATATTCTAATAAAGGGAATATTTTAGTCGCATGCATCAAGTTAAGTTTTTAATTTAATTTTTTCTTTGTGTTTAAACTTAAAATATTTAATGGATAGAGTAAGATACTAATTGTAACCAATTACCCAAATTTATCAAATAAAATCTATTTTATATTCCACTGACAAAACATTTAAAGTAAAACATAATTAAACACAGTATTAACTCGCATCAAAAATGAAAAGAAACCCCTAAAATTGAATTAAATTTCTTGTAACTTAATTCACTTATTCAACTTCTTGTCGAGTGGTTTATCTTTGTACGAGATATCTGTAATTAGCTTTGTCGTCTTTTTGCCCATCATCATTCAATTTGTACAAAGACTTGAACAATACGAAACCAAAAAAATAAAAAAGAATAAGAGACACGGAGAGAGGAAAATCCAAGCCGAATGCCAACAAAAACTTTGTTAGCCCACACAAAGGTTTAGTTCTATTCTGTTTCGTTTGCCTTGGAATCCAAAATCTAAATCCAAAAACCAAAACCAAAAATTTCAATCTGCTGGTTAGGCCTGGATGAAAGAAAGACTGGCGAGCCTTTGTCCAATTGCGCCAATTTACTTTATATGAGCTTATCTCCCCCATCGCCTTCACCTTCACCCCCCATCCACGTTTCCCCTTTATCTATATCATGTGACTGTGGCCAATAAAAAAAGTATTTTTCTTTCTTTTAATTTTCACTTTTTGGTGTGTGTGTGTTTTTTTTTTTTTTTTTTGTTCTGTCGAAACTAGATATCAAAACCCATTTATCTTTATATAGAGAAATTTTAATTAAAGATATTTTCATGCTGGCACATTGTCACAGAGCAAATAGTTCAAGGTGGACTTTTGTTTGATATGCAGATTATGGTATATTTTGGCCATCTTTTTTTTTTTTTTTTTTTTGTTCGTTTGGAAGGTGTGGCAGATTGTTGTCATTAATAACTTGCCAGCAGCTGCAGTAACGACTTGAGCCATTAAAAAAAAAGAAGAGAAGAAACCAACAAGAAGAGAGAATACAGGGTGTCTGGCTTAATGATATGCTGGAAACTCAGGCTGAGGCTGCCGGTTCAATCCACTTAACATATTTTTATGTGTGCCTCTCATTCTCTGTCTCTCTGTTTTGTTGGGAGGGTAAGCCAATATGCAAGGACTTCCCTCTCAACGTCAAATGCCATAACATCATATACATATGAATGTATGGATCTGTGTGTGTGTGTGTGGTGTATGTGTGTGTGTGTATGGATGTGCGTGTTTGACTTTGGCTGTTGACACCTTATAAAAATGGCGGTTTTGTGCAAATTTCATGTTTATGACATGCCGTTTGCTTAGGGGTTTTTGCCTTCGCCACTTGAAAAAATGAGCAAGCAAGAGTGAACGAGAGTCAAGGCAATGGGAATCCCTGACGTTGACGCATACTAATGACATTTTTGGGCAACCACCAAAAAAAAAAGAAACAAGTTTAAAGCATCATTTGCAACAAATGACATTTGCATTAAATGCTCAGATATACACACACACACACACGTACATCACGACATCTCCCTTTTGTTGTTGTTGTTGTTGTCCTTGGCATCGTGTGCTTAATCGTAGCACTCTATAAGCAAAAGTTTGCCACTGCTGCATAAGCTTATAGATTTATTTTGCATTAACGTGCCAAATTGTTTTTAAATGAGTTTCTAATGAGCCAACAATTGGTGATGTCGTCTGTAGTTACATATAATATATATAATACAGATATTCCCGATATAAGTAACATTATGTAGAAACTCCCCCTTACATCTCCATAATATTTTGTTCCATTTTTTTTGATAAATGTTTGTTGTTCTTTCTCACTCTTGCTTTCCCCTGCTTGTTTGTCATACCCTTTTCTTATGGTTTCTATCAAGAGTATATTCGAGTATGTAAAATGTATGTAACAGGTTGAAGAATCGCATAGACTTGTATATTGGTTAGGACAACGATAAAAGAACGATAGAAAAACTCAATTTTTGAAAACTTGAAATATGTGTTCTGAAATTCACTAAATAAATACTGCATTCCATGTCTCGAAATTTGCCTTTTTAGGCTTCTGTGTCGAAAGTCTCAACATGAAGGTAAAGGGTATTCCCAAGCCGATGTTTATATTTAATTTTAGTGACTTTATTGTTAATTTTTGTTGTCGTTGTTGTAAATGGGTTATGCATACCATTCATTGGGTACATATTGGTTTGCCCCGTTCAAGGACAAAGTTTATTGGCCTTCTGGCATCTGGCATTTATTCCGTTTACTTTGCAGAGACAAATGAGCGTGTGATAAGTACGGCTACGCGCAGCTTGGTGTTTGGCTCTGTTTTTTTTTTTTTGTTTTGCTAATGGGTAATGGCTTTTTCGAACAGCCATAAAATTGGGATTAGAACATGATTTTCATGTTTTGAGAGTTTAAGACCACGCGAACAAATGTTTATTAATTAAACAAGTTTGCCTAAAAGGGTAGCTAGCAAGTTATATGCGATTGGAAAATGTATACATTATAAATTCATGTTTATTTAACGTAAGTAAAGTCTTTGTCTTTAGCAGACCAGGAATAAAAAATTGTTATTTCACAATTTTTAAATTGAATAACAAAGTCTTTGATTTAGAATTAAGCTTCTAATGTAATTATTGACAAAAGTCACCATTTTCAACCGATCGTTTCTATGGGAGCTATCTGATATTGTCACCCGATCTTGACCAAATTTGAGAGAATAACAAAGTTATTGAGAAAAGTCACTTTCTGACTTTAAAGTAAGTATAGGAGCTATATGATATAGTGGTCCGATCCGGCTGAATCCAAGATATACAACCCCTGCAGTATATACAAGCGGACGGACGGACGGACGAGCATGGCTATTTGAACTCGTCTTGTCGTGCTGATCAAGAATATATGTATATACTTTATATGGTCGGAGATGCTTCCTTCTATGCGTGGCCTACCTCCGATTAAAATTAATATACCCTTTTTGCAAGGGTATAATTATATGAAACCTTAACAACTTCTCATACTTCTCGACGGTTTGAAAGCACTTAAAGAATGTCAATATTTGGGGCATTTTTTTAAATATGAACATCGTTTTCATCTAACCAGGTGTTTGCCATACATTTGTGTCATGCTTTGAGGATAGATTGCCTCAATTTCCAAAAAATTATCTGGCAAAATATTTGCACTTTAGCCATGGACTTTTGACTTGAGCCTCAATTAAGCTGCTATTAGCATTTTGCAGTCTCACTATCAATGCTTGTCACATTTTAGCCTTTGTAGAGGTAGAAAAACGAGGACATTCTTTTATTTTTTTGCTTTTTTTGTTTTTTCGGTTATTTCCTTTTGACACATTTTGAGGGCGAGTCATTTGAGGTGCTTTTGTTGCTGGAAGTGCATCCTGGGCAAGTCATTACGCCTTGTCTGGGTGTTAGCCGGTTATGCTAATGACTTTATTTCTTAACTTTGATGCCACACAATGTGCATTTTAATGTCGGTGCCAAAAGATGTTCACGTACAACACGCTTCCCGGCCCTGTCCTCCCGCCACGCCTTCTAACAACAATAACAAAAATGAGGAAAAAACACAAGAGCAGCAACAACAACCAAAAATGAAAAAAAGAGGAACCTCAAAAACCTCTGGCAATTTTGTCAATGACACTTTTGCCCTGTTTGCTTGGGTGTTTGGTTGCATTTCCTACACTGACGAAACGCACACACATACACACACTTGGCTCACTCTGGCTGACATGCCGGGGCCATCAATGCTAAAAGGGCCATCATCATCAACATCAGCTTGTACAAAAGAAAAAAAACCAAAGAAACAAAAAAATATAGGAAAGAACTTTCCTTGTTAGACCACGAGCACGTTGCCACATCATGGACACTTGTTGTTGCGGTTCAACATTGTTTTTGTTGAAATAGTTTGAGAAGGCGAATCCTGCAACTTAATTTGTAGACTATTTTATGAACTACACACGTAAAACACGTTTGCAAAAAAACCTAACATAAGCTTTGAAAATCTCTCTTGTTATAAACAAATCTATTGCTCATAAGAATTTTAAAGATATGCAATTTCAAAGCAAACCAACTTTGATCGATCATGTGGTTTGTGGATTGTCTTTGTGATCCCGTGTAGTTAAAAATTATATTAAAAGTGTTCGAGAATTGTAAAAAAAAAACAATTTCTGTCAGCTTATGCCTAATAGTAATTATTGCATAATATTTGCTCTAAAATAGTCTCTAAAGTCTCATAAACCATTTTTTTGCCATATAATCCTCATGTTTCTTGATTAAAAACAAATTTTAGGTAAGAAATTTTGTTCTACTGAATACTGTATAAACATCACTGAATTTTTATGTAAAATCCTTTAGAATATATGAAACTCTCGAATATTTGAAAGAAAAAACATTAAAAACTGAAAGTTTTCTAAATTTGAATAAAGTCTAAAACAAGTGTCATTTTTGAAATATAAAAAAAAAACCTAATCTACTTTCTATAAGCATTAAAAAACAAACAATTTGAACATTAGACCATCAAATTAAAGGGAGAAGTCTATATGTTGTAGTCTTTATGGACCATTTGGTAAACGTTAATGTGAATATTCGGTTAAAAAATAAAACTTTTATATAAAAGAAAGTTTTTGTAAAATTGAATTTTTATGAACTGGCCTAGAAATGTGAAACTTTGAATTCCTAACCAACAAAGGGCACACAAACGTCGACATGGCCACGATATCTCACTAGTTTATTTTTGTTTGGACAGCGATTTCTACAGGATGCGTTTTAAATTAGGTCGATCCTGCATTCCTGCAACATTTAGTATACCTATCACCACTTTTTTGATGTGCAAGCCATTAATTATTTGTAAACTAATTAGTATAATTGACAACATGACCGAACAAGAAAATAACTTGATATTTTGTGCATGACGTCAACAGGGATTGGGGCGTTAAAATTTATACAGTTACGCCGATGCAATCGAATCGAAAAATGCATAATTTATATATATATATGTATGTACATACAACTCAACATACTCTGCGGTTTTTGGTATTTGCGGGTGTGTATAGTATCTACTATAACTATCAATCTGCTGCTCAGTGCATAAATCAAATTAAACAAACATACATATTTGATGTGCCTACAAGTATTTTATCATGAAAATGAAATGGCTTTGGATGAAATGGGATATATATATATACATATTTATTGTATATGCATTATATAATTATCTGTGTTTTTTTTTTTGTGTTTTTTGGTTTTTAAGGTGGTCGAGAGCACATTAAAACCAAATCGCATTGTCAATTTGTTTGGGTCTATTGTTTTTTTTTTGGTTAAATTAAGTTAAGTAGCTGTTTAGATTTTAGTATTTTTTTAAATCTGTGTATACAAGTACGCATATACATTTAGAGATACAAAAGTAAAACACCGATTTGAATTTCTTAGTTGATTAATTAAATGCATATTTTTTTCAGTTTTTTTTAAAACAACTTTGCATGCCGTCTTTTTGTTGTTGTTGTTATTAAAATTATTGTAGTTTGCTGTTTTTTATTTTATTTTTGTTTGTTGCTATTAAATTCTGTTATATTCAAGAACGTTTTTTATGACATGTACCCAGCAAAATATATATTTTTTTACATAAATATATATTGTTAATAGATCTATAAATAAGGCTTGAAACATCACACACTCACACACACGCGCACACGCACACACACACAAATGGTGTTTAGAAGTTGCATTTTAAGTAAAACAAAGCGAAATGAGAGAAATAAAATCAATATCGATTATTATTCATATAGAACATCTGTAAATCATGTAATCATATGTAAAATCATTTCTAATTAAACGTTTAGTAATTTATTTATGTAGGCTCATAAATTATGCTGATTGTTGGCCAAGATTAATTCACAAATTACACAAATGTACTTATATAGGGGGAGACTTGAATATACAAGTTTAAAAAATGCCAAAGACGCAAAAATAGTTGTTCTCTAAGGGGATCTGAGCTGTTAAAGATATTTTTAAATTTTCATTTCAATCAAATTTTTAATTTGTATGAACTTATCTCTAGTCGAGATTTATATCTATATTCAAGTTAAATAACAGAATCACATATGTCAATGCTCTTGACAACACAAAGTGATTGGTATTAAAAATTTAACTTAATCCAAATGATGTTAGAGAATTTTTATTTGTTGAAAGTCAAAGAGGACTAACATGATTTAGCTGTTTTATAGTTTAATTGTTTTATTTTTTTTTTTTTTGTACATACATTATTTTGTATTCTATTCAAGAGCCATTTTCCTGCTGAATTTATTTTGAAGCCTTTGGTGATATTATATTTACAATTGAATTATATATAATATAATATGCAAAACAATTTTAAGAGCATTGACGAAATTGAATGGATATTGGCAAATCGCATATCGAACTGTCATATAATAAATATTTCATTTTTAATGTGTTAATTTGTTGCAAAAAACCGATAAAATTGTGTGTAAATCAAAAAAAAAAAAATAAACAAAAAAACTGCGCCTACATAAATAATTAAATTGAAATCAACAAAACTGAGAAAAAAACGAGAACAGAAATATTTGCATGATTGTATTTCAATTACACATTGATAACGACAAAACAAAACCAAAAAAGCCTATGCGAATGCATTTTGTTCTTGTTGTTGTTGCATTTTAAAATGTTTACAATTTTGTTCACACAACAATTAGTTAGAGTTTTAGTTTAGTTGTTATTGTTATTCTTTTTATGCTGCCGTTTGAATACAATAAAGTAAAGGAAAATGGTTTGGAAAATTGAATGTTAGTGTCCTGAGCCATAAATTTAGCCCTTGGACATGGGCTGGCTGCTATTAATTTTATTGAAAAGGGTTTGTCTTTTTTTCTTTTTTTTTTTTTTTGGTTTCGTTGATGTTGTTGTTGTCCGGCGGTTTTCTGCGGATCGCCTCTCTACTGACCCGAAGTTCAGGTGTGCCATAAAGCAACAAAAACAACGAAAAAAAGAGAACAACAAAATTTTGCTTGTTGTTCTACATATACATTTTATTTATGTTCTTTTTTTGTTGTCCTGTAAATTTGATTTATTTGTTTATGTTTATGGAATTGTGTGGCAATTTCTGTCAATTTAGCAATGCCTTTTTGCCTCAGTTATAACGAGCTGTATTTGTGGCTATCTCAGCCTTATCACAGTCCAAGCCATGTCCAGGTTAAATGAATTTGTGTAAATCAAAAGTTTAGATATACATACATACAGAAGAAGAGAGATACGCTTAGCCGGAATATATACATATGTAGATACATAGACGTGAATGCATGTATCCATTGTGATTCATGAGTTGAGGTTTTAATTTATCTTGGTTATTTATCACATAAATATATTTTATGCAATTTGCATACTAATAAATTGGTGCTATAATGTTGAAATAAATGATATAGTTGTTTTAAAATGTTTCAACATAGACGACATTAATTTAATATCTAATCACAGTCCAACGCAATAATTTTTCTTTTGGGATGGCCAATTTTAGAAAGTGGAACTAATCGGTAGCAATGCGGTTGACAAAGAGTTTTGGTTTCAAACAAAAAGTTTGAGATGTTAAAAAGAATATAATGACATAACAATTCTACTATTTTGAAGAGACTTAAATAGTTAAAAAGAATTGGATCAGCTTAAGTTGTCATATGAATTAAATATATTCTTAAGTATAGTATGTATGTATGTCTTTTATTACACAAAAATTTATATACTGATATATAAGTAAACACAACTCGATAGATATTAAAAAGGGTAATTAATATAATCACATTTGACTCAAGTTGTTCTAAATTTTATAAATCAACCACAATAAAGATAAGAAGTCTTCATTTTGGACTCTAAAATTAGCTATTATTACTAGTAACAATCTTTGGAGATTCTTTCCATTTTGGTCTTTAAACCGTAAGACTAAATTTGTTCCAAATCGGATATTTTATACTTAATGTTTTAGCCACTAAAACGTATCTCTTCTACGACTTTGCCGTAGGAATCTCTCCGTCAAATCGTCAAAAAACATAAAAATCAAATTTCTAACTTTTATTCACTTTATTGTTACATATTAACATTTGTTTTTAATTGGATTAGTTTTTGGTTTTTTTTGTTGTTGCATTTAATATTTTTTTTGCTCTATGGAATACATTTAAAACAGTGTCGGACAGCAAATGGTTCATTTGAATAAAAATTATATATATATAAGTGTAATACATATGCACTTATTGTTCACACACATATTGAAGACAACATATAGTTATTGGTTTTAGTGTGTTTTAATATATTTTTTTTATTTTGTTTTATGGTTCAAAATGCTTGCGTGTATATTGTTTAAAAGCTAAATAGATCGTCGCACTTATCAAAAAAAAAAACACAAATAAAGATGAAACCAAAAAAAGGCGTATCCAAAGATTAGCTTTGAAATAAGAATATGGAAAAAACATGATTGGAACAACGTAAAGGTCCCTAAAAATTGACACACAACAGGTGCTAAAAGATAGATTTGACGACGGGTACATGTCACTTACCAAATTTAACCACGCATTTGTGGTCAGAATCTGATTCTTTTTCATCCTATAAAAAACGCAAGCGTTAATTGTATTAATAACGTGTAATCGGTTTACTAGAGCTCGACAAAAATTATTGTTTTTAATTCTGAAAATTTTCGCATATTTTGGTTGTGTATTGGCGGCATTTTTCGAAAAACTCCATACAGCTTTGATTTCGAGTCAAATTCAAATAGAATTGCTTGATGCTTGAAAATATATTCTTGATTTTGATAAAAAAAATTTCAAAAGGGGGGTTGGTTATCCCCCCTCTTCTTTTGGTTTTGGGTGGGAGTAACTTCTCTTAAATTCCAACTTACCACATCGATGATTTGTTGCAGCGTCAGTCCAAATTTAACCTCAAGCGGTTCCGATTCATTGGCAACGGGTCGCTCCAGTGTATTGTAGGTGGAGAGCAGGTGATTGAGTAAACGTTTTTCGTGTGGTCCCTGACAGCTTTCTGCAATGACAAGCATAAAAGAGAAGAAAAAACCCAATATTAAACAGTTGTATTTTCCTTGTTTCTTGCTGCTTTCCAATTAAGTGAAACTTCCCGGTACTCAACACTGATTTATGGCACATTCAAACAAATTAAACTAATAACCCAGCTCAGTTATTGGCAGTTGGGTGGTAGTTAGTATGGCCAGCTTCCGTTCTCTAGGTCCACTAACAAAACGAAACCAGACCAGACCATACCCGACCGCTCATTACGGAAAAAGCTATTAAAAAATTCCGAGTACTTTGGCCATGATGATGAGTTTTTGGCAGGCCAGTTAATTGGTTGGTAAAACGTATTTGCTCCCTTAAACGAGGACTGTATGTGACTGCAAATGAAATGAATTTCGACAAGGAGCAGGGAAGTAGCGCGAAACGTAAGTAGTAGTTTTTTAAAATAATCCTATAATTGTCATCCTAAATGGTTCAATTAAAGTTTACCCAAAGCACTTTCTGCAGTGATTCATTTGTTGCTGTTAAAAGTGTTTAAAAAGATACACTAGCCATTTTACCTCTTATTGCTTTAACGACAAAGCAAGATATTTCAAATACATATATTTAATTTATGGGGCTTACAATATGTTAGCGATGAATTGTCAAGCCAAGCAAACAAAAAAAGGTTTAACAAGATAGGTAGCCAGTTTGTAACAGGAAGAGGTAACTGCAAAACGAACTCAGCTGTAAAATTAGGCTCTCGCCTTAAATAGGATAGAGCCGGCAACAGGAAAACCTACATATACATAAACTATTTATTTTCCTAAGCCCATGACTCTTCTTACACATTTCCTTTATATCATAGACTGAGTTTTTTTTTTTTAATTCAAGTTATATATGTATAAAAAAAATAAAATAAATTACAAACTTTTCAAAACCTTTTCCTAAGACCTTAACTGTTGAGGTTTCTTTCATCTTTCTTTTCTTTCTTTGAATACCTGCAGGCCTAGTATAAACATACTTTCAAATTAATTAAACCTATTGAAATATTAAAATTAAACCATTTTAACTTATTTTTACCAGCTGCTTTCATTAAAATGCAGTTAAATCAAATATGTAATTAAATATTCCCTAGACTCAACATTTGATAAACGCTTTTATTCCATACTAAAAAGTGTTGCCTACTTTGTGGCTCGATATTTTATGAGTTGGAAAAATAATGAAAAAAAAAAAAAATGAAAATCTAATTTTATGTTATGCTTTTTTGTTCTATATGTATTAATTATTTGGAAAATGCGTTCATGTGGAATTATCTTTGATTTATTTATGTATCGCTAAATATTTTTTTTCTATGGTGCAATTAATATAGGCTAGCTGCATTTGTAACAGCCAAAAACTATTATGAATTGTTCAATTAATGAATTTGCCATTTATAGTTGAATTTTCAGCAAAATTCAGTCAACGCTTTATGGCTCGTTTTTCCCCCCATCTAATCTCGCCGTTTAGTCTCTGTGGTTTTTTACCTCCATTTTTGGTTTTCGCCAAGTGCCACCCATAAAACGTCATTAAGTGGCTCACTCGCTCTGAAAGCCCGAATGGACACTACCTCTATGTACATGTGTGTGTGGTGGTGTGTGTGACGGTAAAAACGGGCAATGACAAATATTTGAGAGAAGAAAGAGCCCGGAAAAGTTAGGCAATTTACGAGCATGCCAGGAGAGTCGCGAGAGTGTTAAGAGACTACGCTGTGGGCAAAATTGACAACTCAATTGTGAAAACTATTTGCACGCCATTAGGCGAAATGACGGCAAAAAGTCGCCATAAAAATTTCTTTTAGGTAAAATGACAAAAAAGGGTTTTAAACTAGGCAAAAGTAAATATTTGACAGGTCTCCAATGTGTGTGTACTCGAAAAATCTACCTCATTCATAAATGCATTTTGTGGGTACCTCTCAGTTGGAGGACAATCGAATTCATGTTGGAATTGCGTTTAAATTATGCAAAACCAGGCTGGTCAACAGACTCATGAATTTGGCATGGCTGGGGGAAACCACTTGGAACCTTACCACTGGCCACTGGAAATGACGACTGCCCATAGTGGCTGGCCATTGCTGAGCCAACAAGGCTATCAAGGTGAATGATTGTGTTTATTACATGAGCATTAATATGCATGTGCTGAAGGATTTGTGCACGAAGAGGGAGAAGACGTAAACTGAGAGATGGGGAGAGAGGTGGAGAGAGAAAATCAGTATGGTATATCCTGGTTATGGTTATGTGTGAATAAAGGACTTGTCCTCAGTTCGAAATGAACTACTTTGTCATATGACACATATAACAAGAGGCCATAATATGCTTTTCGGTCAGGAGTAAATTGAATTTTCCATTAAGCTATGTTGCCCATCAAATTGATAGTCATGAAAAACAGTAGCTACAATGCTATCAAATGATTTATGACCAATAAAAAATAATTTTTACATCAAAAATCATTATTAAAAAGTTGTTCAATTTGATGTTTTTTTTTTAAACAATTCCGATCGTGAAATATTTAAGAGTTTTTAAAAATATTTCCAACTCTTTTAATACATTGGATAGCTCAATTTTAATTTAATTGTTGACGAAACGGTGACTTGTCATTTGGTTCGTTTCATTTTTAATGAAACTGTTTTCTGGGTGAACTAATTTAATTCCATGTTTCGTTTCTTTCTTCCCAGGTGGCCATGCCTCATTCACCTACTCCCCTTCATTGTATGGTCTGTCTGTCTGTCGAGTGTTCATTGAGCATTCGAGATACTTAGTTGGGGAGAAAATGTATTTGTATTGTTGTGCTGTACTTAGTTAGTAGGTATACTAGGAGGTTACCTAGGTGACCTAGTTTCAATTTCGCTCCCTTCTCTTACTTTAGTACACACAGATTAATTTGGCCTTGGGCGTCACTTACAACTTCTCGAAATTGTAGTTGTCCTTGCATAAAGTTGACATTTGATTTCCACCCATTGAGCCACCCACTAGTATTCCACACCTTAGTAGTTTCACTTCTGTCTCTCTAGAGTCATGGTTTGCATGATTTAAAACTATTTAACTTCTTTTCCTTTTGTTTTGTTACACTTTTGACATTTGCCACTGTGATTTCTCTTTTCACAGTGCTGAGTGTTTTTCACTTTTACCACTCGCCCTCACCGACTCTCTTCATTTCTCTACTCACTTCCACTCAATGTTATTCAAAAATTTATGAGTTCTTCAACCTTGATGGGAAATAGCAAAAGGTAGCAAAAATGGTCGGTTCTGCTCTCTCTCTCTCTCTCTCTCTTATTGTTTGTATGAGTGTGTCTGTAAATTGTTAATTACTATTGTGATGCATTACAACGTCCCCTTTGGTGGGTTTCCCCTGCCAGCCTTGATGTTTGCTCTCTAGTGTATGACAGCATACGCGGCGTATACGTAATTGTTGAAGTAAATTGAAAATTTAACATTATAATAAGTTGGTTTTCATCCTGAAATGGCATATGTACTACTATTCCTCGAATTCTTTTTGCCACATCTGTCTTGACAAATAAATTTAATTAAAAAATAATATTGACTTCATTTTAATGTAAATATTTATTTTAAGCCAAAAGACTATTAAATTGCAAAATGCAATTTCAAATGAATTTAGCTCTTTCCAAAGACAAACAAACTTCAAATGAATTTCTTGCGAAGAATATTTAAAATAATATATGAAATTATGAAATAATAACACGCTGTGGGGGTATTAATGAGCGAATTTGTGATTGATAGTCACAAGTCACTCGAGCTTTGTCTCAACTTTAAACTAACTAAAAATATTGTTTTGCTTTGGAAACAAGTTTTTCTACTGTAAATTACTTTAAAGCTAACTTTAGTTCAGTAGAAGCTATCAATTTTATAGCAATTCAGGTGCTGAAATCAAGTTGAATAATGTTTTAGTAGAGTTTTCTCTTTCGTTCTCGTTCACTGCTTCACTCCCTTTTTCAAAGCAATGCAATTTATTAAACTAACTACTTAAGCATGAGAAAATAAGTCGCACAAGCGAGATAGATAGTAAAAAGGAGAGGAAAAACTAAACACATAAAAATAATCTAACACTCTCTCAAGGCAGGAAGGACTCTTCTTCCCTAACATATATATACAAATACTTACTAACCAAGTAGTAGAAGTAAAAGAAGCAAAAGCTGAAGTACTCAAGTGGCAACACACACTTCAAGGCAAAAGAGGGAAAGATATGCTCGACACTCTCGCTTCGACAGGGGCAACAAAACAGCAACAACAACAACAGAAGCAACACCGACACAACAGCAACAAGGACAATGGGGTCCTAGGCTTTTTGCAACTTAATTGCAATGTGTGAAGGAAGTCTCGACTCGTCTCGGCCTTTGCATTATGCATGAACCGACTAACACATAGTCACACCGCCCACCTCACACACACACACATGTACACATCTGTATATAGGAATGTTTATATACATATACGAACTCGTTATTATCATTTTTGAGTCGCTTTGGCACTAATTGCAATTAAACAATAATGCACGCAAAACGAAGACAAAAACGCAGATGGAAACTAAGCAACGTTGAAAAGGAAAAGATAAAAGCGAAACGAAAACGTCGGAGAATTTTCGAGGATAAATTCGTTTAGAAAAAAGTGAAACTGCCAAGTAATTATGTCGCACTTTTGACAGCAAAAGGCGTTTAATTAAATGTTAACACGAACGACGAACAAGGAACAACAACAATAACAAGACCGGCTGAGCAGAAGACAACGAGCAACACAATTAACGCGATTCTCGCTCTTTTATAATTGTTTTTGTTGTTGCTATTGTTGTTTGTATGTATTTGCATATCATTAGGTTGGGTATATATATGTGTATATATATAAATATACACATACACACGCACATCTAAACGTTTCCTTAAGTGAGACATAGAGTGCATTATCAACACTTGCGCCACATCTAAAGAAAAAGTGCCATAAATGAGAGCACTAAGAGTCTTAATGTGAAATTGGATTGAAACACTCCAAAGTATTTATACCTTCAAATAAATATTTACAACTAATAAGAGTTGTTAAAGCAATTGATAAGTATCTTGTTTGACTTTTAGAGTTTTTAAAAGGTGTTCCATAGTAAAGTTGTTGTGAATCACAACTTGTGATTATCACAAATCTTTGCTTAATTTTATTTTATCAAGTCAAAATATCATAATCCGCGTGCCGAAAAGCTGATTTCAGGATATTCAGTGAAATGTTATGATTCTAGAGTTAATCGAAAAAAACCTAATTAAACTTAATAAACTAAATTAACAACTAAATGTGAATAAAACGAAATAATGTTTGAATATTCACTTTTAAGTTTACAAATAATTTTTAAACTGTACTAAAAATGTCTAAATCGCCTTAAATTTTAGTCTCTTGCTCTTCTCTTTCATACAGAACTTACATATATGAAAACTTTCTCTTACTAATAGGGCTGCCAAATTTTTTATCCTTTAAAGGATAAAGGATTTTGGTATCGTAACTAAAGTCGAAAATTCAACACTTTACCCCTTAGAGTACTTTTCGCCTATTATGTTTGTAGAAAATTTCGAGTAAGTAGAACTAAAAAAACCGTATCAGTGAGGTTCTTCTAATGGTCATTGCAGAATCAATAATTTATTGTTACAATTATATGCAATTTGATTGTTAAATATGTAAGGTTGTATTGAAAATTTCTTCAGGAATACATTTACGGCGTTAAATATTCAACATTTATATTGCTCAGCATCAACAATAAGCTCACAATTTGAAGATATAACTCTTTTTCGTTTATCCCATTGACCTTGGGGTGAGCCCCACAAGCCAGACATAAGCCCACTTAAAGAAACATAAAAAAATCAACACACACACACATAGACAAATGCCAAATAAGCTGCACAAATTTCATTATGGCCTTAACTACTCTCTTAACCATTACATTTTGGCCGTCTTCATGACCATTGCCTATTGCCCTATGCCCATTTCTATTCCCAACCGACCAGTTCCCATTCAAAGGCAATGAGGATTATGTGTTTTTCAATTTTCTTTCTCCCGGTTTTTTTTTTTTTTTTTTTGGATTCCCGAGCCAAAAGCTTCAACTTAACTCTACAATTCGCTCATATTAAATGCATATCGTAATGTGAATGTGTAAATTTTGTGTTAGCTGCCTGGCTGGCTGGTTGGTCGGCAGGCAGTCGGTCTAAAAAAGGCAAAGGCAAGCTGTTGGAGGCGGTCATGAGTTTGTGTCACGTTCGCGACTTCATTTGAAATTCATGCATAATAAGCAGTCGAGTACACAGGCATACACATTCACAGTCATATACATACACACATATACGCATCTAGCTGTGTGTGCATCCTGAGGGTCGGTTCTGGCTCTGCGATGTTTTTTCTCTCTTTCTTTTTTCTCTCTGGGTCGTCATCGTTGGAATCGTTGGTTGACTGCTGCTGCATAAACAAGCACCCAATGTCGGAGCTAATTTTATTAAAAAGCAACGCCAGCCAGAGTTAAGCTAAAAGGCACATATACACCCACACACACCCACACACATACACAGTGGTACCAAAATGTAAATGTAACGAAATAAATTTAAAGTCTATGCAAATCTTTGAGAGATGGACTTATAATGATTTTATTGCCAAAAGATTTTCTTTGCATTCAGTGAAAAGAATTTCCGCAAAGCAAAAGGAAATTGAAATGTATTCCAAAAAAATATACATACATATATACTTTATAACAATATTAAAGAAGATTATAGAAAAATACAATAATACAAATTTTTGAAATTAAAAAAGTTGCTTCCCATTTCCCACGCTTTTTTTATGCCCATTAAGAATTTAAAATATTGGTTTAAAGGCATTTGAGTTTTTTTTATTTATATTCAAAATGCAAATTGAGTAATATAAAACTAGCTTCATTTGGTTGGAAATTTTTAATCAAGTTTGTTATTAAACTAGCCCAACAATCTAAGAAATGAAAATCATTCCAATTATTTCATTTTCGACCCACCGTCTGTGGTATCCTATGAATTGGTCTCTGTGTTCAGCCTAGTTGACTTGTGCTAGTACTGAATAGATTGATGTTAGTGGACTATTCCTTTCTGTTGTTGATGCTTTTGGCGTTGTTGTAGTCAGCAGAACATAAAAATGCAGCTCTGAAGCATAAACAAACATCACAGAGACTAGGTTAGAATTTATGTGTTCCGAGCTGATGGCGAAGCGCTTAGCATACAACTTCTAAATAGCTTTGGCCTTTTTGTGCTTGCTTTTTTGTTGTCCAACGCAAAAAAAATTTGTGGCAGTATGTTTTATGCAGAGCAAATTATAATTAGATACATTTTTTTTGATAAATTATTGGGGCCAGCCTAAAAGCATGCTGTGTAAAATATTTGCTGGCCATCCACTTTAACCAGCTGAGAGGTGTCTGAAAATGTTGAGTGTTGAGAGGTAAACCTCATTTATGTAGGTATATATGTGTTTTTCAAATACATCTACATGAATATACGAGAGTCGCTCAAATAGTAAGTCATTTTAGTATTTTAATATATTTGTACATGATTGGAAAGGTTTTACTGTCATAATTCAAAGGATTTTGAATAGCATATTATTATAATTGAAGTATATTTTTAAATTTGTATGAATTTATTTGTGTGGAGTTTGTTCTTTGATATTTTTTGGTGCAGTAAACAGATTTAAACTCAGTTTTGCAGAAGTTTTCTATCATTATCATTTCATAGACCTTACATATATATACATATATTCTTATGCAAGCCATCTCCATTATTATGAACTCTTGATTTCTTTTTTAGTTACTAATTATATTTTAAATATAAAACTGCTTTTAAAAAGTCAATATAATTTTTGATGATTTGGTGAAGTGGAACTTGTTGTGACTTGTTTTCAACACTCTCTAAAACGTTTCAACTATTACTTCACTTACCCACAACCACATTCAGAGAGTAGGCAACAGTTTTTTTTCCTTTCTTTTTTTCAAATATTTTAAATGGAAAAAAATCCTTTTTAAACAAATGCATATACACACTCACACAAACACACATATATTTTCAAATTAATCGCACGATTTATGACGCTCAATCTAACCGCTAATTTATGAGGCTTAAAATTTTCACGGTATACTGCTGACGCTCTACCAGCCACGCCCACACAAATCTCTCGACGCATTTGAAATGTATTGTGGCTAACACTCAACGTTTTTAGAGGTGAACCAGAGTGTGTTTTTTTTTCTCTCATTACTCTTTTTTCACTCTTTTTTGAAAATTTTTGCCGTTTTTGTTTTTCTGTTTTTTGATGGCAAAAAACGTGTGCGTGCATAGAGTTTTCTAAAATGGTTTCTGCGTTTCTAGAGCGTTGCTGGTAAATTCAATTTCAGCATCAAAAACAACAACAACATCGACAATAACCGCGATGACGATGATGATGTTGAGACTCATGCCATTATTTTTACTACACGCAAAACCCTAAAATTTTCATCTTTAATATATTTTAATTTAAATATGTTAGGGTAAGAAAAGAGAGAGAGAGATCATGGGTAAGAGAAAAGCATAGTGAAAAAGGTGAAACTCTAAAAGCCTTTTCTGTTATAATTTCTTCATGCTTTCCGGCGGATTTTCGGAATGAATAAACATAACACACTTATTTCCTGGCACCTAGAAGTATGCTAAGCTGATGAATTGTAAACCAGGGCTGCAACAACAATGCCTAATCTTTGTTTTGCATAATTTGATTAAGTTAAGATTTGGAATACTTAACTTAATTTGCTTTTAGTTTCAAGTAGTTAAACTTGTCCTAAACAAAGTAATAGAAAGTTGTTATACATAGTTTCCAGCCCTGTTTAAAACAGTTTAATCAAAATCTTCTCCATTGAAAAACAACTCTGTAACTCTAATCTAGCTAAGTGCTTGGCATTATTTGAAATCACTGACAAATTTATACATCTATATATTCATGTAGATATAAATGTATATATTTTGATTTACTTTTGCCTGTGCAGTGTTAAATAATTTGGCAAGTAGACTGACTCATTATCGTTTTGCGCTTTGCCAACCGCCCTCTAACCATTCCTTAGCCCCACACACCCCCCAAACATATTCGCATTTATTCATGACTAGTGAAAGAAGGAGATGGCAAAAGTTATAAATTGCCACATAGTTTTCTAGGGTTCCTGCCAAGTTTTTCCTACACAGCCTTCCCCCCCCACCCTTCTCTTTCTCGCACTTTTTATGTGTATGTAACAAAATTAAATGTGCTCTAAGTAACGAGTGTGGCTGAATGTGGTGTGGGTGTCTATGTTGCTCTTGATGATGGGTATGTGTAGGGAATGGGTGTAAGAGGCTGGCTTTGAGTGTAAGAGATTTGGTTTTTTTTTTAGCCTCTGCATTTGCTACGACAAATTAAAAGCACTTGTGATTTCATTTTATGACATGATTTCAATGCGATGCTCTTGAAAAATTATGCATATGTTAGGAGTCAACGGAGAGGTCTATAAATTTTCTCTCAGAACTGATGGCGAATGGAGTGGGTGAAGATGGCAACAGCTTGGAATGTGAGCAATGTTAGAAATTAGTTTTTTTTCCCCCCCTCTTCTAGCTAGGGAAAACTGAAGACAAATGTTCAAGAGGAGTTAAAAAAGTGCGAGTATGTAAGAGGATATTATTACTGGAAGATGGGTTTGACTGAACAAAATTTATTAATACCATTTAATGTAGTAACTAGGAGTGTTTAAAATACGGTTGAGGGGTTTTAGGATTTTCAATAATTTTATAAATTGTAAGTTACTTATCATAAAGGTGTGTATTTTTAATTTACTGAAACCATGATTTGTTTTCTTTTTGTAAGGTTAAACAGATTGTAAGTTCTAAGGCAATAATAACTCCTTAATGAATCCTCAAGTGCATTTCATTTGATACAAATTTTTTCAGGATTTTCAATGACTTATATGTAGGTATACAAGGGTTCAAACATATTTTTTGATCACTTTCACAGATAATTTATTTATTTCTTCTGCAATAGATGAGCGCTACTTTCGGCTTATATTGAAGTATATTTTAATAACACATTACAATGGTTCGAATTAAATTTTGTGTTCCTCTATACATTTTCATTGCTTTCAAATGTAGATACAGAGCACAATTATCTTTATAGTTGGGCGAAATCAAAATTTACGCCTGCACTTTGTAACTCATTAACGTTTGTAATGAAAGCAAATCAAATGTTCGCCCTATTGATGTCGTGTAATGGCAAACGGTTTCATTTTGGCTAGCAAAGGAAAATGCCAAGGATAGTGCTAGAGAGGGAGTGAGGTCTAAAGAGAGAAGAAAAGAGATTATAATCTTGTACAAATGGGAAAATCCCAGAATACCGACGGATTAAATTTGTATTCAACTCATACTAAATGAATGTGGTCATGTGTGTGTGTAAAATTACTTGCCATCCTCTATCTACAGATACATACTGTATATGTATATGTGCGTGTTTGTGAGTGCGGGTATAAATGTGACTTTGGGGATGGGTGTGGGTGTATATAGAGAGGCCTATGTGCTGGTCAAAAGGTGGCCATATAGCAAAAAAAAAAAAAAAACAAAAGGCACATGCATAGATATCATGCATAGTCTCTCTCCCTTTTTCTCCCTCTGTCTTTACCGAGAACATTCCATTATTTATGAAAAGGCAACACAAATTATACGCACATATGTAGGAAGCAGATTTGGCTGGGAAAGAATTGAAACATGGCCACTTGAGTGGCTTCTCGACTTGGTCGACTTATGTAGTTAGTTAGCCCAGAGATTCAGAAAACACAAATTATAGTTTTATGTATGTGTGTGTGTTTGGGAGCTAAAATTTTTCATGAATGAACGAAATCGTCCATTTTGTTCTGTTTTTAATCTGGTTTTTAGTCATGTTAACAATTCTGTATCATTTTGTATGGGGCTCTTAGTTCACAAATTAATTTCTCACATCTACATCTACAGACACAATTCACACCAATTTCAATGTTGCCCTCATTTGTCTTTCTCTACTCTCTTGATGCCTAGTTCCATGCGGTTGCGAAAAGTTGCAAACTTGATTAATGGCATTTGGTAATGCGCTTTCAATTGCATTTAAGGACTGCAGGAGAGAAGTAAGAGAGAGAGAGCGAGACAGATGGAGAGAGCAAAAAGAGAGAGGCACAGAAGCACACACATGCCACATGCCACATGAAACATGAGATAAATGTATCTAGACTGGCACAGTGGAAAGTTAAGCTACTATAGTGAGCAATATTGAAAGGGAATATATTTGAGTTGAATTTAATTTGAAGGCATATAAAAAATTGTTCAGTAAGTCCAAAAAATGTAAAATAATTTAATTAAATTGATTAGTGTATTAGTACAAACTAGTCTCTTTAAACTACTTTTAATATAAGCAGCACATTCATTGCAATTAGTCTGATGTAATAAAGTACTGAAGTAGACTGAATGAAGCTAGACTTTCACTAGGAGGGCAAGAAAGATAGCCTGTGAGAACAGTTTGCAGTATATGAATGTATGTTCGAAGCATAACCTTTTTGTAAGATGTCTTTTGTCGAGATAGAAAAACAAATCTGTCAATATCAAGATCATTTTGAAATTTAATATATATATATATATATATATGCCTTAAGCCGTCTTGAGTTGAAGCTTCGTAAATTATAATTTGGGTTAATTCCCAACTAATTTTACAATATAAAGATAACTAATTTACATAAAGATATGATATGGTCATTGCAATTTCGAAGGCCTTTGGCAAAGTCTGCTGATAATAGAACTATGCAGGTTATTAAATGAGCTTTGCACAAAATCTATCCTGCAAGGAAAATTTTTTTAAATATTTTTTAAATTTCAAAGGCAAGAGACTTTTTAAAGAATAAAAATTAGAAAAAGTATTAAATAAATTTATTGTTGTCCGTTCTACTTAAATGAAATAATTAACACTAACTAACTGAGTTAAAAGTTTGAAATTTACACATATTAGCTGTTTACATTTTCATTCAATGAAAATAATTCTTGTGTCATATTTCACCCTGAAGACACGGTCGGCTCGAGTCTAGTTATTGCAGAGGCACAAACTAGTTGCAAATAACACTGTGAAGAGAATGCTACACTGGTTTGGCCAGAACGAAATATTGAAAAACCAATAAGGTCTGGTTTTAATCAGCATCAAAGCCTGAATTAAGGTTCTCTCTCTGTCAATCTGTAGTTATTTATGGCTGTAATACTGCTGGATGCGGCTTGTATGAACAAACCATAACCAAGTATCTACGATATCCTTTTGATTTCATTTGGTTTGAGTATATTAAGCATATGCATATTTAAAATTTAATCTGAAATGTGTATTTCACGTCTGGCTCTTTGTAATATTATTTACCTTTGATATAATTTATCAAAATGATATATTAATTAGAGATGAATTTTGACCTACCGCTACTACATCTTATGGTTAAGACCTTCCTCAAAAACTTATGGTAAACAAAGAGAAATCGTTATACGTTTCTGAACTGAAGAGTCATGAAACTGCTAGAGTTTAGCTAAGTTGGTAATCCAAGTTGCCCATTTTTCTCTTCAGGAGTTAATACACAAACATTTTAGATTTTTTATTAGACTTTTTTTTAGTTAGTCTATTAAAAATGTTGCTTAGTCACTGCAGCCTGTGCAGTTCTAAAATATTATTAATAATCTGCATATTTTCAACTTAGAGCCCGAAAACTTTTATCCTTCTATGCAGTGGAAGGGGATTAAAGGGGAGTGCGAGTTGATGAAATATATTTCAACCACATTCGATGCTGACAGTTTTCTGGCACAGAAAATAAGCTTGAATTATGGTTTACAAAAGCAAACAACTGCAAAGCAACTGCAGCTGCAATTGCAAAACTTCAAACTGCAAAATTGCTAGAGAATTTTTGCTATTGCATATTTTCTATAAATTTCTCACATTTTTCCAAGTGCCAAAACTGTTTTTCTGTATGTGTATTGCAGGTGTTTTTGCCTGACTTTAGCTATGAAAACTAGGCTAAGAAAATTTGTATTTTGTGACACAAAACTGGAAAATGGCGTTTCCAAAGGTTTGCCCACTTTAATATTTATGAAACAAAAGGCAAGCTAGTCCTATCCCCTACCCAACTCCTCCTCCCAATTACCACCCTTTTTTTGGCCCCTCAAGCGTCTGTGTATGAGTCATTCATTTATGCATGTTGTGTACATATTTGATAGCTGTCAGCATGAGTGAATCAAGCTGAGACTCAAGCCGCCTTAAGTGCCCTTCATCATATTTTATGTAGCCGCCACCACACAAAATGCATGCTGAGCTTAGTTAGGTTTCCTTTTTTTTTTATGAGTTTTAGAAGACCAATTCTCAGGCAAAGACATAAACCTGTCATACATAAACCTTGAAAAAAAAAAAAAAAAAAAAGAAAAGCGTAGGGACAAAAGTGTCAGAGGATGAGACTCGTGAGAGTTAAAGCCTTTGCCCGCGGGATCTTTGTAATATCGCGTTACAGGAAATTAACACGAGTAAAAATCGGCAATAAGACCAAGCCACCAACCATTGAACCAACCAACCAAGCCAACAGTCGGCAACCAGCTCAACATCCTGGCCAAATGGCAACGTTGGCAAACCAAAACCGAAAAACCAGTGAGGCTACAAGCGCCGTTTACGTCACCAATAAATGTTCCGAAATATAAGCAAAAGTTATTTACAGTTCGCCGAATGGTAGATGGAGGGGCCACACAACTGTAGGTCGTAAAACAGCTTAAATGATGGCAAAACGGTTGAGCTTTTGCATTGCAGGACGGGCATTGAGGGAATGAAAGTGGTAAAGAAAGTATGAGAAGAGAGGTATGTATATGCCATGCAAGGCTTTTTTTCCCCCTTTCCCTGTCTCTCTGCTTCTCACACTCAGAGCGTGGGGACATTGTGTTAAGCCTTTTACTGCGTAGGCTGTCCAACAATTTATTGTAAATAAGTAGGCAGCAAATTCTATGGAAATTACGAGCATTATGCTTACTAAAGAGGGTCATTTAATAACTTAATGAGAGGCAGCACAAAATACAATCAGTGAAAAACTATATTCCAATGGCAACATGTAAATAATGAATTTTGTGAGGGTATCAGAAAATCCTTCAGATGTTTGCAATCTAAAGAAGGAGAAATTTCTGTTCCTCTAATGGGAAACAACTAAACTCTCCCAATAGTTGGTTTTATTAGCTTTTAAGAGATAAAGGATCAAATTAAAAAAAAGTAGTTAAATTAGTTGGAAGATATTTAAGAAATTTAATGTAAGATATTATATCCCCAAACTTCATTAAGATCGGATATATTTGATAGATTAGAATTATGAAAGCTGCAAGCACGAATCTGTTGTCTGTTGAAATATCTTACAAATGAAAATATCAATCATAAAATTTGGGTAATCCGCAATGTCTGCTTGTTTCACTTAATTTCTAGTAAGGTAGGAGTTAAATATTTGCGAAAGGATTGTAAGTATTTCAATTGAATCAATATGAAAGCCACCCCAATTACATAAAAAACTAAATTTGTAAAAGCACACATATCTATTTAACGACAGAAAATGCTTTTTAAAACAATTTTATCTTTAAGTCCTAAAAACAACTAACCTCCTGGTGTTGGAAACCGAAGCCATAAAAAATAACTAGATAATGCAAACCAATCAACTGTAAATCAAACCAGTCAACTGCATTACGAATTTGAACATGAACTGAAGCAAACTGTTTAAATCAGAGATCTAAGCAAACATATGGCAAACTTTTCAACTTACTCTCTGACAGCTAGTCACCCCACAATTGGCAAATGTTTCGCATGTTTTTGTTGGACAATGGCCCAAGCAATTACCGCCAAATGAGTTCGTAAAATAAATTCACATTAATTGTACTTGTTTGGCTATTTATTTTAAAGTTTTCCCAAACATTGGAGAGGGAGAGAGAGGTAGAAGAAAAAAAAGTAGGAAAAACGATAAACGCGAAACAGGGCAATTTAATTGCCCAACAGACGGCTGAATTGGCCTATACAATTTATGGGCCAAAACATGGTGTGTCGCCTTGTTGATTTGTCGCGACACATTGCCCAAAAACGTGAGGAGAATTTATACATACATACCCCCCGGAAGACAACCAGTAAGTGTAAAAAAATTCGAATCTCTGTCAGAGAAGAGACCCAGATGGGAGAAATAGCAATGCTCGAATGAGTGCAGCGGTGCCATTTAAGTATATCACTTACGGGCTTTTATGGCAATTGGCGTGAAAATTGTAAAATGCATTTTCCAGGCTCTTTTTTTCTTCAAATTTTTGCGGCTACCAATGTGCTGCAGAGTGCAGAGTATAAGATATAGAGTGAACAGGGACATGAAGCGACAGAGTGTCGCTTTCTCTCTCACTCTCTGTCCTCTTTCTTTCTTCCTAGGATTGTGTGGTTGTGTTTTGCCAGTTGACTAAATTGAGT